>VXAC01001422.1:584734-776256 GCA_013399225.1 Rhipidura dahli
CAGTTTACTGAGTATTGGTGTACTGCTAGGAAAACATTTTATATAAATATTTAATATACAACCATGATAGCAAGTAAATTTTTTAAAAAGCACAACTCTTTGGAATAAATGCATCATTACCTTGATACACATACTTTCAAAACAGTTACTAATTCTAAACATCCCACAAAATATTCACCCCAAGTCAATGAATTTGGTTGTACAAATACAAATGATGAGGGTTAATCTGTGATGGAAACAGAAGAGAAGTAGTTCAAAGAGGCTATTTTCCATCTGAGGATAACTACAACTGCTTTTCTGTGTGGAACTCATTAGTGTAAGTATGTTTTGTCAATCTGTAGCAGAGATCTCTGTCTTGGTTGGAAATTCTTGGTACGCATGGGGTATATCAGGATGATAGTGACCACAGCATCACAGATCCTCTGACTGGAAAGGGAGAAGGATGAGGGGTATTCACATCACGGCCTCAAACACCTGGTTCATGCAGCTAATTTCCCTATATTCCGTAGAAAAAGGAGACTGAGCAGACCCTCAAAAGCACAACTCAAAGCAAGATCTTCAGTAAGGTGAACTAAATAATGCTCTCAAGGAGCATTCCATTTTCTCTTTCCCTTTTGTATAGAGACTTAACACAGAAGTTAGCTAACTAGCCTGCCTTAATATTCAGGAATATGAAAACCCCTACTGCTTCCTCTATGGATTTTCACAATAGGAAGCTAGGAAAGAGAAAGTTCCATTAACTCCCTTGAAATAACATTTTTATAAATCCTTCTCAAGAAATGGATGCAAAGATGTTACAATTACATCATTGTGCCCAAGAAGTAGGATATTTATGTGTCCAAATTAGCCTTTTATTTTATAATTACTAAAATAGTTTTTCAGGCTTTACAGAGATGTCCCTTGTTAGGATTCCATTGCTAGGATTTTCATAGACTGCTTCAAAGGCATTGCAAAACATGAATGAAATGATTCCTGCTGGAATTAAAGGATATATATAGATAAAACAGTCATATAAACCACAGTCTACATGACCTTTAGGTGAAGACAGAGGTGAAGGTTACTTAACTAAATCTTAGAAAAGCAGAAATACAAACCTGTCAGTCCATAGCAGAGTTATGAACAATGTACAAAGCAAAGGTCAAACCCAGGGAAACTGTGTATTTCATTTTGCATTACAACTTGATATTTTGCATTGGGTTTCTGACAAAGCTGCTGAATCTGCAGGATCCCCTGATGAATTTGAACTGAGTTTATAGTATTTGTGAGAGAACATCACATCAAATACCTTGGATATCAATGAAATTGGTTGAGTTCCACTTTCTTTCAAAAAAACCCCACAATGTCCCAAATGATTAATTGCCACTGCACAGATCTCTGTTTTAACTGATGTTAAATTGATACCTGAGGTTTACAAATATCAGGACAGTTATTTCATCTAATCTGCATGGTTTCAGAAAGATCAGTGAAGCAGCTGAGTGCCCACTAGCAGAGCAGACATGACCTCCTTTGTGGCAGGGGTCATTTTCACCATGGGGAGAAAGACTGTCCCCAGTTTACGCACCCAGAGGATGCTAGTGCTGTTACTAAACCAGCTTCCTACACAGTCCCCTAACTGTGTTTTTATTTCTGTTGGTTTCAGTTGGAAACACACCACTGTAAAGGCTAATCAACCAAAATATACATTTGACTTAAAAACCAGAATGTCGTTGCCACACCACAACAGAGGAAGTGGTGGTAGCTGGGTGGGGTTTTATAGTTTGTTGGTTTTGCGGTTGGTTTTGTTTTTTGTTTTGCGATTTTTTTTTTCCCTCAGGCTAGAAAGATATGAGGCATTTAACTCAAAGGAAAATAATCTGTAATTTTCCCCAAGCAACTTGTTTGGTTCATCCTGCCAAAATAGTATAAACTTACTTTGTGTGCAACAGATTGAGAATGATGGAGAAGAATCTGCTGAAATGAAGAGGAAGCAAAATACTGTTCAAAGTGATACTCAGGCTTGACACAATGTGCAATCTTTGCAGGGAAACACTTCTTTCAGAAAACAATAACATTATCATTGTGGAATTTAGCTATTCTGTGTAGAAGTCCTAACTTTGTGGTTCTGGCTGCTGTTCACATAAACCTGAGAAATTTACCATTTTAAATACAGTTTCTGTTTTTCCATCTTACTAAACACCTGTTTTGCTGGGGCACTATCAATTTGTGTACATGAAAGTCTAAGCATTATCAAAAAAAAAATTAAGACATAAAAATAAAAAAAACCTAATCTTGAGTTGGAAATTCATCACAGCACGTAAAACATTTATTATTATAAGACCAATTTATGTTTAGAAAATTTTAGCCTTGATATTCTCCAATGAATTCCCAAGAGCTTTATAACTTTTTAATCTTTTTTGTATCTCCCTTTTGTGTATATTCTGAGATTTTATTACTGAAGTATGATATGATCTGTAACCATCAGGGTATTAGCAATTAATTTGTTTTCTTTTGAAAACAAAATATTTTCTTTTTTTCCAGTCTTTCACATTATTTCCCACTGATAGCTATTTACCTTCTAAATTAGAATCCAAAAATATAAGTCACATTTATAGAATTATACAGAAGTCCTGCCTTTACCATTATGAAGTCAAAACTTGGGCATTAAAAGTGTCTACTCGAAGAAAGCCCTTACAACCTTAATTTCTGGCTTAAGGCATGTGTACAGGGCAATTCAGGCATGCATCACAAATATAAACAGTAGGTTGAACAAGAGATGTTTTTTGTCTGGAGATTTTATTTTTAACATGTCTCCACACAAGGAGGAAATAGTTTAGGTCATGAACTGGAAAAAACAATATTTCTTTTAATTTGTATCCTCACTGGTGTGATAAAGAAGCTAGTTAAATCTGAATATATCCATATGTTTAGAACAGAAACAGAACATTGTAATTCTTCCTAGAACGAAGGATCCTTGAATTATGCCTAAATCATTAAATCCCCAAATGTTTTTACAGGGAAAACAGTCTACAAGTCCTGTTGCTATCATCAGCAAACAATGTTAATAGAATGAAAACATTTTTGAGAACACGCCTGAAAATGAGATTTAGCTACTTTTTTTAGTCACTTTTATGATTTTGGGGCTCAGATCATTATTGACAAGAATAACACTACATTTTTTCACTATATACTCCCATGTCTTCAAGTGCTTGTGTGTGTTTTTACTACCAAGTTGCCTTGTGCAAAGTGTGAGAAGATCTGGCAATTTCTGAATATAATGTTTTCTGCACCTAAAAATGTTATAATTTTTTTTTTTGAACACTCAATGGATAAAAAATTCTATATGAAAGCAGCATTAATCTGAGTATTTCTAGAAAGTACTTAACTTCTCCTTTTTATTTAAGATTTCAAGAATTTCATAACCATATTAGCTATACACTACAACTACTTCAACCAACTGAAAGAAAAGAAACCAATTAAAGAGTCTGAGAATAAATTTGGGTTGAATACATCCATTCTGTTTTAACCAGGCATGGCAAAATGGAAGTGGATGCATTTCACTTCCTTGCTCCCTTAAACCCTGTATTTCTCCAAGACTGTTTTTGCCTTTCACCTCCAGCCACTGTTTTACATCACACACACAGTCCCAACTGCAGTCTCATTTTCCACATATCTCTTTTGGCTGAGCAGAGCTGAAGCAAAGGGTACCTTTTGAAAAGGGTGCACACTGTTAAGCGTAACACCTATTTTAATTTTCACAGCAAAACTTTTGTGCGGAAGCAATTGGTACTCAAAACTAACTTTGTGCTCCCTCTTAATACCCTGAGGGGGATTGAGTCACACACCCCTTCCCCCTGTAGGTTCTCCCTTTGAAAGCATCTGCTGATTTCCAGACTGTGCAGACCCCCTCTGCTTTAGGAGGGGAGAGAATATCCCACCCCAAACATCCCCTGTGAGGGCCATCAGGGCACCACCTCCTTCCTGTCATGCTTGTGTCAAGATGCTCATAATTTCTTTGGAAAGAAAGCCTTGGATTTTAGAGGCAAATTTTTATACAATTGACAAGGCGAGCTGGAGTACCCACACAAGAAAGGGATCATTTATGGAAAGAGCTGGCTGAGTTTTGCCTGATATTCTTGATCTGCAGCCAGCTGGACAGAGTTAAAATCTTATATTAATGGTATGTATTTCATATTAAATTACTCATTCTTGTCTTTTCTGGCTAAAAAACACAAACCACTTGCAACACAAACCGCTCTGATTCTATGATTAGAGTTCTACTCATTGAAGGATTTGCAGGCAGAGAACATTAAACACGATGACAAGGTAAAGCACTCCGTCCCTTTTTGACATAAGACACAAGGCCTAGACACCAGAAAAATCCCAGTAAGATTACTTTAGTAAATCATATTTGAACTAATATGTAGGACAGACTGAAAATTGAACAAATAACATAGGCCTACACTGGTGTACCAACCACAGGTGAGGAAACACGCTCATATATTTGTGCAGCTATTCATCCCACACATTCATATATATCGTTGAGAGAATAGCTTTTCTTATTTTCCTTACAAAAACTTTAGATCACTGACTCAGTTTTTCCAAGTATAAAGTATTCAGTAGCACTAGTATACATGTTCTTTTTAACTCCTGTTAAACACAAAAATAAGTTATGTTGGTAAAAGTGAAGTCTTTAGAGGAACTTGATTTCTTTGTAATGTCCTTATTGTGATTTTCACGACTCTATCCTCAGAGAAATGTGAAAAACACAACTGCATCAGAAAAACAATTTCTGACTAATGTATTGTGTTAACAAAACCAATGCCTTTTCTACTTCTAGGCAAAAAATATATCTCCCTCTGTACTGCAGAGTGCTTGCAAGAATAGTGCTGTACGCTTGGGAAAAAGAATAAAATGTGCTGAAAATGACTGAGAACACAAAATCCAAATATACCCAACTGGTAAGTTACAGGAACAAGATGATTTCAGCACTAGAAGTGAGGTGCAACTGCTCAATTTGCCTAACTTTACCCAAGGTCTTTGAAACTCATGTGCTCTTCACGGATACTGTCTCCTGAACTTAACCCGATTTCCATTGCAAAAACTTGATATCTTTCATGTTCAAAGCTAATTTAATGCAAACAAAAGCATTCCTTTGTGGTAATTTCCTTTCTACAGCTGATTTTTTGCCTAAACACATACTCAACCCATAGACAATTTAGTATTTCTTAGGGCTTTTTTTTAGCATTTTAGTTTTCCATGTTTCATGTCAGCTGAGTAAACTGTCTAGCAGAGATGTTGTTTTAAAAATGAAATTTAGCAATTCACTATTGATGAAATGGAAAATCACTCAAAAACCTTGGTGCAAAACAATCTGGGGAATCATTGCTGCACAGCTGTGTTAACTCAGCAAGGATGGCAGGTAGTAGTCACTCCTGAAGCAGTTCTTGAAACACAACAGCTCTGCATTAAACAAAGTCAGTCAGGATCACTTTCTAGCCAATGCCCCATTGCCATGGGTAGATATTAAAGGAAAACAAAGACTTCTCAGGCTGCCATTACCACCTTAGAATTACACCAATTTTCCTGCAATATTAATGCAAATAAGTGGTGGCACTAGTTTCAGCAATTAAGAGAAACAAAACCAAATGTGTAATTAACCAACTCAAAAAACCAACTTATAAAATGTACAAGACAATGATCTTATACTTTCAATACAATTTCATAAAGTATAAATAATGTATGAAATCCAGCTCTCTGCCTTTGGAGTTACACTTGATTATAGTGGCCAGTCTGATGACACCCAGCTCCCAGTAGGCATTCCTGATGTAGCATCATATCAGGATTATGACTACAGGAATTTGCCAAAATCAAATTCCGTAGAGACACAGAGCACAATATGAATGTAATTTCTGTTCACTGTGTGGAAAAAAGTATAGTTACACATAAGGAAATTAATCATGCTCTTTCCGACATAAACAACATTCAGCTTTGATATTTTCTTAATTAGCATTGTAATTATTTTAAACCATATTTTATGACTATAATTTAATGATTATGACTTACAAAGTAAACAAAAAAGCATATTTTTACCTTTATTGGCCCTATTTCTGTCTGCTATGAGTGGAAAGACTTCTGCTTTGTGGAGAATATTATGATAGTAATCTGAGCACTAAGTATCAGACTGAAAAAATACTGTAATTAAATAGAACTGTGATGTGAATATGAGTGATAGATAACTGATGTTACATTTTTATATTATTGAAAAACTACTTCAGAGCTAGTAATTTTGTCCTAAATTAACAGGAAAATACTTCAGTGATCTTCCTGTTGCTTTTCTATTACACTAATCAAAGACTAGAAGGAGGAAAAATAGAGACCATTTTATTAATCAGCAATTAAATCAGAATCTGTGACATGAAATTTAGCTTTGATACGTATTTGTTGGCACGTGTTTTACAAATACACCAATAAGTGGATCTGTTTGTGTACTTAGACTTTATATGTCTTTATCATTTAGTGCATGTCAAACAGGGAAGCAAGGAATTGTTTATAGATGGAAAGCAAAACAAATAGTTTCTGTTTTACATTGCACTGAATACAGTGCAAAGGGAATGGTGGAAGAAGAATTAATATAAATCCTAATTTGTCCTCCAGTTCACCAGTGAAAACATAGAATGTATGTAATGCCTAGCACCTATGTAAAGTCTAATACTGACACTCCACCCTTGCAATACCTGAAGACAAAGCAATAGCAGTACTGAGCAGCCTCCTGAAATTAATGCAGCTCTTCCCACAATTGCACTGGACTTTGAATCAGGCCTAAGACAGATGTGAGGATTAAAATGAACAAACCTTTGCACACTCAAAATTGGTGAGAAATAGGAGATCTTGTTGTAGGTGATTTTCATGCTACCCTAGTAAATGAGGAATTTTGAGAATACAGGTTGCACTGTGAACTCAGTCTTTTTAGATATCTGTTCATTCATATGACTGTGACATCAATAAATGATAAAACAGCCTATTAAAAATATATAATACAATGCCCATGCTAATCATACCTTAATCAATTTGCATATTATTCATGTGTGGGAGTGTGTGGGGGTGATGCGGTGGTGAAGATTCACCACTGAGGGTTTCAAATGCAGTTAACACATTACAGAAAATTTCCTTTATTCATTTTTCTTTTGTCTTACAAAAATCACTAAAAAATCCTCATACAAGAGGAATGTGTTTAGCTAGTTACTTAACCTTGTAATTTTTCCATGAGGTTCAGCTTGGAGACTTCCAAGTTATCATTCATTAGCAGGTCTTTTTTTTTTTTTGTTAAAAATGTAAAGGCTTGACTGCTTCTGCCTTTTCCTTTAGTTTTAGATTACTCTTTTGATTTCTGTGGGGTTATTAATATTTCTGTGCATTTACAAGTGACATAAGCACACACACATGAATTCATGCACTCTGATTTGTACTGTGAGGAGGCTCTGTACATTGGTTAAAATTTGGCATTTTCTGAATGCAGAAGTATTACAGGTTTATCTGAAGAGAATAATTAAAAAAAAAAAAAAAATTGTTCGGCTCATTATCAGGAGTTGCCTGAGCATTTTTATACCTTGAATGACAAAATCTAGGAAGATTTCATCATAGCCTGCAAATTATTGAAATCAGCCCAGTGCTTATGGCTTCCGAGAAACTGGTAAATTATTTAGATATCTAGGTAGGAACAGAAAAGTCTGCATTTGCCATTCTGGTTTTAGTAATTTTGCTCAAGTTAACAGTTTACATGAGATTGATTCTGTGCCAGACAAAAACATTTTCCAACCCATCTCATATCTGAGGAGGCCATTAGAAGAAGAAAGAAATCAAGGAAAGCTGAGATGTGGTGCATTCAACATGGAGTCTTTTCTTTCCCTCTACCCTGAAGCATGACTAGATTATGAACACCTCTCCAAAGAGGCAAGAAATAAAAAATGGAACTTCAGAGTTGGTGGTAGAAAGAAAGAGGTGGGGAGAAGCTCTTGTATGAAAAGCAATCGGATATAGAGGGGTATATACCACCTGTATCGAATCTTATGGAGCCAAAGCACTCTCGTGTCATCAAAAAGGCATAAAAAGTATCAAACCAGGTGCATAAGACCTACATTAAATGTGTCACCAGTTAATCTGCTCTGCTGCAGAAGGGACTTACTTTGTTTAATGACAAATGTATCAGAGTACCACATAAAAATCAAAACCCATAAAACACTTTCCTACTTCTTCCAGGTGAGAAATAGAAATTGTTGTCTTAGATGGTTAAAATGCCTAACTGTATTAGATTAAGAGTTAAATTAAGAATGGAAGCTAAAAGAGGGGACTCTACGTGATGGATTGTGGCGTGTTCTACATATGACATAACAAGATGAGGTTACGATCCCATTATCAAGATGGGAAAAATGTAGGGCATAATTTGGAGTGGTTGTTCTGTTTGGTTCTTTGTTGTGCTGCAAAACTTCCCTGCACTCCTGCATAGAACAGACAGTTGTTTCCATGCAGAGATATTTGGAAATCTCTTCTAAATATTTTGGTGCTACGTCTGGTTAATTTCATCAGAAAACAATGTACTAGCTGAAGGTTTTTATAGTCATCCAAGAGACCTGGGAGAATTGCTTAAAGATTTTCTCAGACTTAGTGTGGCAGATGTAGCAATGGATGATAAAGGCTGTTGCAAACTTGCAGAATTTATAGCTCAGTCATGTTTTTCTTCTGCAGACATTTTGTGACAAAGAGAGAAGCTGAGAATTTAAACTTTTCTCTAATGAGACTGAATTTGTTTAGAAACAGTGAACTTTAAAATAGCAGTTTCTTTCAGAGGCAGGATGTTTTCTTCAACAAAACCACTGGGACAGATTCTCAGAATGCTACTTATGTTTGCATATGACTTGCATGACACAATTGGTTTAGACTCAAGGAAACATTTCAGTTGGAAAAGATCTTTAAAATTATTAAGTCCAGCTATAAACCCAACACCTTCAAGTCCACCACTAAACCATGTCCCTAAGCATCACATCTACTTGTCCTTTAAATATCTCCAGATATGGTGACTCAAACACTTACAGAGTAAGCATACAGCATATTGAGGGGGAACACAAGAATCAGAGAAAAATATGTCCCTTCTCCATAAAAAGTGCAGTCACTAGAGCTAAGATGGAGGAGAAAACAATAGGGAAAACAAACCCTGAACATATAAAATTAATGAGGTCTCTTGAATCCCACAAGCTACCTCAGGCTAGTCAGCTGATTCTCTGAGATGCCAAATATTAGACAAAAACAACATTCAGGTAAGCAAGATATTATTCTGCATTCTTATCAGAATTTTCAGAGTTTCATATTCTTAGGTCATAAGCACCCTGGGTGTTTGAGATAACAGAGCTATAAATTATTACTATGAAGGCACTGAAAATCAATCCACTGTCTTGTTGTCAGACAAAATCTAATGGATATTTGCTACTGTGTAGTAAAACCTTACAGTAGACAATGACTAAAGTTATACTTTCACCTTATGTCATATTAATAACAATTTAGTATTTCAAAAATCAGGGGTGATCAGAAAACCTTTGCTTAGAAACTCGGTACTTTGTTCTGTTTATAGCTATACTCCAAACTTAGTTTTACAAAATAAATATCTAAATCATTACCTGATACAGGTCATGGTTACATGGTTACTTTAATCTTCCCCAAATTCCTGGTTCTAACAGGTTCTTGTTCTCATCTATTTGCCCAGGCTACCCCCCAGTTCTCCTTGTACCACAACTCGTTTCCAGTAAGTTCCAGAAAGCCATTGGTGGTCCAGCTGAACATGGACCCTGGGAAAGGTGTAGTGCTTATCAGGATCTTCTGCGAAATCCTACAAATCTCAGAGCTGGTCAATGAAGACCAAAAAATGCAGGACAGAAAGCTGAACTGATTTTTATTTTTTCTTGCAAAAGCTTGGAACTCAATTGCAAAGTGGGCACTTAACTGTAACCTTGTTTTTTGCCAGTGGGGTTAAGCCGATTTTACACATATTGTAGGGTCTTGAGGTCTTCTCAGATGTTTTTCTTCAGGATACCAATACAAAGAACTTAGAGAGTGTGTATATTTATAACTTGCTGAGGGTCTGAAAGAGAGGTATATTGTCAAAAAGCAGCAGCAAACTGCTGTCCTCTGTCTCTTAATTCATTCATTTAGTCTTCTTTAGCTTTATCAATCTGGGCAGCTGAAGAAATGCCAGAAATATTTTTTGTGTCAGAAGTTTGTAAGAGAACATGATAGCATGAGAAAAACCCTTACTAATTTTTTATATTCAGAGGAAGAAGTTTAAGTGCTTTGTTTTCTTGGGAAAGAGCTCACTTGTTCCCATGTGAAAATTGGATTGTCCCAGTGACAATTACCTTCTTATTAAATTACTTCTGCACGGTGAGATTTAAACTAAGGTTACTTTTGTATCACAATTCGCAGCACCCTGATATTTTTGAGAACTGTTACTGATGACTGAGGAAGTGGTGGCAAAGCTCTTGATCTTGAATGGGGATAAAATTTTTGTTTGTGAATGAGACCAATGTTAAAGTTCAAGTTTGGGTTAATACCAAATATACTTGAATGTTCAGAACTTGTCTAAATAAAAGGGTTTCAGCAAAAGGGTTACAAAATTAGATGTTCATACCAGAGTTCTTAGTTTAACTGCATGGAAGTTTAGTCACAAGCAAAACAAGCTCCAACCACCCCCCCCCCCAAAATTGGGATTGGGATCAAACATGTTAGTAGTGGAAATGTTGATCAGGGAAATTGTTAATTCTTTTCATCCACATTTAGAAAGATTCTACATAGCTCAAAAAAAATTTTCTTTTGCTTTGAATTCTTAGCAAATAATAATGAATGGCAATTAGAGGTTTTGAGAAAATACAGAATCAAAGGAAGCTGTATCACCCTTTATATGTCACACCCCATATTTTACAACTAAGATATTTCCTGAAATAAATAACCAAGATGCTGCAGTCACGTGATTTTCTCTAAAACTCTGCAACAATTAATGCACCATCTCTGCAGAGATGACTTCTGAAGAGCTGATAATGGCCCAAATTTGGTAAAAAAAAATACCAAAACTTCCTTGTTTACCTCAGGCACCCCTTAATAGCATCTGTGTTCTGAATATTGTTGTCTGAAATTCATCAAAGCTGAGTGTCTGACCATGTGGTAAGTGGTTGACTGGAATTTCGGAGAAGTCTGTGGTTCAGACAAGGAATTCTGCTATTCTTTATAATATATTCAGCTATTTCATGTATGCCTTTGAAATAAGTTTATGCACACTGGAATTATTCTAGCTATTAAATGTTACTTAAGGGGACTGATCTGTGTGCAGTGCTGAGGCTTGCTCAGACACACACACTGGCCTGTAGACTAGCCTTTAGGGCTCACTCTGCATTCACATCAAAGGACAGAACCCATGTAACACAGAACCAAAAGAAAAAATTAGTCTGAAAGCCAAATTCTTCTGCAACTACCTTTTTGAATCCTTGAATTCATTCTCCCTTAAAAGCGTGTGGCTTATGTTTCTTTCATTCACTTTAAATAGTCATTTTCCTTTTGCATTTTTATCCTAAATCCTTAGGAGGACTTATGAAGTTGCACCACGTAATTGCTTCTTAAACAATTTTTCCACATGCATTTAAATGAATACATTTTATATGATCAACATTACCTTTTTTCAGCAGAAAATTCAGCTTCTCTAGCCTAGTGGCTATTTTAATCTGAAACCATCAACACTAACTGCTTGAAATATTACATAATATTAAATACTGCACATTTAGATATACTCTTCATGAGCTAACAATAAAAAGTCATAGAATCATAACAAATACAACTGGAAGTGATCTGGAAATGTCACGTCATCTGTCTCTCTCAGTGACAAGGCTGTCATACTTGACGTATAGTTCTCCAGCGCCTCTTACCAACCACCAAAACTGCCCCAAGCAAAAAGGGATTTATTCCAGTGTTACCTTCCTTAGTACTAAAAACTGAATTCTAACATGGAATCACAATCTTTCTCTAGCTTGAATGCATTAATTCTTATTTTTACCGATTTCTGTTCTGCATGGCAGACTTTTCTTCTCCTTGGAAATGATACTGTGTTCTCTCCATGCCCATATTCAGGTTCATTCCTTCCCCTCCACAACGCAATGGCAGGGATGGGTTTCTTCCATCTCTGACCATTCTCACATCAATTCTCTAGTCTCTCTTGGACTCTCCTCTTGAAAAGCAACTTGCAAAACCCTCTGTCTTCCCTGCAGGTGAAGCTGATGTAAAAAGCATGTCTCTAGGAATAGAAGAGTGCACTACTCTCAGGGCATTTTTCTGTTGTGACAGCAAATAAATGCCAGCTGAAGCCATTTCACCTCCCAGCATTTGTGAGGTCTAAACCACTGGAAGCTGACTGAGACGTGCAGGTAACAACAAGCAGGTGAGGTGAATGATTGATTGTCAGGAACGATTCTGGTATAGCCAAACTTTTCATTCATACAAGTTCTACAGGCTCCATCCTTGGAGGCTTTCAAGACCCAACTGGATAAAGTTCTGAGAAACCTGATATGATCTCAGATCTAGCCCTGCTTCAGTAGAGTCCTCCTGAGGTCCCTTCCAACCACTTACTAGGGTTGTCTTTAAGTTTTCCATTGCTGGATGGAAATTAATTATTATTTACAAAAGTTACTGGTAAAATCAGGTTGGGTAGAAAGTATTACTACTGAATGCAGCTAAGGATTTTACTCAGAGATTTACCTCTTTACTGTATTCCACTTAGTGTTTGTACGGCTGTTGGATAGCTGTTGCTGCTTTTGTATGTAGCCAATCATACCCTAGAGCCATGCCCTCCAGCAAATGAGTTATACTACATTATATGATAAATAACCTCCTTTGAAAGATAAGAAAAATACCTTCAAAACCAAAGAGTATGGTATATTATTTTTAAAAGCACCCATAATTTATTGCAACTGAAGTGAAAATTCAGCACCAATAGCATTACATGAGGTTATCACATTATTTTCTTTCATATCATAGCTGAGACATGGTCAATATTGTGTGACATATACAAGGACTGTTAAAGGATTTTCACTTTCTCTATCAGCAATAACCAAAATATATTACTCCAAATTTTATGCACCAGTATTAGAAGAAAAATTCAGTTTTTCTTACTATAAAATCTGAAAATATTTCTCATGCAGGTACTGAGGTGAGGAAAAAATATTAAAGGAAAAGAAAGCACCTAAGTAATATTGACGTGACAGACTGTTGTGTATCATACCTGAGTTCTTAACCTTTATCTAAAAATCATAGGCTGTGTTTACACTGTCAATCAAGAGAGTAAGAAGGAGTAACTAAGCAGTAAATGAGCCTGAGCTGAAACCTGAGCCCCTAGCCCAGGGAGAAGCTAATTAGTGATGCCCTAGCTGGACTTGAGTCCAGCTGAGATTTGGCTGTGGCCACAGCATTTTCCTTTTTCTTCTTGTCTCTGAAAGTTTCAGCCAGACTGCAGCAGGTAATGGCATCTGTGCTCAGCTCTGACAGCCTGGACCAGAAGGAAGGAAAATTGCTGTGCCCTGCTCTGGACCCAGCTGGGAGGTGAGTTTTTGCCTCCCAGCTCAGCCTGCAGCACCACTATGTGCCTGCCCATCTCGACTCCGTTTTGGGGAGCTGATGACTGCCAGCTTCCTTTCACAGCTGCTGTCTCCAAGGAACAGAGCAGCAGAAGTGCCTGCAGCTCAGGAAGGACCTGCTGCTCAAATTGGCTTCAGCCAGTCAGTGTGTGTCAGTGTGTCTGTCCACAAAGGATGTGGCAGGCCATGATTAGGAGCAGGGAAGTTTGAATGGGAGGGAGGTCAGGTTGGTTACAAGTTCTAGTTTTGGCTAACACCCAATGTATTTATATTGTAAATATGCCCACAGTGCTGCAGGAGATAAACACACACACACACAAACATATACACACGTGTTAATATATACAAACATTGTTTATATGGGTATATAAAAGATGTGAAATAAATGTTCAGAAGTCAGTGTTATTTCAAGTGTGGCTTTACCAAATCAAATAGGAGGTGGGAGTTCAAGAGCTATCACAAGGAGTTGACAGAATAAAATAGACAAACATATCTGGGCCAGGATTAAATCACATATTTTAACTAGTGTTCAACAAACTTGGATTCCATTCCAAACTCTTCTCCAAAACAATTTCTGAAATAAATGTGACTTTATACAGCCTAATAGAAAGTAGCATTCAAGACAGGAAGATTAAAAAAAAGAAATTCATAATTTTGGGCTTTCTGTTATTCTTCACAAATTGTCTGAAGTCTCCTGTGATCAATGAAATGTTAATATATTCAGATATGAATATCAAATAGTGAGGGACATTTTAAAAATAATGAACATTACCATTTTGAGTAGGTATCCAGTAAGACTGTTAGCTTGGATATGCTGCAGGGGAAATTCATTTATCTGGATTTAATTGTAGCTGTTTGGGAAACTCAGCATGGTGTGGATGCCATTTCTTTATGTCATGAAAGCCATATCAACAGTTCAACTCAAAGGAAGTAAATAAATAAAAGTACATTTTTTTTTTCAAGCATTTTCAGAAATTCTAGCTGGCCCATTGTGTAATTCATCCATGCTTCAGGCCAGTGGAAACGATCTTAACCACCTCCTACTGAAATGAGCCCACCTGACTAAACAAATCCTTAATGATCCACATGGTCTGACTGAAGGACCAATTGGGCTAGGACTAACATAGACTGCAAAGGCTCTAAGACTAATAGATAATGATCACAAATTGTGCTTTTCTAGTTCAACCTTCCTACCCTCAAGTGAATTCCACAAGTGTTCTCCTTTTTAAGGAAGACATCCCAAATGCAGGGAGAATTGCACAATGACGTTTCCTTTCAGTTCCTCAGTTTCAAATACTAAAGTGAGTTTCTGCAAAAAAAATGTTTCTCATGAAGCATATTGTTATCAAAATTTCAAAATTTTGAGAGCATTGTTTTTCACGAGTGCTGAAGGAAAATCTTACATCTAAGTATATTTTGACTTTGCCTCCTTGACTCTTTGAGTTATATGCTGTTGGAACAGTCTTTATTGTGTCATTGAGAGTATGACTGACATTTGTGGTTTGCAAATGATTTCATGATTCAGGATTTAATGGCAGAAAGATTCAAGCAGAAAAATTGGGGTGTTCTGTGAAGAGCTGCCAGTTTCCAAAGGCAACCACAGGACTCAGGGAAACATGGAGACTGTGAGAAGGACAGGTTGGTCAGCACTGTCCATAGATGAGTCAGCTGGACTGGGTATAAACATGGGCACCGTGGACACAGGAGGAAAACTCTTGCCAGATCCAATGTGCAGGATGGACCTACTGAGTGGGTCATATCTCTTGTGTTCTGAAATTAGTGTCTGATTTAAACCTCAGCTGAAGAAAAATTGAGTGGACAATCAGTGAGTAAAGCAGTAGAAAGGCAAATGATCAGTTAGGTCGGTGACCAGGATATTTTCTGAAAAACTTAGGCCTCTGCAGTATTACTTATGTTGCAAACAATGCAAAAGTTACTGTAATCTGTAACCACAAAAGGATGGGACAGATTATAGTACATGTTAGAACTGACAGAAATAAAGATATTTTCTCTATTGTTTATGACCATCATGGGAAGATCCCTACCAGCTCTGAAATCCAAATACATAGTTTCCAAGGATACATATAGTTTTGGATCATTAGTGGGTCTACATGGTGTTACAATTAAATATACATGATGGCACGGTAGAAGTTCAATGCATTTAGAGACTGGTGCTAAGTAAAAGTGATGAAACTATTTTAATTTTGGGTTTAGCAGCAATATTAAGGACTATACCTCCTGGCCCTTAATTATTTAAGTCAAGAGTATGATACCCTAATTTATTTTAAAAGATTAAAGTGTAAGAAAATGCAGAAGATAAGAATAATCAAATTTTTGTTGTAATTATGAAGTGAGATTTAAAAGCCCAGCAGCTAACCTGATCTGATTTTCACAAATCCTCAGCTTTTGTTTGAATTGCATTTTCAGTTGTTCAACCCTTCAAGTTAACAGAATAAAATAATTTGCTTGCCACTGCTTCCCAATTAGTGCTACTAATTGAGCAATTAGTGCTACTAATCATTGAGACTAGTCTCTAAATAAGATCTACTGAATTAAATTCAGATTGGTGGAATATAGGTAGTGACAATGGAGACACTATCATGATCAGATGCATACAACAGCTGTTTGTAGAACTGATTTAGTGAATATTGGTAAAATGAATTACCAAAGAATAATGAAGAATTACCATGGGGTAGGAAGCAGCCTGTATGCCTTAGAGTTTTCCATCTGCATATCTGCATATTCTAACTTAGGTGGATTGCAGTAAAGTGCACTTTTAATATTATATATTTTAAGAAAAATTTTATGCTTATGTATCTATAAATGTCAAATCCTGGATAATATTTTGCATTTATAATTATATTTGCATGGAAATGTTTGGTCATTCTAACTTTTTCAGGATCTTAACATGCACAAGCACATGCCATTTTAATTATTAAACTCCTTTTAAAGCAAAACAAAAATGAAGCTTGTACATTTTTATTTCAGGTAATTTTTTCCAGGTGACTCATTCCCTTTTGGAGCTATGCAATAGAAAGCCTAGGGTATATCACTGTCTGCTTCCATATACAGAAAAGAGGACATGATGCAGTAACAGTAGCATGACCTCAAAAGAAGTTATAGAGCCACCATAGAATGGAGTATACACATCTGTTTAAAAATCTGCTCTAAATGGAAGCAGTTATATATTTTTAGCCTTATTTTCCTCTATCATAAAATAATTTTTGTTGATAACAAGGTGAAATACCCCACTTAATTTTAGACTCAGTCCCTTAATTTTCTGGATTAAAATCTGACTGATTTTACTACGATTTGCACTTCAGAAATATGAATATTAGAAGACTCCCAGTGCAACATGGTGACTTTTGGTAATGGGATATTTCTTGAACAGATTTTTTTTTCAAACATATATGTATATATCTCATACTCTGTACTTAAAAATGCACATTTTTGTGAAAAGAATATCTACTGGTTGGATCTTTGAAAATTGTACAAGTCAGCAGAGCAATACTGTTTCTATGCCTATTATTTCTAGGTGTGTCCAGAAGGTAAACAATAGCCATCATCTCCAGTAAATGTGAGGAATTAAAGAAATGTATACATTCTTGATTGAAGCTTTACTAACTTCTTTAAAAACAATACTTCTTATCTGTATGATGAAACACTACATTTACTGTCTTAATGCTTCCCTTATATTCCCCTATATAAACAACCATAGAGCTGTTATGGTTATTTACCCTTCGCAAAGCTAGAAATAACTAGACATTTGCTACACTTTTAAAAAGCCTTTTTAGATGTTAGATTTCCTAATATTAAAAGAAATAAGCACTGTCACCATATTTTGTGACAAAAACATAAAACACCTTTAAAGGTCAGCATAGCTTTTGCATGAAATATGTCTGCAGAGGAAAAAAAAAATGTTTGAGAAGGGAGAATGAGACTTTTGGAATAGTTAACTACAGAACAGCTGGCACAGATTAGCCTATGTCCTCATACAATCAAAATGTTTCTATTAGAGAACTTGAGATAACCAGCTTGAGAGTGTTTAAGTATACTCCAGGATTTTTTTTCCCTGAATTTAATCAAGCATTATCTCATGAGGTATGACTGCATAATCCCAGTAGAATTGAAGAATTACCAAGTCTACACTGTTACATATATTTATATATGTATTTAATATCAGGTTATTTGGCTTGATATTTATCTGTGGCGTATGCCAACTTTTACTGACTTAATACATGGCATGCCATGACAAAATCAGCTCAGAGGAAGAAGGAAAAGCATGAAAACTCTGGCTACTGATTCACTAGTGAGGCCAAAAGAGTGAAATTACAGTCTCAGAAATGCAGAGCAGGAATACGTGTCTGGGGAAAGGACCTGACTCAGGCCACAGCCAGCTGTAGTGAATTCCTAGCCACCACCAGCTGGCCTCCCCAAGGAAGAGCAGCACTGAGAACACTGTGGACTTCAAGTGCACTCAAAGCATCTTAAGCTGAGTGGTGCTGGACTGCTGATTGCTCAATTTGAGGAATAGGACATTTGCAATCTAAAAGTATTTCTTCCTGTACAGAAACTTAAAGCTAAAATGAGTGTTACTATTATCAAACGTGTCCTTCTGCATAGGGGAAAAAGAAAAAGGCATAATTGTTATAGAATTTCCAGTAAAGTATAAATTGCAGTTCTATCACTATAGTTAAATCCTACTTCCTCTGACTCATAACAATGTGAGACATAAATGATAATAAGGCTGTGTCACTAAGTCAGTGAGTTTATTAACGGGAGCAAAATACAATTTGGCTCTTCTTTGTTTAAAAAATGAGATAATAATTTTATTATCAGGCTTAGGCAACTTGATGACTGTAGGTAAAATCTGAGGTCCTATGAAATAACCCAGCTAGCAAAAAAATTAGGATTTCACCAATCTGATTTGCACCCTTCTGCTGTGTGTGTCACCCAGGGCAAACAGGTGAAACCTTTTCATTCTGAGAATTTATTTTTCTTGTATCCAGGGCACAGTTGCTCTGCAGATGTTTATGCTTAAGAAGATAAATATCTCTAAGTGTGCAATTAAGTTGAATTGTCATATTGATGCACTTCAAAAGATGCTGAGTATTTATATTATCCCTGAAAAGAAGAGAGACAAATAGAAAGCTGAAAGGAACAGTTGCTTACAGAGAATGACAGAAAATGGCATTGGAAAATGCAGTTTCCTCAAGCTACTGTGTAAAGACCTCAGAGAGAGAGAGAAAGCACATGCAAATGAGTAAGGGCACCCCATAAGACATTTTACATGGAACTGCTTAATTCCATCTAAATCTGATTTTAAAGCACAGGTACTGTAAAAAGAGAAGACTTGTCCTCACTGGGAACAAACCATAAGGTTTAATACAGAATAGAAGGAAGTGCAACAAGCAGGAGCAATATTGCAGTTCTAAAAGATTTTAAGGCTCCTGGGGAACTTTCACCAACGTTTCTTAGGTACAACTTGCAATGTTCTCATTACAACATTTTAGCGCATCTTTAATACAGCTAAACTCGTGTTACACATGACAAGGGTATTAACTCCATTTTAATGATGTAAAAATGACAGACAAAGTAAGTGTTTTCTGGAGGCTAAAGCAGAACTTGACCAAAGCAGCAGAGCGGAGTACCCGTCTGTTTTGAACCTTGTTCCACCCCTGGAGTGGTAACATTTGAAAGTGTATTTAATGCTCTGGTTAGTGGGGTAATAACTATGTTTGCAATGATTTTGTCTGCTGGGGATGTTTCATGACTGGTTTTCATGTTTCAGGCTCAGTTCTGACAATGTAATCTAAATGGGGAAGATGTAAGTCAGAAGGCATTTTGCTATGTATTTATTGAATGCATATATTTTCTTGCTATATTTAACAAGAAAAGGGAGGTTTTTTACGTTTTCCCTTGCTCCCTTTATCTCTAGAGATTTCCAAAGCAACTCTGTGTAGCTTTATGTTTATCAGATTTTTTTTCTCCTTTTCCTCTCTGAGACAGGAAGCTGAGGGTTTTGACCTCATCTGGATCTTTCCCAGTGTCAGGAGGTGGTCTGTTCAAAAAGATTCCATGACACTGATCTCTTTCTGATTTATCAGATAGCTGGGTCAATAAATAGGTCTCTACTGTTTTTTCCACAGCTGTAAAATAGCCAGTGGAGTCCTCTGAGAGCTAATTATCAAATCTTTTGAATTTTTCTTTCAAGGAACAAGCATTATCTTTCCGGTTAGTAAATTCCATTGCAGTGTCCTTTAACAAAGACTGCCTAATTGTAGGAACTCTGGCTCACATGAGGCAGTTCATTTAACTAAAATGTTAATTCTTAATATTTTTTTCTGTGCCCTTTTATCGTATATATTGTCATAGTCATGAAACCCTTTTACTGTTTATAAAAAGACTGTAGAGCCATTGTCATACCCAATGAATCTACCAAGTGACAAAGAATAGGATTCTTCTGTATGACTTTTGTTGATGTGAATGGTCAAGGTATGGCCAGTGGTAGTAGACAATAAATGGGCCTCATTCCAGACTTGTAATTTTTTTGCCTGTATTCTCCTTGCCAATATACCCAGTTTTTGTGCTGCTATGGCAAGTAGCCATATCCTGACCTGGTGGCTCATTTGGCATTAGGTACAACTTGTCTGAAATACCTCCATCACTACCTAGAAAGCATATTTTCTGACTCTCTGTGAAAGAAATGAAACGTGGAAGGCTCCAGCGATTGCCAAGACAACTCTCTTTAAATATCTGCCAAAAGTGGAAGTAATAAGAGCACTCCTAAAAGATCATATCATAGAATAACAGGATGGTTTGTGTTGGAAGGGACCACAAGGATCACCTAGTTCCAACTCCCTTGCCATGGGAAGGGACAGCTTCCACTAGAACAGGCTGTTTAAAGCCACATCCAACCTGACCTTGAACACCTCCAGGGACAGGGAGTCCACAGCCTCTCTGGGCAACCTGTTCCAGTACCTCATCACCCTTACAATAAAGAATTTCTTCTTAATATGCAATCTAAACCTACCCTCTTTCAATTTAAATCCTCTCTCCTTGTACTACCACTACATGTTCTTGTAAAGTATCTCTCCCCATCTTCCCTGTACATCCCCATCAAGTACTGGAAGGATGATGCAGGGTCTCTACAGTGCCTTATCTTCTTCAGCCTGTTTTTAACCCTCTGAGAATTTTCTTGGCTTCCTCTGGACATGCTCCAGTGGATCCATGTCCTTCTCATGTTAGGGAGTACTGGGAGTGTTTATGTTGCACCCAGAGCAGGATGCAGTACTCCAGGCAGACATCTCAAGGGAATGGAGTGGAGAAGAGGAGGAGAATCTCCTTCCTTGACCTGCTGGTCACACTTCTTTTGGTGTAGCCCAGGACACAGTTGGCTTTCTGGGCTGCAAGGACACATTGCTGTCTCATATTGAGCTTCTTAATCACCAACACTCCCAAGACCTTCTCCTCAGGGCTGGTGTTGATCCATTCTCTGCCCAGCCTGTATTTGTGATTGCCCTGACCCAGGTTCAGGACCTAAGGTTCCGCCTACAAAAGGCCAGTCAATAGGCTTAAGCTTGCAAATTATCTCCAGAACACATCCAAACTATGTTTCTATTGTCTTTCTGATCATTTCTGTAGATGATATTATTTCAAACGAGATATTCCTCTTATAAGTTACATATTTAATATTATTGTACTGGCTACTGAAAATATGCATAATAATAAAATAATCATTTTGCCTGAATGCTATGTTCTCAAAGTTTATTGAATATCATAATGGAAGGAACTGCCGAGTCCTAACATCAGCTCTGTCTTTGACTTAGGAATGTAATTCCTCTGGTTTTATTTATTCATGTTTGCATGGATGTTGCTATCAGGAACTCTTCTCCCAGACTGTTAAATTTTGGTTATAGTCCCTAAACAACAAATCAAAAACATTCAGGGTGTTTACTGGAGATTGTGATAAATATTATATACTGTTTTTAACAGAAAGCTTCTACATTACTTCTTGCAATTCTTATTCTGCGTTTTAAAACACAAATAATACACAGATGACAATAATTTATACAGGACAGAATGAACGAGAACAAATGAGTACTTATCTTATTTCCCTACAGAATATTTGAGGTGATATAATCACAAAACAACTGTTCCACATACTGCCAAAAATGATCAAAAAAAAAACCACTGCCACAAAATACATGTGCATTCAACACAGGGACTCACAGAGAAAGGTAAAATTTTATGCTTTGGTCATGGTAGAAAAGACAAATCTTACTATTTGTCATGGAGTAATGGGAACCACTCAAGCAGAGAATGTACAACAATGTTATCAAGTAGATGCCATAGATTCCTCTTGAGACAGAGCCTCCTCATACATTACTGGGTTAAGTCACAGTCACAGTCCACATTTTCTCTGCCTACTGAAACTGTGGCCTGGGTGTAAATCCCAGCTGATGTTAAATAAGAAAGAGCAATCCAAATTAGACAAATGGCCCAAATACAAAATAGCCGCTATAAACTACACTATACTGTTACAGAGTCCCATGCTCAACAGTTTTTTCCTGGTCTGTAGGGAATTAAATTTCAAATTGAATCCAAGCACTGTATACCAATGAATGAAATGTTAGGTCTCACAATAAACAAATAAAGATTCCTAAAATATATTGTAGACAAACATTTCCTTTGCCTTTTTGACTTACACAGCCCCACAGAATACACCCCCAAATGCCTTGCGATGCCCAGAGAGTACAATGATTTCTAGCTGCTAAATTTCTCTTTTGTCTTGGAGAATCAGGGACAGTACCAGGAAGAAAACCATCCCTATTTTCAGCTCTCTTAACACTTGGTCTTTACTAATTCCACAAGCCATTTTCCATGAAGAATGTGTTCCAAGAGGGAACAAATCAGCTCCTTCTGTTTTAGTCTGCTTGTACATTTTCTACTCCCCCTGTGTAGACAAAATTTACCTTTGAGGCTCACAACTCTGTCCTTACCAAAGACTAAAGTTAATGGCAATGGTGGGGGATATTATTTGCTTTACTACTGGGTCCTACTACCAAGGGCCTAGAGGAGGGAACCAGAGTTCCTTTCTACTACAAGTAGTAAGAGCAAAACAAAGCTAATTGTGTCAGAGACAAAAAAGACCCCCAACAAAAACCAAACCCAAAACCCTAGTAGAGAAGACAATCTTCTCTCTACTTCTATTTCAAACACACATTAAGACAATTTTAGTGCTTATACTGTGTAATATCTATTTCTTCACTCCTCACTGATTTTGATTATGTTTACATTAGATTCCCTGTCTAGATTCCCAGTGGTAGATAGCTTTGATTTCAAAAAAGTTTTATATTGAAGTGGAAAAGGACACTGACTTGTAAAATGCTGGGAAATGCACATCAGGAGGATGTATTCATGGAGAGCTGAACAGCTGGCCAACAGAATGAACACATTACCACAGGACTACTGGGAATTAGCGAACTAGAAAGCACAAATATAGGGGGAAAATATTCTTCACTAGTTTTACATTGGATCTGATGTATTTCAGACAGATAAAGCAAAACCTATAAAAATCTCAGGAGACTTCCTAGTTTGTTTAGGGGCAAAATTTATATTCTATAAATAGAAATCTATATTCTTCTAGCAGGGAATATTTATCAAATTCACCCAAAAGGAAACTGTGATATGCTGAACTATTTTAAAAGTCTGTCTTCAGAAGATATTTTTTGTAGTAATTGTTCTTGACGTCATGGGGATGTAAAATCCTATGACTATGTCTTTCAGTACATACTTCTTGCACTGTGCAGATGTGGTTCTGCTACCCTCCAAGGTCCATTTTTTTCCTTAATATCTGAAAAATTTTCCCTGACTATTGATAATTCCAAAATATGATTTTTCTTTGTGGAGCAATGAATTAGATCTATCAAATCTGCCTTGTAGCTATCAAATCAGAGAGCACATACTGAATCTCACCATCTGATATCCTTCCCCTCTCATGATTTATATCATGTCACCCTGCAAAAGTCCCTTCAAAAGAATTCTCCTGGCTCAAACTAAAACATGGCAGTGCACATGTACCTTAACCCACTAGCACAAACCTGACTAAAACCTTCTGTT
This sequence comes from Rhipidura dahli, assembly GCA_013399225.1. Taxonomy (NCBI): domain Eukaryota; kingdom Metazoa; phylum Chordata; class Aves; order Passeriformes; family Rhipiduridae; genus Rhipidura; species Rhipidura dahli. Next base: position 608,497 of record VXAC01001422.1, read on the forward strand.
CCCTGGGAACTGCAACTCACATTTTACAGTTTGGATTGTTGAATAACATTCAGTTGAATGCAGAAAATATAGATTTTAATTTCCTCATTTTGGAATGATTTAGCTGATTTAGCAGCAGCAAGAAAGAATATAGAAGGGTTTAAAACTTATACCCATTCATTTTCACAATTATATGATTTTGCTGAAACATCAACATACCTTACCTTATGCAGTCAAATAGAAAAGTTATACAGACATCCAAAAATAGAATAACTTTAAAATACAGATCTGAATTGCCAGATTAAAGTATTCAGGAAGACTTTTAGTTAAAAAAAAAAATCACATATAAAATTTTGCTAGCTCAAAGACTCAGAATTATGAAAGCAAAAACATCTTTGACAGGCCTATTAGGATCAAGCCCCTTCAGTCAAATATCCTGAACACAGTGGCAGGTAAAAATAGATAAGCCAGAACTTTCCTCCAATTATAATAAGAATGGCAGATAGTGTTTTTTCATTTTTTCAGCAAATCAGACTTCTGAATTGAGAGGAAACTTTTTGACAACTGCCTTGCACACTAAGAAGGCTAATCACACAAATATTATTTTGGTAAACAGGATCCAAAAGTCCATCTAAGCATCAAATAAGAATCAGCCTCCATACTTCTTGAGAATTTGTGATTTTTGAAAAGTAAAGTGTATCCACAGAACAGATGAAAGAAAGAAATCAATGAAGAAGCAACAAGCAAAAGTTAGGCTTGTGTACTCTGACATCTGTTCCTGAACTCTTTTCTCTTTTTCTGTCTCCCAGGAATTGTTTGCATTTGTTTCTGGCCTGTGTATTCATATGAATATCCAGAAGTGGTATTCAGATTTACAGACATATTGCTTCATAATTTAAAGGACTAAAGTTACTTCAAGGATCAGTGCGGATGTTTTTGGTGGTGGGAATTTTTTTAAACCTTTTTTTCTCCCCCTGCAGTTGCAGAGCTGTGAAACTAAGGAAGTACATCTGTACTCAAAGTGAATACTTTCCTCAAGTGACTACTTTTTTTATTTAAGTCAGTACTGTAATATTAATTAAAAATGGAACTATAATTAAAGAAACCCAATATATTTTCAGCTATTAGGTCAGCGAATTCCTCCTTACCCTCCCCAAAGTGACATGCTTTAGCAAGAGTAAGGTGACATTATTAGAGGTCACAATCAGAACTCAGAGTTTGACAGATGGTCTATTAAATGAGCTTCCCCTCTTTGGAGAGCAAAAAAATATCATAAGTTTTTACAACACTCCCTTAAAACAGAGGTTGGTGGAAACCATTGGGATGGAAAATCTGTTGCTATTTCAGTTGTGTATCTGGTAAGATGGAAAATTTTTCAAGTCTACACAGATGGTAAATAAATTTCTGCTACATGAGGCAGTTCCTGGAATAAAGAAATTTTCTCAAATAACAAGTGCCAATTTTTTTCAGCAAGACTTATTTTTAACTTTCCCAAGGACTTGTTGAGAGAGCTGGAGAAGTGTCCTTTCACCTTCAGAATCCTGGTCTCACTCCAGAAATAGCTTCTAATGTCGTTCTCAGAGCAGATGAGTTTTCTTTACACTCAAAAAGACATTTCAAAGCAAAGATCAAAGCACCACAATTATACGTTGCTGCTGGTAAACATTCCTTCTGAACAGAGTGGCTAAAAAATAAGAAATTCCTATTTCAACCCTATGACAATCATGGGTGACTAACAGTGCTGACATTTAAGCTGTTGTTATTATGCTTCATGAGGCAGTGCTGTTGACACAGGAGAGCTTGTCCTCCATGGACTAAGCATAATGGAAAGGACTAAAAGAGGGAGACCAGAATCAGGGGCAAAGTCACTGCAGACTCTACCCGCTGAGGAAGCTGTGAGAAAACCCCTTAATAGTTAGGTTTGAGTACATATTTTAGGCAACTGTAGAAGTGAATGCTGGACAAGAGGTCAAGGAACCACTACCACTGCTACAGAACTAGCGTTTAAGATTGTTTGGGACCACTCTCCCCTCACACCAAAGTGGAGCAGAGTCATGGAAATTATTAACCCATTTCACCAAAAACTTCATATTCCCTTCCTAATCTCTTCACGTGACTGCAGAGCTCTGCTTGGCTGCTGCCTTGAAATCAAACCCTGCGAAATGATCATACTTGCAAGGAATAAAATACACATTATTCTCTGTCACAAGGTAATCTTTCCCTTGCATGCAGATAAGCTCCAAATGGCTAAAATTCTTAATATTGCACTCAGCTTAGTGCATGAAGTAAGAAAAAAACCCCAAACAAATTTGTGAAAAGGCAAGGATAGATGGAAGAATGAATGCTCTTAACAGCCTGACTAGAAGACTCTGGATGAAAAAGGATGGTTTTGTGTCTGACAGAGAGTATGAATGACCTAGAGAAAAAAATTATGGACATTCTAATCTAATGCTGCTGTTACTATTCCCAAGAGAGCAAAATTCAGGAATATATGTATTTCTTCTGAATTTGATTAAAGCTTGTTTCCCCACTGTCATAACTATTTATAGGCTTCAGTCTGCAAAAGCACAATCCATTGATTTAAAATGTATCTTGCAAAAGAAGCTACAACAAAATTAAAACACAACATTTCTAAAAGCTTAATAAAATGTTTGTGAAACGTGATAAATTACCTTCTACCTGCAGAAGGTTTACCAAAAAGAATATCAATCAATGTACTAATATACAATAACATCTCCCCAAATTATCTTTGATACTAGTAATGTTGAGAAAGACCTGGAAACAGAATGGTCAACTGGGAGTCATTTTCACAAGCTGAGAAAGTGTTGTGCAATTAAGAGTTGAATTATCACTTCACATAGAAAATATTGATTTTCATCTCTTTATTTTCTAGTCTTATTTCACCTCTGTGATAGAGGAAAAAGACAGGTCTTGAGAAGCTATATCTTCTCTTATTTATCCTCTGGCAATTTTGCTTCCTGTAAAAAGCCTAAACAGTACAGTGTTCATTTATCACATCATCTTGTCATCATCTACCAAGCAGTAGAGAGTATTTGTAAAGAGGTGAGTTTAACATGCTGAAATAAATTCAGTAGATGTATTGAGGTGTAATATGCACACAGAATCACTACTAGATCAGTGTTAGATAAATACAATTTGGCTTTTATCAGAAGAAAAGTGATTTTTTCAGGCAATCTGGATGTAGAAAAGTAGTTTGATTTAGATTACCAAATTTTGGCATGTGGCCATGCTTTTTCATTTTGAACTTAATAAAGGTGTCAGCCTTTAAAATATTTTGAAGATAAAATTGCATGCAACACAAGCCATGAGCTTTAGCACTGCTGAATTTTTTCATGCTTTCATATCAAACAACCATGAATCACATATCAATGATTAGTAGTACATACAAATCATCATTTTTTAAGAAGTTTGAGGATACCATCCAAGAGATTAAAACATACCATGCAAGAATAGAATCAGCATTTTTTGGATGGGTATATGAGATAATACTTTATCAAAACATTCAGGATAGTCAGACAGAAACCTTTGTTTAATTGAATCTGCTGTGTGAAAAAAAAAGGTTTAGGAAGGTGGCAATTTACAGAAGAGGATAAATAAACTTCTGTTTAATATAAATACTCTACATACTGTGTTTGCTATTCTAAGTCTTATGTAAGATGAGACTGCTAACACAGTGCGAAATTTAAGATATGGAAGTCATTGCTGTAATATGGCACATTATTGAAGGACATCCTCGTGTTACAGTGAGCCAATTTCTCATTAGAGTTGTGTGCATAAGCCAAGTTCTTATATTCTATTGCTGTAGAAGCTTTAGACATCAGCTGTGACAGAGTTATGAAAAGCAGCGAGGATCTGGTATACATTTGCCACACATTTACCTCAGCGCGCACAGATGCTCATGCACGTATTACTGCCTAGATTTTTTTTCTAAGGAGAAAGAATATCCCTCTAAATTGGAATTCATAACCATTTTTGGCCATATCCTCTGGAGCTTGGAATAGTTTTTGGCAGCAGAAGCAGTATTGTTTCATTTTGTAGAGCCATATTCAATAAACCCTGTGCATTATCTGTGGCATGAACCTCCCTGCCTTTACAAACCTCTCATGTCACCTTTGAGACAGAGCAGTAAAAGGACATAAGCATGAGCAACACATTTTTAGATGTTTCAATGGTGTCTACCATTGTGATGGGAAGAAAAAAACCCCAACCAACCAAAATAAACCACCACAGAAAAACCCCATGATAAACACTGCAGATGGCACCCACCTTGCTACAGTTCAGCTCACAAGGGTGGTTCTCTTTGATTGTTTGCTTTTAGCTATCACATGGGAATTGGTCAGATACATGTGGACTAACCCACCACCAAACTTCTACGGTCAAGTACTCCTTGATAGCAGTGGTAAAGACTACATTGCTGTAACATCTCAGGTCCAGAGCTGGCCATGGTAGGCTGTTCTCTGTCTCCTTCTTTGACACAGCATCACTAAAAAAACTTTTGCTTTTATCAGAGGTCATGCTTGTAGTAGGCAGTTGTGCTCAAAAAGCTGCTCTGCCATAGCTATGGCTTCAAAGGCTCTTTAATATAGGCAACAATGCTCTAATACTGACTTCTCTGATTACTGATGTAAGTACTAGTTTTGGATGGAAGCTGTATCTCAATGTGCCTCTTGGATCTCTCTGTTTTCACTTGAAGGTCAATTTAAAGTGAACATTATGCTTGTGAAAGTGCCAGAGGAACAACTCTAGGAAGCAAATTCCTTCTAAAAACATTTCCTTTAACTCTGCTGTGGACAGTGATGTTATGTAATCCCGGGTGTTTTGTTCAAATGTCTTAACTCCACTTCCCGTTTGTTAAAGGTTTTACACACTATTCATTCCTTCCAAGACCACTTCCCTCAAAAGTTTGGTGTTAATTAAAAATCTGGTGTCATTTTAGCTAGTGGTCATCAGTCCATTTAATATGACCTACCACTCACAGTTTATAGACTGCAAACAGAAAATAATTAGCCAGTAAGGAGTTTCATTTCAAAAACAAAATGAAAAATGTTTTAGAAATTTTCTTCCAGTCAGTATTGCAGGGCTGGACAAAATTAGAAATCTCTGAGTACACACTGCATGAAACTCTAGACTGGTCCCTAGAAGCATGTATATGATTTTGGTGAAGCAGTAGTGTGACTATGAACTTCTTATAAATACAAATATTTCATGACCATTTTAGGTAGCTCAGCTCCAAGCATAACTTGATGTGCAACAGTCTCTTGGTTTGCAGTCTAGACAACACTGTCAGCCTTGAAAATTTATTGCTGAACACTGTCACAAAAATGTGCCAAAGTAAAATTTGCATAAAGGTTATACTGTAATGGCCTGGCAATCATCCCATCCTGTTCTGAACTTGTTTTAAATACTTTTCACATTGTTTGAAATACATCATACTTCAGTCCAAACATAAAGGAAGTCTGTGGGAAAGCATTCTTTAGCTTCCCAGATGGAGATAATATTTATGACACATATTTTGTGAGAGTAATAGAGAAAATTCGTGGTCATGTAACCACAATAATAGGAGTACTTTATGACCACCACTTTCTACTAATTACCATAGATAATACACATCATTTAAAAAATGTAAATTCAACTGTTTCAGTTCATTTATATTTTTGAACCACATTTTCATTATTAAATGGCAAATTTAGAAATCAAGTTTTCAATACAGAAAAGAGAAACAAATATTCATGACAGCCAAGAAGGTTTCATTTTTTTTTCAAAGAAATCATACTATTTGTTTTGCTTCACTTGCATCTCTTGCCAGATTTTTCCTGATGCCTTCAAAACCATGACCATTTAATAGTAATGTGCAAATGCAGCGAATTCCTTGTGGTGAAGCAACTGTGGATTTCAGTAATAATTGCCCACTGTACTAATACTACAGACTGTAGCTCTGAGTTGTGGGTAGGAGTTAACCTTTCAAAAAGCTGTTGTAGCTTAAGATCTCTCATCAATTTTTGATGTAGTTCATATTCACATTATGAGTTTGGATAAAGAGATCCATGCTCTTCTCTAAAACTTTTAGAAAATTCGAGAATCTTTAAGAAGCCTGTATAAAGCTTGAAAATTGTAAGAGATTCAGAAATGGAACAAAAACAAATCCAAATTTCACACCCAATAAAACAGATTTCCGCTGTTTGAAAGATCATCTTTAAAAAGAGGTTATCATGTTTCCAATAGTTGCATTTGCCATTGTCCTTTACAAGACAAAGAAAATAGTTTTCTTGATGCCAAGATGATATCATTTATCTCTGTATACAAAAATGAAGCTAGTCTGGCATAAGTGCAGGTCTGAATTATACAGGAAATATAGTTAGAGAACAACATGACTTGAAAGTAATTTTACTATGGCAATACCTCTATAGTAACAAGCTTCTGTAATTTCTAAAGTTACAAATTACTATAACACCCAAGTTCAGCAAGGCACTTAAGCACACTCTAAGAACACAGTAGTTCCACTGACATCCATGAATGCTTTATTAATGTCTAGATCTAAGGAGCTGGGAGCTGGTCTTCAATGACCATAGTGAAGCACAGAAGCCTTGGTCTTCTACAACCATCCAAACAACATTCATTACTCTCCACACTTTCAGAATTTCTAATGACCATTATGATTTTAGACGGCAGATTTTTGCCCTGGTTGTTGGATACCTCCACTAGAATATTTGCAAGATGACTATCTTTTAAAATACTTAATGGGAAAAGAAACTGTGAGAAACTACTGCATTTATTTATCATATTTTGCAAAGGAATAATTAAATAATTGGAAAATCACCAACTTTTAAAGCTGTCATCTTCCTCTGACTGACACATATGGAGACTGTGTCTCAGAAAAAGGTAAATTTAATTTCCTGTTGCAAAATCAGAATACAATAAAATGTGTATTTCCATTTTTAAATAAGATTTCCTATTGTTTTTATTCATGCTTCTATTTTCTGTGTTCTGTTTTCTATGCTTGCCTCTCCAAGTTACTGCTGCTGTGCAACCCCAACAAGCCCACATCTTACTACTCATGCCACAATAGCTCAGAAAGGATCCCTATGAAACCAGTTTCTATAAAATAGAAATAACAAAACCACTGTAAGTCTTTAAAGCTAAATTAAAAAAAAAATATGTAAAAAAGAATGAATCATTACAATTATCACAATTCAAAAAAGACAAAATTGCGGTAAAGAGAGATTAGGACTTCAAAAAGACATTCTGGTGGCAGGGCCGGAAACTCTGGTATACTAACAACAATAAAGTAAGGAGAATATCCACACTGTTTGATATTATTATTCACAACAAGCTCATGTTACTTTTAAGTGCTCAGTTTAAAAGGATCATGCAATGTGAATGGAAGAGATGGAACAGGAAGAGTTGCAAAGAAACAATTTCAGTAAAATAGGTACCTCTTATGTGTTTTTTGGGAAGCTTTCCTACTACCTCTCCCAGGTACCATTGTATGAGCCAGCAAGAAAAGCTCTGTAAGTTTCCTGTGAAATTAATTTACATGGTGATACAAATGGAAGCTCCTGGAAGGGCCTGACTTTCTAACTTGCCCTAAAAGTTGTAACCTTAGAGTTGTGAAACAAAATTTAATTCTGATCCTAATGGAGGAGAGTCAGCCTTCACATCTCATGGACATGCATAATACCCAAAAAGCAAATAGGGATGAAAAAGTCTGAATTCAAGCAAGTAATTTTTTTGCTTTCTCACATTAGTATAATTATAATTATTGAAATAAATAAATAAAATTTATTGCAACAGTACAGGAAATGTAAAACCACATTCTGAAAACTCACAGCTTTCCTGTGGGGAAAAGGTACTGTTCCAAAGACATGTGTCATCCCAGAAAACCTTCTATCCAAGTTTCTTTTGAGATTTACTGCCAGTCTTCTGATAATCTTATTCTTAAATTAATTTTCATTTTACTGACACTGGCAGCAGCCTTTATGCTGACATTAGCTGTGCCCTTTAGCATCCTTTGGAAATAACTCAGTATTTGATCTAGAAGTCTGGATTAACATAGTAGCAATAATAATGATAATTAGGAGTATCCCTGACTATTATATTCTTAGGCCTTACAGGATTGACTTTGAGACACCATCAGCTATTTGGAACTGGAAAGCTTCTAAGCAGACCACCATGAGGAATTACATTGTCCTGTAGGAGAGAGATGAATAGCCACCGTTGTTTCTGCAGCTGTTTTCTTCCCATTTATATTGAATGGTCTCTAGGAATAAAATCTAAGAAAGAGGGATTGTGGAAAAACAATGAAATATACAGAACAAGCCAAAATTCATTTCATAAGTGGAGTTTGTTGATGTTTCTTTTTTTTTTAAACTTCATGGATTTTTACTCAAACTATTTAGAGCCACACGTCACAATGTTGACTTTCTGCATCTTTACTGATTCATCATTTAAAAGAGTTGTCTGAGCCTTGTTTTAAAAATTGCATTTAGAAAATTCTGATTATCATTGGCTGAAACTGCACAGCAGTGATTGTGTTTGGGAAGTGAGTGGGGAGGACTTACTGCAAAACTATATGTCTCAACTCACCTTTTTATGCTGGTGCTGAAAAAAGTAGTTCCTTTTTGTGTTGAAAAAGAACTGATATTAATTTGTTAGAGTTCTGCTTCTGTGCACCTTCTCAATATGCCCCAGCAGGGATTTTCCTGTCTGTGCCTAAGCTTGATGAGATGAGCAGCTTGGAGACAATAGAAAATGGAGCATATGCAAAAATTTGACTGGTTCTATATGAGATAATGGCCATTTCTTCCATTTAAAAATCAGTGCATAATAAGTAAATAGTCTCCTTTTGCTGGTTTTCACTCAATAGTTTTTGCTCTTATGGTTTTGTATGATACTGTTTGCTAAAAGTTCTGTTGCTTTATGTATATGGACATACATGTGAACTGTTTTGATACCCCAAGCATTACAGTTTCCTGTTTAGTTCCAAAGGTTATCCCATATACAAATCTCAAGTGAAGTGACTGTTTTAAAATCGAAATTTATTCAACCCAGGAAAGCATACAGAAGGGTTTAGATGGTGTATCCACATAATAGTTAATCCATTTAAGTTTCTTCTACTCTGAACCATTAATAACAATAAACTTCATGCTGTGGATGCACTGAATTGATTATCAGTCAACGCAAAAACAGGAAAGCTTGATTATTGTATATTTTTCAATTAGACCTAATATCATTAACTTCTCACAATTAAATTCAGGTCCTTCCTATTTCTGAGCCTTAGAAAGTCTTCCTGAGAAAGCGAAGGAAAAGAGGGTGCTGTGCATCGACCATTTGAGCCCTCGTGACTTGAGGGAGCAAAGAATGCTACAACAGCTGGACGTGTTTGCAAAAAGCACCTTCAGTGTCAGTACATCCATCATGACTAAAGCAATTTACTGCAATGGAGTCAGTGCTGGTCAAAGATGCTAAACTTTAAGCCCTTAAGCCCTCCGACCTGCATCCATCTGCAGAGCAAGAATATCAGATCTGCACTGCCTCTCCCCTCAGCTCCCGTTTGAAGACAGCCGATTTAAAGATAAGAGGGAAGGTCATGCTCTATTGCCACAATTAAAAACAGTTTAAATATGTTAACAAGGAACAGATTTGCAAAAGAATTTAGTACCAGCAAGAGCAGAATGGTGTCTACTCAAAGGTCCTAACTTTCAAATGTCATGAAAATGCCTGAAGATTAGCACCTTTCTATGATCATCCAAGGTTCTACCTCAAGGTTTGGGTCCCTAAATACCTTTAGCCATTCATCTCCATGTGCCTTTCCCCATATTATGACCTTTATTGGCACATGATTATGTGCAACTAGAATTGACACTGAGCATCAATCAGACAGTGGTGTGTTTTAGGCCTTAACTGCACTGCTTGAACTGCTGACCTTGAGAGAAAAGGTTTTATATACCATTCCCAATCCCTTAAGTCTTCCTGTCACTGCAAAGCAAATACTTGGCTTTTATGGATAGATTCAGTTTCCAGTCTGCTGTTTTTCTAATGTTTTCTTAAAATTACAAAAGTGGCTTTCAGGGGAAGTTTGTAAACATAGGCACATTTTTCATTGCACACTATTACCAACACAGAAGGTCTTTTGTAAAATAGTGCATGGTTAGATATAAGTGATAAAATCCCTTATGCAGGAATGCTGTTTGTAGAAGTGTCCTGTGAGCTAGAGATAAATAATACCACAAACAATAGCAGATCATATCTTTTCCCTTTTGCCATTCATGTTACAGTGGTTTGCAAAGATTTCTTTAACCAAAGCAGAATGAGGTCTCCTTCAGGTTTACAGACTCCAACCCCTTTTAAATTACACATAACTTTGCAGTTGCTGCAGCCATGTAATGCTCAAACTTCCTTGGAGAAACTTCTTGTTTTGCTCCTTTTTATGAGCATCTCCTTTCTTAGTCTTTCTCACCATTAGTCTCAGTGGAATTTTTATAGTCTGACTTTTAAAATATTCAGTGGCACAAACACAAATCATGTATATATTCTCAAATATTATTCCCAGGAGTGTATATATAAAACATGAGTATGTGACCTCAAAACAAGATCCAAGGAGATACATGGAAACTAGCATCAAATCAAAGCTATTAAAAAATATAGTATGCTACATCTTGCTAATAATATAAAATGTACACATGAATATCAATAACTATATTTTAAAAGAAAGAAAATTGATGCCAAAATGAAGCAGCCAAGAAATAGTTATAATACTCAGTTAGTTTTCAACTACGATATCCATTTGGTTAATTTCATTTTTTTAAACTTGAATCATTTTCATTAGCATTTCTGGTACTGGTAGTCACATTTTTGTTTCTTTGTAGTAACTCAGAGATATTCTTACTTCAAGACAGTTGAACAGTTACTGAATTAACTGTGGTTACATCACCTACCAAAGGAAGACTGGCTTTGAGGGCCTCTGAAACCTTTGGCAAAAGTTGTGTACAGCTTCTAACCACGTTAATCTAGTGCTACTTTTACCAAAGGGTCTCACAAGGAAGCAATGGCCAGTAGTTCAGGATGCTGTGTGGGCATAGAGTACTTCAGATATGTGAATTTGTGCTTTAGTGAAACAGCTACTGAGGCACGGCAGCTGACAGACGAAACCCACACAATTAAAAGAAACCAGATGTATAAAAAAACCACCCAGACAAAAGAAGCTGAATGATGTCAAATAAAAAAAGGCAGAGAGAAGTAAACAATTACAAATTGGTTTTTAGCAATAAGCAGCATAGCTGGGAAAGCCAGACTTTAAGATGAATTCCATAGTGCCACAATCAGCGCATCTCCTTCCACTAAAGCCAATGGGAGTTTTATTGCCAAGGAATCTCTCCTTTAACATTTTGTAATGATACCCTTCCTTACTTGGTGAAGACAGTGAAACTCTCTGGTTGCTTTAAAATTACAAAATATTTTTTCAGACTCAGCAATACTTGTTTTTGCAAGAACATATGCTCATGGGGCCAAGCTAAAAACCAAAGAACTACTGCAAAATATTTCCACCCCTTTTTTTCTCTTTAAAAATCTTGCACTTTTTCCTTGTACTACTCTCTTTTTTAATAAGGCTTCCAAACCCCTGGACACAATCTGTTTTCCTAAGAGGAAATAGATAATGATAGCAGCAGAAAACCAAAAATAAAACCAAACCCATGGAATACACATACTCATTTATCCTTGAACACCATATATGAAATATACAAAATAATAGATATAAAGCAAATAGAAGGTACCATCCAATTTCATAACTCACCCATTTTCAGACCTTAAAACAATCCCATAATTTAGTTGTTGTATAGAAATACTTGTCTTGAAAATGTTTGAATCTGAAAAATCAGGTTCAAAAAACAATCCCTTTTTCTCTCCAGTGAATTAGGCAGAGTATCACACCATCATCAGACATTGGGGGAAAATATTTCAAAAAAATCTCCATAGTCTACAAGCATCCTACCTTTCTTTTGCGCAGTTTCACTTGGTTGTCTGAATATTCGTGTGTGGTCAAATTATTCCTTACATGTAAACACTGAATGTCTTCTGCTGAACTGACATTTGAAAGGCATTTGTTTTCAGGGGCCACTTGAGGTTCTGTGAAACCACTTTCATCCAGACCATTTTCCACTGCCGGGATGCAAGAGCAAGGAGAAGATTGCATAAGGCAGTTGCTGGGTTCCACTGCTGTACAGAGCTGTCCATCACTACTGGTGCATGATTCAGAAGAAATCCCACTCTCTACCACATTGCACTCAGACTTTCCAAGCCCGTCTTTGAAAGCATCAGATTTCCGGCGCTGTTGTGCAATTACAGCAGTATGAAGCAGCTGCTTCCCAGACATAATAACTTCTTTCACATTTGGAGAATTGATACAATTTTCTTTCTCTACATCTACTACTTCATTTAAGACTTCATAATTACAAAGCTCCAGGCTTTGGCCAGCACTGCCACAAACATCTTTTTTCATCTGCTCTTGAGGAACTGTGTCACAGCCAGATTCCTCACTTATATCTCCACTTATTCCAGATGATTCAGCTGCTTTGTTACCCTCTGTTATTGGTACCACCTTTGTTAAGGAGCCCGCTCCATTTAAGCTGTGCCCTTCATCTTTGGGTTCATTTCCTACAGCAGTGATGTGGTAATTAACACTATCCAGGTTGAACGCAGAATAGTCATCATCATCATCAGACACATGGGCTAGAGTTTCTGTGCTGGCCTCCAGAAAATGTTCCTCATCCTCATGGTTATAATTTTCATCCACCTCCTTTGAAACATTTCCCAGTTGCTTTTCAGGGAAGCCAGTTACCTCTCCACCATAGCAGCACTCTGGAAATGAAGCACATTTTTCTTTCCGGTCCACGCTCAAAACCTCATCTTTTTCCATACTTGTCTGCAAGTTATCAGCTACAAGTCCGTGACGACATGCTGTATTATACTCCACAGACTCCGAAGCCAATCCCATCCACTGGGTCACATGCTCTTCCCAGCTTTTCTTTCTGATTGCTAGAGACATGTCATAACAGTTCAGCAGCAGACTGCAATGTACCTTCCACAGAGGACCAGAGGAGATGTCATTGTTGCTGTGCACTGCTCCAGAGGGAAAGAAGGTTTCATCATTTTAACATCTGCAAGAAATAAAAAAGACTGTGTTATTGAATCAACTCCAAATAAAAAAAAAAGAAAGGGAAGGAACAGTTTAAACAAAAGTGTAAAACAAGATAAGACTGTGGGACCAGAAGGATAGGAATTTATAAGACTGTTTTGTTTAAAGTTTTAATACTTTTCATACAAAACTTGATGGCACTCATAATTCAGTATAACATTTTTTTCTGATTACTTTCCAATACTGAGTAAACAAAAATGGTATAAACAGGCACATGGACAAGCAAGTAGCTCCAGAGCCAAAATTTTACAGCACACTTCTCTTAACTGTGTCTCTTGTAAGACAATAATTTCAATGGGTATAAAAGACATTATATCCTACAGTTGTTTGCACACACAATTACTTTATTCTTCCTTATCCACAGATGCCTGTGGAGTTCAGAATTCTGGTTGTTTCCCAAAGAGGTAGAGCACAGCTTGAGGGTTTTTCCAAATTTACCAAATGTATAAACTGCTTGTCTTCTGAGTATCTTTGGCCCATTCAGTGGCTGTTATTTTTATTGTTGCTACTCATTCTTTTCAGGCCAAGTTGTAATTACAAGTGCTGCATGAAACTGAAGAGTAAATCAGTTGCTGTGTAGTAATTAAAAAAAAAAAAAATCATAGAATCATAAGTAAGCTTTGGTTTGAGGGGGCCTTTAAAGGTCATGTAGTCCTATGCCCTAAAATACAACATTAGGAAAACTAATTTAAGCTTTTTATGTATTTCCTCCTTCAAATATATTACAAAACCTGAACCCTTCCATACACCCCTAGGTTCATGATCTTCTAGACTAAAGCATGGTGAAAACTCTTATTTAGGACAGGGCTCACCAGAAGGGTAGCTTGTGAGCCAGCACGGTTGGCTTTAGCTTTGCTGCTCACCTGGCTCTGTCAGAGGCCACTGTCCCTACTTGGATTTCTATGTGGGGAATTTTCACTGACTGCTACATTAAGCATTCCAGATGATGGCATTTGAGATGCATTAATCTTGTGTCATTGCATGTGTATATTAGCACAAAGAAAATATCTCATAAGAATTTATGAATTATAAAACAAAATTAACAAGTTCATTGTCAAAGAAGAAAACAAAACTTCTAGCTCATAAAGCATTGGAAGTTCAAGGAGCAGACACTTCTACTTTTCACTCCCTACATAAGAACTGTCAGCACTTAGCATGGATCTGGTTATTGATTTCAGCAATAAAGAAGATTAAGTAGTGAGTTTGTTCTGGGTCATTTCAGTCCACCAAGACAAATTCTGATTGCCCACCAGGCTACAAAGCTGCCTTGACAAATCACATGCCTGAAGGTACAAAAGTATTCATCTTGAAAAAAATGCAGAATTATGCCTGGGCAACTGAACCTCCATAAATTATGTCTTGACAAACTGACTTTCAGGATAGACTTGTACACAGTCCTAGATCTTTAACCTTCTTTTAGGAATGGCAAGCTTCATTTCACATTCACATTTTCCACCTCTGTGGAGACTCCGCTCAAAAAGAACATATATTCATAGAGTATATGAAATTCCATGCACAAGTCATTAGTGTGTGGGAGGCTGAGCAAAATGGAAAATAACATACAGAGCCAGGCCAAAAAAATTATCTGCTTTTAGAGGCAAATTTTAGTAGTAAAAAGTTAATATAATTTTTTAATTCTCCCTTCTTTCCTGGTCAAATATGAGACGAATCCTAAATACTAAAAGACAAATTATTGTAAAAATTTGCAGCACATTCTTATTTTGATTTCATCTTTATTTCTGTGTGTGGTCCAAAATTACCAGAGCGAAAAATCAATGATGATAATACTCTTAACTTCTGCTGAACCGTTTCCTGATGGACACTAACGCTCTTCAAAAAAATTAAATTAATTTTACAGCCACCGTTGTGGTTCGTTTTGATCTTTGAAAAGAGGCATGTTTACTAGAAGGGGCCCAATGATTTTTACTGTCCTCCATGAGCAATGTTTGGAGTTGCACCTGGATGCAACTCATTTGCAGCTTACCTCTCTCCCCGTACTCGAACACTACCCTCATCTACTTTAAAGAAAATAAAACATGGTTGCTGCAGCCATATAGGGAAATTTCTGACAAAAATCAAAAAAGATAATAGAAATGTTAAGGGTAACATGCTAAAATATGAATCTTCTTAATGATCCATACATCCACCCACCTAATTATGTGCAGAAGGCAGGCTCTCAGAGAGTTCCTGGGTGTATGTTAAACTTGCTGCTGCTAAATGGAGTTACAGAAAGGGGAGAACAGATCTGTCACTGTTTTTCATTTTTTGGATGTGGTGAGTTATATTTCATGGGGGATGAAAAACAAATAAATTTTACTTTAGGAACCTTTCTGTTTTACTTTCATTATCACTAGTTTTGGCTGCCTTTTAGACTGCAGAAAAAATATTAAACAGATGAATATGAAATACCGTGCTTGAAATGCAAGACAATTAAATATATGGTATGGGCACTTTTATTGTTCTCTAACAAATGAGTGTAAGTTATCACTAAATATGAAAATCTACTGTACATATGCCACCTCCCCAGGCAGCTTCATCAGCAGTTCCTGAAATCCCCTCATTCTCATGGAGCATGAAGGAGCTCAGAATTTGGTGACAGCCAACATTTCTTCTGCTTCCTCTCCACTCCTCAAAGACTGTGTTAAACAATTCAGCTTAGAAGTTATTCTCCTGCTCTAATTGCCTGACACTTGAGGGCTGACAAGTAACTTTCCTTCTTTTTTACATCTTTATTGAGGACAACCTATTTCCTTTCACTCCCATGCAAGCACATAAGCTGTACCTTGGAGGGTTCACTGCTCCAGACCTCTGAAAAAGATTCTCTGCCAGAGAACAAAGTGCACTGACACTTTGGAGAAGAAAGTGTTCCTGCCTTGATCACTGCTTTTCTGCTATTGTTCATCTTTTTTCTTGACACGCAGCATGTTTTATCCTCTGACAAATGCCCCTCTCAAGTCCATTTGTACTTTTGCTCAAGGGAAGAAGCATCTCCCTTTCTCACTTTTTATTCTTGCCATGCCACAACTAGAAACCTTTATACCTGATTTCTGCAGATTTTTAAGACAGTCAGATGAACCATTTTCAGTCTGTTGAAATGTTCTGCAGAATAAAAACACCTTTTCTTCTGATCAAAACATCTATCAATATGATACTGGCCACTCAGCTGTTGCTGTAATTCAGATTTATAGTTTGCTTTACTTTTCAATAGCACTGAGTTTGGTACTGATTAGTACTATTAACTTTTTGAAGAATAAAAGTTTGAAACAAAAATATAAAGGATAAAACTTCTCCTAAAATATCTAAAACTATCTTCAAAAAGATAAAATATCTTGATTCTGGGTTTGAATTAAGGAATGTTGACAAAATTAAAGAATTAAGGAATGTTGACCTAATAGGCAATTCTTGATCTATGACCATTTCAGAAAATGAAGCTGAGTGGTGGGTTCTCACACTGAAGCAGAAACCCATTCAAGAGCTCTCTATGATGCTTCACTTTATTTACAAAACTAGATGTCAGTTCAGATGGATTTTGTAATAATTTACTGCCTATCTTCTTTCACTGTAAAATATAATGTTAATGAAAAGTAGGGCAAACCTTTAGGTTGGTTTATTTTTGGAAACTTTGTGTCTAGTCTCACAGAAATGAGTTACTTTACAAGTGATGAAGAATAAAATGATGATGAATTGGTAGGCTCTCTTATAATTAGACTGCCTAACATATTCCTTCAATTAGGATTCCTGTGATTTTGTTCTGAAAAACTCAAATTAAACTGTTTGCAGCAGGCTTCCAAAATTAAGACAGAGAATTGTCTTTTATCTCATGGAATTCCATTCAGATTTGGCTGTGCTACACATTTTTCAGGATATGTTTTACCTTCTCTTGGTTCCTTCCTCAAGGAAAAATGCCAGTCTACAAGAACTATCCTTACACAGACCCAATACTCTGACTGACACCTGCGAAAGCTGAGAAAGCTGCAGCAGGAAGAAGCCAGTCTTGGAGCTAGAGAATGGAAAGGGAAGGAAGGATACTGACTCAAATATCTGGAACTGTGGCTACCCAGACCTGTCAGAGCAGCTTCCCTTCTGGGACTACTCCCAGTTACAAGAGTGCAGAGGCAAAAGCACACATCCAGGGCTCTGGTCCTACATCTTTTCCCTCAGCCTTCCAGGGCACAGGTGTGGATCCCTGTTATTCCCAGAGTAGAAGAAAGAGATAAGGAGAGAAACATGGGCCCATGCAGCAATAGCAGCCACCACACAAGCTGAGGCAGCGAACCCCAAGCCATTAGGGGAAGGGGGAGGGCTATGGCAAAAGTAGGCCTAAGTAAGACACCACTGTGCAGGACACTTGGTGGAATCCCTGTATGGCCAAAGCAAGCACTGCCACTGACCCAGGAGTGACATTCCTGCTGCCTCCACCAATTCCTCCATGCTGACAATTCATTTCACCATACACGACCTCCACCTTGCAATGAATAGAAAAGCTTTGGAAGGGATAAACTTGCAGGGAACACAGGACAGTTTATGAAATTGGTGGCAGGAATGTTTCTGAGAGGGCAACCCAGGGAGTACAGCCCCACCATCATGTCAGTGGAATTAAGTTTTTGCTAATGTTTTACATGGGATGCAAATCTTTTCTTAAAAAAAAAGGCAAAGCATTAGCTGATGAACGTAAACAAAGATGAAAGACTGTTTCATTAAATTTTTTACATAGCAGGAATATGTAAGCAACAGAGATCAAGCAGAAATATTTATTTTGTTATCATTATTTTATCTTCATAGGTCTGTGACCCCAGCCAGCAAACTTTGTTTAAGGAAGTCTAAGTGAACAGGGTCTGTTTCCTATAAACTCATCTCACATCTTCCTGGTCTGGCTTGCATACAGTTCTTTCAGTAACTCCATACCAATCTCTGAGACAGAATGTTGTTTACAAATAATTTGAGATAAAACATAAGCCTCTAGGTCTTCACTCAGCTATTTATTTTAAAAGATCTCCTGCTTTTAAAATGCAATCCTTCATTTTCTTATTTCCTGGACATGACCACCTTTTGGATTTCACTGAACTAGAGGCTCACCTTCCCTGCAGTTTCTATATAAACAGCATTCGTAGTGCAGAATTTTAGACCGTGCTAGACCCTGCTGTCCAAGACCAGAAATATAAGGATCATTTGATGTGCAGTATTAATCTAGTGAATACCAGATGCATTTTTTCCTGATTTCTTTAGTATGTAAAATCAAATGCTAAAATCTGTTTGAACTAATAATTATTTTAAAAATATTTACAACTTTATTCTAAAAATAAGAAAAAGCATAACACTCTTAAGACAAGTATGTCTTCGGAATGAAATAATAAAACCATTTAAAACTTTTATATAAATTCTAATGGTCAGGTTTGCATGTGTATGCATGTGATGCACTTATAAAAATGTGGAAACAGCCTAGTAATATAGGTGTTACTAATTTTTGTGCAGATAAGCCCAAAGACATCCCAGTAGTGTCCTTCGATGAGATCTTACTGTTGGTTTCCAGTGGACAGAAATTAAGGCAAATAGTACTAAGTGCAGCATCCAACCATTCCTTCCAGAATATCCTACCATATAGGATTTTAAAACTGCTCCCCAGCTATAGATCAAACACCACACAACTGCTAACAACCCCCTGATAAATTTGAGGAACCAATTAATATTGAAGCATCTATCAGAAGAGATTCCAGGGCAAGAAAGTAAAGTGATCAGGAACCAAATGTTGGAATTGCATAACAATACTCAAATGAAATATTACTGAACTTGTAACTCTGAAAGGTACCCAAGTTACCTTCTCTGCACACAGAAATGAAAGGGGAGACACATGTAGAGAGGGCAGATCTGGGAAGCTGTAAGAGGGATTTTCTTCCAAGCCAATGGCAAATGTCTTTGGGGTCAGAAATGAGCTTTGTTTGAGGGAGAGCCAGAGAGCCAGAAGGGATCCTGAGCAGGGACCAGAGTAGGTGTGGGAAGCACAGACTTTCTAGGATAGGAGACTTTCCAATCTTTTTCTTTCACTGATCATAAAAAGCCATAAAAAGCAGAGGGATTTCTGGCCCTCAAATCCCCATCTCCCTACTAAGCCTCATGAGTGGTATGTCCCCAGAGTGAGAAGGTGGGAGAAATTGGGGGAGCTGCTCTGCACACTTAGCCTTGGGATGCTATGAGCAACGATTGGATGCAACAATAGCTGGTTTAAAATCCAATCAATAAAAGACCATTTGGTCATGAGCTACATACTTGCAAATCTGATTCCCATATGCAGTTAATTGGCTAAAAAATCTGATTAATAATGAAAATAAGAATTTTAAAAAGCCAGAAACTAAACAGAAAAATTAGAAGAAAGAATATGTGATTGATTTATTTCTTTTTATATAAAGAGGGAGATTATGAATAGTTTTGTGAAGGCAAGTATTAAAACCTGTGTTATTTAGATCAACCAGAAAAAGAAAAGTAGTGAAATGATGAAATTCGCTAATTTCTCTAAATTGCAATGGAGAATGAGGAGATAAAACTGCATATAAGCTCTCTGTTACTAAATAAAATGGCATGCAGTGATTAAAAAAATACTTTAAATTATAAATGCATATTAAAATTCTCTATCTTCTACCAATCAGGAAAACAAACACAAAACTAAGTCACTGTGGCTGTTAATCTGCAACTGAATTTCAAGCTCAGTGAAAATTAGAAAATATGTAGCACAATAGGTAAAAGAGAGGCTAACATACAGTGGCATAAAAAAAATATTTTCTAAATTCTCATTATGCAATGAAATAAAAACTTTATGCAATTATGGTAATTTCATCTCAGAAAGAGAAACAGAGTAGGAAGACATACAGCAAAAAACAATAGAAAGGATTAAAATTATGCTATAGCTTCTGCCTGAAGAGCCATGAAATACTTCATTGTTTCCTGCCTGGGAAAGAGAGGATTTAGAGCCATATGAAAAGCAAAGATATCATGAAGAAGGAGAACATTTATTCATTTTGCCTCATACTACAAGAATTTGCATAATTCCAAAGTAGAAATAGAAAGAAGAAACATTAAAACAGAACCAAGAATTTTTTTTTGCTTGTGCATGTAGGTAAATAGAAGCTATATTGTGCAGTAAATATAAATCATACTGCAGAAAGTTTGTTATTTCTGATATAAGAAATGCCACACAAGAAGTTAATCGAGCCATGTACCTGAAATCATTCTTCTGACTTGAAAAGGATTTCCCCTTTCCTTCAGGCATCAGTTTCATTATCCCTTTAACAAACTATTTTCTTCTCTTCTTTACAGATTCTGACATATGTCATAAATGTTCATTACAGTTTACTGTCAGTAGATGCCTAATACACTTAAAATTGTTAACATCCTTCCTTTGGAAGATATTAAATGTGTTACAAAAACTGTGATACTGCCCAGCAGTGTTATAAGACCTCAATACATTAGACACCACAAAATGTAAAGTCAGGTTGGCAAGTTATTCATTCAGAGACTTCAAAAGTCTTGCTAGTTGTGTGAAAATATTATTGGCTCCTAAGATATGAGCCCAAACTTTGTCAATATGCCTTGATGTATAGCTAGAAAACATGAACCATCATGCAGTTCTTTCCTTTTCTGTTCCTCAAAAAGCAGCTTCATTACCAGTGCTCATCATCACACAACGAAGAGCTTTTACTTGTAGCCAACGTGTGATTACAGTGGGTTTCAGCCTGGTTGTATTTGTGTTTTTTTCATTTCCAGAGCTGAGCCTCAGATTAGCTGAGACTCTTCCTCAAGGATGAGAAAGGGGAAATGACTGGATCCAAGCTGATCCACAGTTAAACCAGGCTTACTGAAGATCTATATCCTTTACAAGAAATTTAATTATCAAATCAAAACCAATTAAACACAACATTTAAAATACTCAACTTTATGTTTTTGTCCTATTTTGAATAGCCAATAAAACAGTCAAATACTATTTTTTCAAATATTTATAGCACTTTACTCTAATTTTGTTAGTGACATTTTAATACCTTAATAATCAGCATTAAAGTCTTTGTAGCACTTATGAACATCCATCTCCTTCACCACATTATCATTCCAAAGTGACAACAGCCATCAAATTTATAACTGCTCACTAAAAAGTAAAAAGGTGTTAAGCCAAAAAAGAATTTCTAGCATAGACTTTTTAAGAAGAAAATCAGAGCCTTCTAGCAATTCTGATCTATGAGTCTGCTGGTCTTCAAAATTTAGTAGTGTGAAATTTATTCTAGATACTGTATTGATTCTGTAACATGAATGTCTTGTTTCTTTGTAATAAAAGCAATCTAAGGTGTAAACGTTTAAAGTCTTCTTTTTCCATAGGATGTCAATGAGGAAAATTCATTGCTCTTCTACTCCTCCCCCAAATAATGTTGCCTCTCCATTCCAGAGAATAGAAAAAATAACATAATTAATGGATTCCCTACACCTCCTTTTTCTCCCTGGTTTTACCAGAAGCATCTTGAAAAGACATGAAATGAGAAAATGTCATCCCATTGGACATGGCAACCCATAAAAGAGTAGCTATTATTTTGGACCTGAATTAGGGAAATGTTTTTCCACAAATATTTCCCCTCTTCCCCCAAAATAGAAGTCATTTCATTTTCTAGCCAACTCTAGTGAAAAACTAATATTTAATGTACAGGAGGTCTTTCTGAAAACAATATAAATTAAAAAGATTTTATTCCCAGCTGCCTTTTAGATTTAAGGTTCTAATGTGGTGTTTCTATTTAAAAAAAAAAGTTGTTGGTGCTCATTATAGCCATGAGCTCTGCAGTATGAGGCACTACAGACAATGACTTTTGGCAAAGAGCCTCCTTACTCTAGGGGGCCTGTTTTCAATCCTGGTGTAGATACGACTAAACAATATTTTTGACATTATTGTGCCTATATTTTACATATAAAGAGCAGAAAATTATTTTCTCCCATTGAGAAAGACAAATATTTTATCATTGAGAGTCTATAGACAATGACTACTGAGATGATTGTGCTTTTTGGTGGGAATGAACCATTAGCAGAATCATTTGGAATCCCACTTTGTAGCACCTGTAAAAAAGTACCAAGAGCAAAATGAGCAAGTATTTCTGGAATGTAGCTGAAGATCTGAAAAACAAAAATTATTCAAAATGGGAGCTACACCACTATTTCCTTGAAACTAGAGAGAGAAATAACATATAATGTACACAGAGTGCTCTGTAAATGCACTGGAGTTCTTAATTAAATCCCCTTGCTCCAAGGAAGGGAATGTAAAAATTTAATTTATCCTCCTATATGGTAAAATTGGGAGGAAAAAAGTCTACATTAGAACCTAACCCTTAAATTGACTATTTTATAGTCATTATAGTATTCTTATTTTGGAATTCAGGAAACCAGTCTGTCAAAGGACTTTTATAGAGTGTGTTTATCTCACCCCTATATCTCCTTTCTCTCTGCCTCTCAAAGGCATAATGTGGATATGACTGCTATAGTCAATAGAGATTCTCCACAGTAGTTTCCAGAGTGCCTCAATTCCAAACTCATCAGCCAGCCTCCTGATTTTATAATGATACTCTCCTACTCAGCATCTGTAGCCTGCCTGGAAAGATATGCTCAGCCCTGGAAATTACTGTTTCTGGGTACATAACTACAGGAAAAATAAAACAGATGACTTGTGAGCTCACATGGAGATTTTTCCTCAATTTTAAAACTAATTCAGATCTATTTCCTCTACCAGCCACCAATTCTCTCACAACATGCAAAAGCTTTTTAAAAATATTTATAGCCAATGTTGGATATCCAATTAATTGTATATGACTCAATGTTTGGAAGTTGTGAGTGACATATGCACATTGGTATTTGATGGTACCAGAGTGAAAAATTGTTTCTGCGTATGGAATCCTCAAAGCCCAGGTTTTGCTGTGGAGGACACAACTCTCAGAGACCATCCTTTCAGCAAAAACTTCTCATTTGAGTTGTTATTACTGAAAACTATCAGCTCTCTCTGATAAAGCAGCATTAACTGAAGAAAAAAAATTCTAGCAAAATGAAAAGTGATATCTCCATTTAGCTGCAGACAAAAAAAATGTGCAGTGAATTTAACAGTACAACTTCCAGTGTGTTGAGCCTCTCAGGACTGCTCAGAATTGGATGGTTAACTGCTCCAGACTGAAAAAGTTTTCCTTGCCCATTACATGTCTGTGTCACGTATCAGAAAATTCATGAATAGGTCAAAAAAGGTGACAGTCTTAGCAAACCTGCCAATAATACAATATTAAGGTTATGAATACTCCTTAATAAGGTGCAGTTATACAGCTTTAATAATGTAACCCCAATTGCTTTGTCCTGGCAAATTTGTCACTGGTTCCTCTTGCCCCTTCCATTTTCTCTTAGCTCCCTTAGCAGAACAACACTTTTCAACAATCCTCCACTCTGCTCCAGATTTTCCTCACTTCTTAATCTAATGATGTTTATTTCAAACTTACCATTTACTTCCTCTTATCCCAAAATTTTGTCTCATAAGGTAAACTTTCCACAAGTACATGATGTTCAACTTGGAATGTTTATTTTTTCTGGCATTAAAAAGCATTTATAGTGATTTAGTCCTATTGTGAAGCTCTCACCAGTAAGACCTATTTGCCCTGGAAACTCTAGAACTGATAAAGAGTGAGCAAGAGCGTGGGAGAACCAGTAGACATTCAGAAGTAAGAGAATTGTTTATATAATTTGCTAAAGTTCAAGGGCCTTTCATCTAAAGCTAATAGATTTTGGCATAGGGTACAATGGAATAACCGACAGGAAGTACCACCAACCTCTGTAAGAAAAAGAAGAGCCTAGATGAAAGTGAAGGCTAGAAGTAAAGAGCACATCATGTGAGTGAAATTGGTTTTAACAATACACACACAAAGGCAAACCTTTGCATTCGGTTTCAGTGACGTACAATGTGCCCGAGATAAAACTCTGGGCATTACTAATTTCAACAGAGGTGATTTTTGTCATCAAAGAGAAACTACCAACTCTGGGAATAGTGGATTTACAATATAAATAGATAATAGAAATTATCAACAGTCTGTTGACTGTTCTTAAATAAGTAGTACCTGAAAGCATCAACAAATATCAATGGTGAAATATGATATGAAACATATTGAAATTCCCTATCAGTAGTTACTACAATAAAATAATGTTCACGTGTAGTATATGTAGGATTTACATGTGAAAATTCTATATAATTTTGGTCTGGGGTACAATTTATGCATACATACACATATGGATATGTATATACATGTATATACACAAATGTATACACACATATATCAAAAAACTCCCGTGTATCCCCACAGTCTTAAAGTCATTACTAAGAATTCACAGTGATCATCTTTGAATGACATATTTAAAGCCCTAATGGACAAGGACATGAGCACCTTTCTCTAGTTGACCCCGCTTTGAATGACAAGCTAGATCAGAGACCTCCAAAAGCTCTCTCCTAATAGGAAGGAAATCAAGATCTAACTATTCTGGATATGCTATTTCAATTGCTCTGGCCCATATGTTACTCTGGTTCTGTCTTTTTGCTTTTTCTTTTGTAAAAAGAACATACTTCATTTTTTTCCTGCAGACAAACAAACAACAGAAAATGGAACCAAATGAATATAAGAAAAAAGGACAATACTCTAAAATATATCTTCTTTTCGAGAAAAGAGAAAACCATTTGTAAATTCTCTTCCTCCTTCTGCTACTGACCTCCTCAGGGAAGCTTTACATCAAAGAATATACACTCTAGCAAAAAAATTCATGCTAAGAACAGCAGAAAAGTACCCTATAAAATGTGCCTTGATACATCTGTCAATCAAGAAAAATAAAAGTTTAGCAAATTTTGAGACTTATGAAAAAGCCAAAAGGGGAATCCTTGGATTGTTCCATCTATAATTTTTAAAGTATGATTTTAAATTGATTTTAAGATCAGCAATTTAAAAGAATTACTATAAGCCTTGCCTCTTTAAAAACTGCACACCCAAGCTATTGTCTTCACTTTGACTTTTCTTTTAGGAGGGATTGCTTTGTGTTACATAGGTCTTTGTGAATTAGGCCTAAATATACAAACTTTTTTTTTTCCAGTGCTCTGATTATGGAATTTTGCATGAAGGTCAACAGGTACGAGGTTCAAAAGAAAATAAGTTTGCAGGCACATAAATTTTTGGTGAGAAAAAGCTATTTGAATAATTCATATTACAGGGATGTAACCATTTGCATATCTTTTCTTAAGGCTGCAGACATAAATGAATAACTTCCTTCAAGGGAGTCATTTGATACAACTACCTGGGCTATTTTCTTGTTTCAAATAGAGAACGTTAACATTTCTGAGGGAACAGAGCAAGGTCAAAAAAGTCTAGATGCTCATTTTCCATGTTCATTTTTGCTATATGTCTATAAAATAAGTTTCAGAGATTTTGTAGACTGTAAGTTTTCTGTAAATCCTTTTTCTTGAGCAACCATATCTTAAAAAACAAAAACAAGGTTAGCATAACAGAGAAGTTAGACTAAGTAGAACCAGAAGCTGAACAGTGATTTCTCTCCAGGACTTTTATTTAAACCTCCTAAATAAAAAACACATCTATCAGAGTTATATTTTCTTATAGTCTACAAGAAACTTCAGTTTAATGAGAAAATACTTTCTGGGTTCTATTCTGTTGTCCACCCTGTAGTTCAACTGCCTCAGGTGTCAAGTATTTTCATCTGCCAGTGAGGTCAGATGAGGTCATTGTGTGCTTTAGAACCCAGAAGTGGTGCTGCAGAAGAGAACTGCTTGATAGGGAACACTTCTGTTCAACTGGAGTAGTCACTGCTACGAATTACGTGCACATATACTTGCAGCAGCAACTATGGGAACACAGTGCAGTAAAAGCCACTAAAGACAAATCCTTTGAGACATCAACGTTCCAGCACAAATTTCACATGAGTGACAAAGAGATTCAGTCAAGTCAAATTCCTCTCAACTTCTCAGTCCCACCACTTACATACCTCAGCTCTCCCAGACCAGAACATCTAACTGGAGAAGACTTGTCCATAAGCAAAAAAGTGATAGTGATGTTAAAATTCACCCCTGAATATACTCAGGAACAATTTACTGCCTATTGGTTGTCCCCTGTCCATTTCAGATGCATTCCCTTCACAGCTCAGAGACAGTACTGACCACCCTGAACAACTTTCTTCCCCCAAATGGCAGTAAAGTGTACAATTCTCAGTCTATTGCAGAGGAGATATTTGACTCCATTCTGGAATATCTACTGCTCCTTCACATCCTTACACACCACAAAGTCATTTCCTTACACAACAATTATTTTGAATAGTAAAAGCACAGTTAAAAGATTCTTGAAATACATGAACAGATGACTTTGCTTTAGTTACCTAGCTGGCCCATAACTATATGGAGCCTCACTGATGAGCATAAGAAACAAAGGAAAAAGAATTTTCCAGATTACTTACAAGCAAAAATTTTCAGGAAGACAAAGAATACTACACAGATTGACATGAAAGATGCCTCTCATATCAATAAAAATTAATCATTAATTCACAGCTTTACATAAAATATGCATGCATTCACATATCACTGAAAGATAAGGTCCTGATTATCTCCATAAAATCCTTAAAAGCAGATTCTTGTTATTTTTATTAGTTTCATGTTTACTAGGTTAAGGAAAAACAGAGTAAATCCATACATCCTCCCAAAAATTATAGTCAGCTGACATTTACTGAATCTTACTTTTTCTCTTCTAAATGCTAGCACAGCACACAGCAAGCTGTGTATTTAATCATACGTTACTAAAAATAATCTAATTTAGCTAAAGCCAACAAATAAACTTCAGAATTTCACATTTAGAGTCTACATCTTTAAGACTGTATCGTCATTTCTACTACAAATTTCATCTAGGACTGAGAAAAAGCTAGAGACCAAGCCCAGCAGAGGTATAAGTGATATATCTACCTAAAACAGTCCTCATCATCATTACTGCTGGAGTGGAGGGAGGGGAAGGTGGGGAGAGAGAAAAAAAACATAGCCCTAAATGCCCTCCCTGTTGTTAAACGAGGTGAAAAAACAAATTGCTCACACATCTAACTTTCCTATTTAATGTATATTAAAAAATATGCAAGCAAGACCATACTGCTCTATATAAGAATGCGAATAAAGTTCAGCATATCAAGCATATATTTAAAAGACGAAGAAAAATGCACATGAATTTTTTTATAGGTCTGGCATATTTTGATAAACAGAGTTTTCACAGTTTACAACTAAATGTATATTTTTAAAGATTATAATTTTTTTTACCTCTAGTTCTAGTGCTGAGATCCTGAACGCAGAACACTCCAGAGCTGGATACTGCTTGTTTCTTTCTTGAGTTTTTTTCTTTCTTTCTTTTTTTTTTCTTTTAAAAAATTTTTTTTGATAGTTTAAAGTACAGAAAGATTCCAAGAGAGCCTTACCTAGATGAAGAGAATCAGGAATTCAGACATGACCTTCCTAAAATCTGTGGCCAATAGAAGAAGAAAAAAAAAGCCCAAGCAACAAAATGAAGAAGCAAACAAACAAACAAAAGAGCCCAGTCCCAGCTAGCTCCTGCTAGCATAAAAGTTCAGATTTCGCTACTGAGATCATTGCTCTATTCTAAGCGGTTTTGCTCAATGTGTGATTCTAACAAAAACACCCTCTGCAGCTGGAGGGAGCCTTAGCTAAGCACGAGCCTGTCAAGCTTTTCCCAGTGACTTCTGTCTACTAAATTCAGACTGATGTTTTGTGAAAGGGGCCTCAACAACCAGGCCCAGATTGCCTGAAAAGTATTTCCTGCCTTTGAGAGAGAGAGGGAGAGAGAGACAGAGAGCCTGCCTGCCTGCGCCAGGGAGAGAGCGCAGAAATGGAGGGAAAAGAAAAAGACAAGACTGAGTGTTTCAAGGCAGCTAGCTTTATACACTGCTGGGCTATTTCTGCCAAAGAAGAAAATCTGTACTACAGCTACATAATGTAAAAATGCTTTTAAACCTCTCTCTCCTGGATTTTTCCTTTAAAAAAATATTTTATGCATCCCTAATACTCATGCGAAGGTAACAGTTATCCAGAGCAACACGGGAACATTTCTGAAACACCTGGTCTTTGACATCAGGTAGTGAGAAAAATGATCTAAACTCAATTAGCACATCACAGTGACAAAAGATCTAATACTATTCTGTCCAGCAAATATACGCAGTTAGACTCCATTTAAATGCATACGCTAAAAGCGTGTTCCTACTCAAGAGAATAAGCTGGATCTGAGAAAACAAATGCTGCAATTTAAATACAGTCATATTGCAGGCAGTGGAATATGTTGCTTTACCTCTTTTGAGAATCCTCCAGAGTCACACAAATCCAGCTCTGCAAAAGCAAAAGGACAGACTCCATCTTGATCATATTAGTATTTTGCTGACATAAAACACTTGTAACTACTTCGTTCCAGTTTGACAGGGTGCCTGAATCATGTCTCCAGAGTAACCCACAGCATCTACATCCTTTGCTCTATACAAATGTAGTGAATATCGTCTGTTTATCTTTTCTGCGTTCTTCTGCCTTCTCTGAAAGACTTCCTCTTAGCTGTTCCAGCCTGAGAACTTGGATTACCATTTGGTTTTGATTAAAACCAGACGGACAGCTCCGTGGAAGTTTGAGGGTAAGCTAATGGAAATTACTAGTATGGCTTTAATTAGTGTATTTATTAGTAATAAATATTAGCTATTCATATAACAAATTCTACTAATAAACACATGCAAAACCCCATATTTGGCCACTGGTTTCATATTTAAGTGAAATAACTTACTCAGTATTTATTTTATTTAAGTCAGTATGACTCACAATAGTAATCATCATGTACAACTTTTTTTTTTTACACTTTCTTTCAAGACAGAAAGTACTGCTCTTTCTAAGTTTATTCATCTTACCAGGTGGGTCAATCATACATCACTCACACTCTGATGATCCCTTCAGCTGTAAACCCTCTTTATTAATTATTGATCTGAGTAAATGATTTTACAGTTACTGATCAGGTTATTGACCGGCAACTTTAACCTTTGGCTGGCTTTCAGAGGGAGCTACAGAGATGCAGAGGTAAGACACTGCAGATGTTTTTATACACAAAACAGCATCTGGACATTTACTGACCAGAAAGTCTGCATTCAGCAGGCCTGCCACAACTGGGACAGGATATTTACTCTGAAAGGAGATACAAAAGCTTCTTAATTACTAGCTGCTGATACATGAGTTTCTACCAGCCTCCAACAACTGCTTTTAACTGTTTATATAATGCCTTCATTAGCTCAATTGAGTCTTTTCAAGGGCATTTTTAAAGTCAAAGAAAAGCCAGCCCTGTAGGGCTGTCTCCAGCTCCTACTAATATGGCCATATCTGGCCATAATTTGTCAAACTTTAGTTCCTCAACATGTGGAACTTTGTGCTAAAATCTGCTAAATTTGCCAAATGTGGTCCTCCTTGTCATACATATAATTTTATATATGCATTTTTCATCCTTAAAATTACAGTATTAACTTTAAAAGTTAGTTGCAAAATTATGCAGGCCTAAATGGAAGTGGGTTTGAAATTTTTCCAAGTAGCTTTCATGTACATGGACAGTGGAGGTAGACAACCTTAAGTGGAATGACTTACCAGCCTAACCTCTGCATCTTCAAAGACGGAGGTCTTTGAAGCCCATAAAAGGAAACAACACATGTGCTGGTAAACTCGAAACAGCCAGAAGCACAGCCCCAGAGGTAAATAACTTTTCAGGATTATTTTTAACTACATTTGGCTACTCTTAATTCTGAATCTGTAACTTTTACTCTACTGTGAAGTGTGATTTATACTATTTCCCTGCAAGATTTCAGTTTGGAATTTAGTGAAAAACTTACAAGCTGTGAAGGGACACATTTTATTTGCCATTATGCAATTACACAAATTGCACAATTTTGACATTTATGTTTATGGGAATAAAAATAAAACAAAAAGCCTTTAGTTTCCTTGCAGTTAAAATTTACTAAAACTGTTTTGTTTATAATACCAAAAAAGCGATGAAAATTTGAAAAACACTGTTCCAAAAAAGTAAACAAATATTTCAAGACAAAATTTTAATTTTTAAATAATTATTTTTCTCCAGCTAAATTTCTCCTCATGTTCCATCATAAACCTTCAATTTTAATTAAATAAGGTGTTCTTTTTTTTTTTTTTTCAGAAGCCAGTCACAAGGAATAAGACAGATTAAAACATTTTTAAGTGGGGGCATATTTAAAAGGTATGAAACTCTTAGAACATGGTCTGCTATGTGAAACAGCTTCAAAAAGAAAACTTATTTCAAATATTCTAATGTTTGATGAATAGCTGAAAAAGAGAAAAGACCATAATAGACAATGTCTGTGCATTTCCTTTCTAAGAAAACTGAGGGCAGATATTCTCCTAAATATCTTTTCCTGCCATCACATCTGCAGAAAGGAGGGAAATAACGAGAGCTTGAATACTTATTCAAATGCTACTTCAATAAAACTTTACAGTAGTAGAATAGAAAGAGCATGTGAAATAAGAACATTTAAGTCTGAAATTTTGATAATTCTGTTTGATTTTGAACAGTAAATAGAACTGTAAGGGTAAGTAGAGGAATAGAGTACTAAGGAGAAACCAGGTAATTCACTAATAAGACCAGTTAATGGCACTTCCATTAAAGTCAGATTGACTTTATCAAAATGATAGAATTTATCTCCTTGCTATTCTAAGCTTAAATCAAACACAAAGGTGGTCTTTTTTCTTGGCACCTCTGTAACTCAGAAAACCATATGTCTCAAAGCTAGGCTATATAAATCAGGTGTTCAAACAACTCTAATTTTTATTTAGGTAATGTTAGTTGGAGAATTGTAATATTCTTTTCTTATTATGATTATATTTTGCTTATGAAATAATTATAAAATAAGAACAATGTAGAAAAAATCACACATAAGTAATATTATTAATTCCCAAACATAAAATATTTTTGTGATACTAGATTAAGCTGAGTACACTCCATGACATATTGTAGAAAGAACAGCTAATGGTATGTTATTTCTATGATCCTATATAAAATGAATTAGCAAAACAATTTAAAAACTAAGAAGAATTCAAAGTACTCAGGAAATTTCTGTTTCTGCAGTACACTGACATTAATATAATGCAGATGTGGATATTTTCAGACACTCTTTATTTGTCTGAAGATCTGATGGTGTTTTCTAGACTTTGAACTACACATGGTGGTAGGCTCTTCCATAATTTAGTTCTTGCTCAGTCAAATCACTACAGAAAACAATAAAAACTTGTCCAAACCTCATAGTTGGTTTATAGGAAATTATTAACATAATATAGCTATGGTTTACTAAATGCAAAATTCAAGTAACTTCTGTGAAACAGTATCACCAGGGTTTGTGGACAGACCTAAGCTGGCTGCTTTCATGCTTAAAAACATTCGTGCTGAGAAAGTAATGTGTTAANCATGAGGTTTTACTATTATTTGTCTTAAGAACTAGGAGTGGCCATATGCCTTACAGAAAAACATGAAAGCTTTCTCTAACATCTTACTTTTTTCCTAAAGAGCACATTTAAACCTGATATATTTCTTCTAAGAACTGAAGAATAGGTAAAAACCCCAACCCTGTTTTGTTTAAAAACACCTAGAAGTACTGCAAGAGAGACACACAGCTCTATTTTAAAAAGGATTTTCAAAGTTGCAATGTTTGCTTTTGTTTCACAGTGGAATTAGCTGATTTCATGAGGTGGTCCATACTTTCATATTTCATAGGTATCAAGTACACAATTTGGTTCTTGCCAAGAAATTTTATAAAGTTTTGGATTTGATGAAATCATTATAAAACACAAGAGGGAGCAAGTGAAGGGAAAGAGAAGAATCCATCAGGCACACACAGCCTGGCATGACAGAATGGCTGAGGGCCAGGCATGGGAGAAACATGGATTTCATGCACTAGCCTTG
Organism: Rhipidura dahli; assembly: GCA_013399225.1. Lineage (NCBI taxonomy): Eukaryota > Metazoa > Chordata > Aves > Passeriformes > Rhipiduridae > Rhipidura > Rhipidura dahli. The sequence continues at coordinate 640,720 of VXAC01001422.1, forward strand.
TTCAGGGACATGACCATACCTTTGCTAGGTCCCAGTGCATTGGATTGCAGTATGTGTTGCACAACGAAGTCTGAAAAAGGCTATTTACAATTTCCCAGCTGAAATAAATTTACAAGTAACCATTTTAGCAAAATGAAATTACTCTGGATGTGTTAAGACTGCATCTATATGCACAATTCTTTTCTACCAAGATTTTATGAACAGGATATAATTGGAACTGCTTGAAAAAATCTTTATCAAAATCAGTAGGAAAAGCAATAATATTTTTGTGTATCACTATGAGAAATACTGTTGGGGTTTTTTTTGTAAAAACCATGCCAAATAAAATAAACCATACCTTATAAAAACACCATTCATTTGGAATTTGCTAATTATATTTCTGCAATTTGGAATATTGAATTCTAGTTGTCAAGAACTTTACTTAATAATTTAGACAGAAATATTAAGATCGTTCTTTAAGAAGCCCTTAGTCTTGCTTGTCTTTATACACATTCTTGTTCTCAGTGGTGTGTTAATTAGGATTATCATTAAGACACTAAAAGGTATAAAAAAAAAGTTAAAGCCCTATTGGTTTTTATTCAAAAATTCTAATTTTTCCACAGAAGACAAACTCAAGTCTGAGGTTGCTGCTGAGGCAGTCCCAAGCACCGAAATAATATACCAAAGGAATATTAACATGGATTAAAAGAATGCAGTGACTCCCCGAATGAGTAGATGATAACACTCAGGCAGGTGACCTATTTTTAGAACTGTTTGTTCTATATCCTGGTTTGGGATTTTTGATCATTAATATTCAGGTTTGTTATGTAAACTATATTATTGTTTATAATATAGTAGGCTATTTCAAGTGCATTTGTCAGGATTGGTTACATTTTCCGTAACACGGAATGTTAGCCATTGCTCCAAACAAATCTCACTTCTTTTCAACTTTCAAATATTTGTAGAAATTTCTGTGTCAGTATTTAAAAAACCTTTTTTTATTAATATTAATGTTAAATCCTTTCAGGCTACTCTGTTTTAGTAGAGGGAAACATTGTAGGAACACCAAAGTTAGACACAATTAAATGTTCTAAGGGGAATTAAACTTTCCCCAAATAGGTCTCAATGTATCTGTAAGTGGACATGCCAGTTGATGAACACACCTTTTCTTGTGTTGGCAAACTGATGGCAAAACCTGTAAAAGTACAATTACTGCAGACCCCATGGAAATAAAATCTGTCACAATCTACTACTTCATGTTTCTAGACAGCTAACAGTAAAGTTCAGCAAGACTTTGGAAAGCTATTTTGGTTAACAGCGTTACACAATGATATAAACTGAAGTTAAAGCACGGTTTCAAGAGCTAATCAAAGAATAAGTAATTCTAGTCTCTCTGGAATATGCTATCCAGAATTTGGCCTAGCTTCTACCTTTTAGTAATCAATCAGTATATCTGTCATAACTTGGCAAGAAACTCAAAATGCTGTGTATTGCTGAACTATATTTTTACATTTCCTTTTGTGAAGACTTTATCTTCTATTTTAGGGATGTCTTTCAAGCAATTATTAGTTTTTAAATCAAGACCCTGTGAAGACAATTTTTCTTTTAAAGACCATAAATTTCAGGCAAAAGCATGAAGATACATTAACTGCCCTCCATTTTCAAGTCCTGTACAAAGGTATTGTGGTTACCAGATGAATTAAAAATGATCTCATGGGTGCAGGTGGTACATTTCCATAAAATTGACAAGCGCTGATAAAGCAGAATACATCCTTGCATATGGTAAATATTAAGGATAGTGTCATTAAATATTGAGTATGAGTAGACAGAATGCAATTAGGTTTTTCAACATTCTTCATCTGTCAGTGAAGACAATTCTTTCTTTAAATCTCATATATATGAATTTTCTTTGAAGGATGTTGAAGTACATTTATTTGAAAAGTCACATTTTATTGCTGTTAATGTTCTCATGATAGGATCAAAATAGTTGCACTAAACTCAGGGGAGATACTTTAATTTAAAGTAGTTGAGGATGCAGTCCAGTTATTCCAGATTTGTGCTGTTCGGATTCACCCTTCTTAATTGCTTTCGGACCTGTGGAATGCCAGTCTCTCAATGGTCATGCCTGCTCAGGATAACCTACATGAGAATTTTCAGATCTAGAACCTTAGAATCATTAAGGCTGGAAAAATCCTTTCAGATGATTGATTTCTACCATTAACCCAGCACCACTGTGTTTCCCACTAAACCATATCCCTAAGCGCCCCATCCACGACCCTTTTGAACAGCTCCAGGGATGGTGACTCCACCACTTCCCTGAGTGGCCAGTTCCAATGGCTGACAAACCTTTCAGATAAGAAATTTTCCCTAATATTCAATCTAATCCTCCTCTGGAGGAACTTGAGGCTGTTTCCTGTCTCCCTCTACTGATACTGGTTTTGTGGTGTAGCTGTATTTATATTTACTATAAATTATTTTATATTTGTCAACCTATGTAAAATGGAATCTAAGAACATAGCAGCTGTTGATCCACTTCCTAACCTTCTTTGTGTGGCTGGATGCATAAGAGCATTCAGTAACTTCCTGGAGCTTATTCTTTCTCATTGTAATAATGTAAATTTGTAGTTGGTGAAACGCTGTGCTGGAGAAACACAGTGCTCTGTTTTTTCTATTTGGATACACACACTCTGTTCAACATTTCTACAGAATCTATAAAGTTTGTGCAAAATGTGTCTTTATTTTTGCTTTTGCAAAATACCCTAAAATTTTATTCTTTCTGTATCACTTTTGCTTCCATTAGTAACCTGTTCCATCTCCAGAGTCAATAAGAAAATACTTACAATGGTAAGATGTTTGTTCTTAAAACAAACCAAGAAAGGCTGTTTGCCTGTTTCCTGAGAAAATACTTGGGAGACAAATATAATTATCACTGCTTTCTTCTAGGAACCACCAGTTACTCAAAATAAATTCAGACTTGCCAAACAATAGGGAATTATTGGCTTAGTTCAGACAGATTCCTTCCTGGCATCATTTTATTTTGTATTATTAACCTTAGCTACACTGACTTAAAGCAGTTTGCATGATCATTAGAAGAAAGAAGTTTGTCTTTAGACATTCTAAGGGTGCAGGTAGTAACCATAAAGGTAACTTTGTGGGAGAAAACTCCACAGTGTAACACTTTACTAATATTACAGATGTAAAATCAGTAAAAATGTAATGATCTTAATATATTAAGTACGTAATATGTAACTAACACATGAATAGTATATTTGTTCAATATACTAAAATATTATTAATACTTTAATAGTACCATAGATGTTAAAAGCCTCCAATGTGCAAAGATATGCATTTAAACATAATTTAAATGTCCTTACAAAAAGTACTTTTGAGGAAACTGGGGGACTGAAGAAAAGAACTTCCAGGGAAATTCTTCTGGTGAGGTGGTCTTGTTCTTATAATCTTTCATGACTTGCCACTACTAGGAATCTGCTCCTGGCCACTGTAAGACACAGAATATTGGGTCTGACCCTTGCTGTACAGTACCATCGTTCTTATGTCATGTTTTCTTATGACTCTCCTTGTACAGAATATCCAATTACAAACCAAATAAAACCAAACATTTCTGACAACCTTATGCCTGTTTCTGTTTCCCCTTTGGGGAGACAGAAGTAAAAGCTGAAATTTACAACATCTGTAAGCATTTTAGTTGAGTGTCTATTTTGTCTACTTCCTAACTTACTAAAAATCAAGAACACTCAACTTTTTTATGAACAAACTTTTTCCTAATTGATCTTTCTGAAAAGTTGAATACATTAAAGCTTAGATCTCCTGGAACTCAAAGAGGAGTTGAACTTCCTTATTTTACCAGGCAGACCCACACACTGTGTAATGAGCTGTGGATGAGGTTGCAGTGGCAGGAATGTGTTTGGTCACTCTAACACCTGGGCTGGTGCTGAGAAGGCTACCTGTTGCTCTCTCCCAGATGAGATGGCTTGACTTTCTACAGATGTGTGGTGAAGGTAATTCCTAATGCCTGTTTCTGCAGAAGAAACAAAATTGTTCTTCCCCTCCAGGGAATTCATCACTCTTTCCAGGGGAGGACTTCCTCCAGTCTCTTCTCCTGTATGAAGGGCAACACCTGATCCACAGAGCACAGAGCTACACAATGCTGGGAGAAAATCACTGGTTAATCACTGGTTAATCACTGGTTTTTCTTCCTCCTCTCTTTTCTCTATTTCCAGCAAGTATTAAAATTGCAATGGTAATTAGAGGGATACTGTGATAAGAATAAGGAGGGCATCAATAACTTCAGGAAGATTTTCAAAGGTGGATTCCATCCAGGAATGGGATAGGACTGTATTGGGACAGTGCAGTAACTTTGTTAGGAGATTGGGGCATATGCTCATTTCTTTCATAAATATGAACAAAGACATATATGCAACATGAACACCAATCAGGTTGGAGGTAAGAACCACATGTTATGTACCAGTGCAACCACATTGTATACATCTTAGCTTATGCTGAGCTATATATTTCTTAATTTTTCTTTTTTAATTCAACAAAACCCAAAAAAACCCTTCAAAGCCCTTCAACATTTAAATTAAAACGGATTTGGTGATTTCTACAACAATCTAGCCACAGAACATGTAAGGAAAATAAAATGTAAGTAATATCTCATTGAGATGAAATGAAATATCTGATATGCAACTTCTGATGACTAAGATTAAAGTTTAACAGTTCTGCACATCATTTTGCTAGTTCAGTATTTCACTCACCACGAATAGCAGTGATAATTAAGGGAGATTTCTTATGGTATCATTTCTTACACTTAGTTTCTCAGTGCCTAAAAGGCTTTGAGCTCTCAGAGTACTCTCAGCAGCTTTCACTCTCCTTCAACTCTCCAAGACTAGTATTCCTAAATGGTCAGCAACAAGCTAAAATTTAAAGAGAAGACAGATGTAGGCAATTTTGAGTATATCTCACTAATCTGAGAAACTGACCTCAAAGAGAAAGCAGTTTGAAGAAAGAGCTGGGCTTAAACAATTTAGTTCTGAAAAATGAAGAAGACTAAGCAACCAAGATGCATTGAGACTGTCAGGGAAAAAAAAAAGGAAAAAGAACTCAAAGACCACAATATTCATCCACACTTTTCAAAAATGGAAATTTAAGCTGTTTCACCCCGATAGTTTTATTTTTAAAGCTTCCTTATTAGTTGCTTTTAACAGCTAATACCATGAAAAAAACTAGAGAGAGACATGCTTTGATTCTGTTCCTATAAAATTTTATGTCCTGGCAAGACTTTTTCCATTTTTTCAAAAATGCCTGTAAGCCAAGACCATCAGTTATTCGTGGAGCCTTTCATGCAACACTTGCCCTACCAGTGTGTACATGATCTTGTGGTCTATTTATTCTGGTCCCAGGCCACACTACTTATGTCCACATTGGTAAGTAGTGTACAATGAAAGTAAACCTGTAGAGGGAAACAGCTGAGGAAGTGAGATCTACACTCTATGCATTTCAGAGGCTGTGTTTCTTTGAACTAGTTGAGTATCCTGGGCCAAGTGTATTAGGTGTGCTCCATGTGATGCAGTTTAGTTTCATCCACACGCTCCTAGAGCCTGCTATGTAAACACAGAAAACAGGAATTACTGGGAGATTTGCCTCAAAAAAAGCTTTGGATTTGTACTAACCTGCTAATGTAGATATGTTAGGAATCTGGAAAAATAAGAAACCTCAGTAAGGGAGTTCTGAAAAAACCCTTCTCCAGGGAAGTTTTGGTTGGTTTTGTCAGTTTTGTTAGGGGTATGTGGGAGCTTAGCCTTTATTAATCTTGATTAGACATTGGAGTGGTTTGCTATTCCTTCTTTAAAGATTAGCATTAAGGATTTTATTTAATTCATTATAATTACCACAATGATATTTTTCATTAAAAAGGCATTGCTGATTTTGAGTAGAAAACAAGATCACATACAGCTTTCATCTTGAAGGGTTTCCGCTTCCCTTTTTGCAGAATAAATATTCTATTCATCCCTTGCTGATGCTTTCTTCCTCTTTCCATTCTTGATATTTTCATTGGCACTTTTTGGTTCTTGCATGGTATTTTAAAATAGAGTATATTTCTCCAAATTTAGCTTAGTAAGACTTTTTTTCCCTCTCTCTCACATTCCCTACTTTTCTTAGTCTGACTACCATGATTGTTCAGTTTCCCAGCTGCTAGTCCTTTTAGAAGTGGCAAAACTGACAGTGATAAAGACTGTTTTCACATCTTTTTTCAAGACCACATGTTTAACTTGAAGAAAACCATGATAAGCACAACAGTAAGCTTTGAGTGTGTGCAATATTTGAGAAACAAGGATTTTTCCTCAGAGTGAAGAGATCTCAAATTACAAGGGACAAAAGAAACAAAACATACCAGGGTAAATAATAGCATTATATGTAGTTTCTGTCTCATTATAAGAGTGAGACTAAAGGCGATGGAAACTTAAGATAAATACAAAAAACCTAATTTTTATTCCCATACTCCATCATTTATGAAAGAAACTCCAATTAGAGTTTACGTATAAACAAATCTTAAAGTTGCAAGGAACCTCCCCACTAAACTAGATAACTGTGGAATTTGGTCTTTGGAACAAAAGTTTTTGCTGATAAAACAATCCAGATTCCATACAAAATTAACATCAACATACAGTTCAATTCAGCATTGCTTGCAAAAACTTTTTAAAAAAATCATTACCTGATTTACTTATTAGATTTTTATAAATGTCAAAGGAACAAGGAAACTGCATCCTGTAATGAAAGTGAGTAAAAAATGAAAAAAAAAATGTATTTTTCAAGTCACTTGAGAGAAGCTGATAATGAAAAGATACCTAGCAAAGAGTGACAAACTATACACAGCAAATATTTATGGGGAAGATCAAAGAGTAGTAACACATAAGGGGAAAAGATACCAGCTATGTATTTTTAAAAAGAAGTAAGGAATTGGTAAAAAATGAAAAGAAATAGAAAAAGGACTATATTCTCTGTTAAGGTCTGAGGACTCCAGCAGTCATGCTCACCTAAAACTGGTCTGAATCATACCTGAAGATTCAGCAGATGACATATTAAAGTAAAAAACAGGAACTGTTTTATTCTGCCTCCCATGACAAACTGAAATTTAAAGGTAACATAAGACAGATGAGATATACATAACCAAGAGAAGAATTTTGGATAACCTTATTTTGTCATCAGATTTGTCAAAGACGAAAAATACAAAATTATCAATGTTTGATATGACTCCAAGTTCCACTTCCTTTACCCCATACTTGATTTGTAAGATTAGTTTAGATATTGGGGAAAGGAGAGATTAAAACCAGCTTTTCTGAGAGAGAGGCAGGCATCTGGAATGCTTTCCAGGCATCACTGAAATTTTACGAACAAATCTTTCAGGTGTTCAAAGGGATAAGCATGCCAAGGACATGTATTGTCCTCTTTTACATGGTGTTTTCATTTCAAGTTGTTTCCTCTATTCATATGTTTAGTAACATAGACATACTAATATATATCAAGATAAGGTATATCAAACACTTTCATATCCACTCATTTCCACAATGCTTTTTGTTTTGTAGTTGCTCCTGTCTTTGATATATTCAATTTTGCACTAGAAACTGGCAGTATTTGTATAGTAGACATGAACTCTTGTCTGTCTAACCAAGATCAATGTTTTAATTGTCTTGGCTAGGCTCATAGGCATCCTGTTTTCAGTGAACTCACTCTTTCTATTTCATGCCAGCTTAGTTTTAAAGAAGATATTACAGTAAATTCTCAGCGATTTGTTTCCTTCGTGTATTAAGGAGGAAGATATTATATTTCTTTTCCATCCTTACAATTCCAGATTGTAAGTATTGTGACTTACATAATTATGTAGAAGACACTTAAAAGCAAAAGTTAAGAACTTAACAGGGCTAGCACAAAATAATTATGCTAATCTAAGGGGGGTTCAAAGCAGAGCACTAATCGAAACACTGAAATATTCTGTTCTGCATTTCAGGGTAACCCACAAAGCCCATTAGGTATAATTTCTAAGGATCAAAGTGATCTTTAAAATCTTTTTCCCATCTTGTAATTAAAAAGAACTAGCCTTCTTAGAAATTCCTCCTTTTGGAGAGAAGGTGTTCCTGGTACATAATGGCCCTTGTGATTAAAACAGTTTGAAAAAACTGTACTTTTTATCGACCTGAAGAGGTGAAACTAAAGACCTGTTCACTTTAGTCAGTACTACCTTTTTGGATGTACTTCCCATATTCACATGCTTCCTAGATGAACTTCAAGGAACAAGGGAAGAAAATCTTAATTGCAAAGAACTAAAGGGAAGATCTGCAAAACATTATGGGCAAGTCTGACACAGAGTTCTGTTATTGAAGCAGGGTTTCTAATGGAGTTCAACTAGAAGAAGTACTTAAGAATGCATATGAAGACAATTTCCTTCTGAAAAGGAACTATAGTGATGCAAAACAAGTTCTCCAATCAAAGTACAACTGTACCACTTGAAATATTTCAGCACCTCATTAACAGCCTTTTAGTTAAATACCACCTATATTTAATGGTTTACATTTCTTTTTGTCACTGACTCCAATTTTATAATCAAAATCTTTACTCCTTTTATAATTGTAATAAGTAGGGGGTTTATATTTTTAGGTTAGGTCATGCAGAGAAAATTGACAAACATGTAACACTAATATTTTTGAGAAGTAAGCATCCCAAGTAACACAAATTTTAAGACTTCTGAATCTCAAGACCCTAAGCTACATTCCTCAGTAGGAGAGAAAACTTTATGAATCATAGCAACTGTCATAAAGGACTGATGCCTAGATGACTCTGCACAGAAAGGTGTAATTCCATTGGCATTTCTGAGGACATGACAGATATTATTAAAACATTGAAAGAGGGATGTATCTTTACACTGTAATTTAATTATGTCACAGTTAGAAATTAATACAGTAAGTGATTTACAGCTTGAGAAAATAAAAGTTTTACCAAAACATTTTTCTCTGTTAAGCAGAATTCAGCTAGCAGCATGCATAACTGAATTTCTCCTTCCACACATACAGTTCAGAAATTTAACCTCATAAACAGATGGAAGCAATCATATATTGCATGTGGTTTGAGAGAACTAGAAAAATGAGCTGGTCTGCAAGATGAAAAATCTTGAGAACAACTGAGTTACAAGCTCAGTGTTCAGGTCCAGTTCCTCAGTTCATGAGATTTTGCTCACATTGCAGTAAAATTTTCCCATTCCAGTATAGTTCAATTTGGAATCAGGACACTTAGAGTCTATTCATAATAGGAAACTTCAGGAAGATTTGGAGATTAATCCTGACAGTCATAACTAAATGATCTCCCAATACCATCCTTTGAAAGATGATAATTTCTGGGGTGGGGGGAGAACTTATATCCTGAAAGGTTTCTTTCTCACCTTGACCTCTCTTTTTCCCCCTTTTTCTTTCCTTTTTTTTTTTTTTTCCCTTCTTTTTTCTTTTCTTATTCCTCTTTTTATTATATTTTTTTTTCCCAGTAGGTTGCAGGAAAGATTGTTAAAGGATCCGTGTGGGTTATCTACTTGCTGTCCAGTGTGCATACCCAGGCCATGTGAATCCAGAATAGATGGAGATCTTCATTCTCCATCAGTGACTTGACTTTTGCTGTCTGACTGAAAGCCAGGAGCTGAGTCAGTGTAAAGTTTAAACAGAACAAGGGAGCACTATGGGGACAGTAAGGAAGCTTCTCAAATCTTCAGGATTAATTAATGATGAGGGAGTAGGGAGAAAAGATTTGCTTTCCGTACTCCCTAAAGATTTATGAAATACATTGTAGAGCATAAGGCACAGGGTCAATGCTCTGTCAGATGAACCTGAGATTATAGTTTCTTCTAGTTGTTATTTTCTCCCAGTTACTTTATTCTTCAAACTTAGATGGGAGAAAGAGAGGACAAGCAAAGTCTAAACATGTCAGATCATAATCAGCAGCAACAGATACCAGACCTACTTCATCTCACCATAACTTTTCACCAAGCCAGTCCAGCCATGCTTTTCAATTACTGATTTATTTCAAGCTCCAAAATGCATGTGGGTACACAGTGTGTCACACTCACATGTCCTGAAGGCTGGATGCTGTAAGTACCCAACACTCTCCACAGATGCCCTTAGAGCATGTGGAGCTATGCTGGATTATATCCAATAGCACATTTAGATTCCCATGCCATGAATCATGCTATGGCCTAGTTTGGTGTGGCATAGCTAGCTTAGTTTTACTGAAGAAATTACTGTTAATGCAGAAGAAAGTATATAAGTAGGGACTGTATAGAGGAACATAAGGTCTCTAAACAGAAGGATAAACATGACACATTAACACATAGTTCCTACTACCTGTTGTTATTGCAAGAAAAAGTCATTATTTTGCAGTCTTAATTCATAAATGTCCTTAAAGATCTCTTGTGAACGGCAAAATAAGGTCAGATTTTGTGACATAAATCACAGATTGGCAATGAGCTTATGAAATGTTCTGGCAATCATATGCCAGTTTGGCAACTGATGCAGTCGATGCCACTGGGTAACATTCAGTACAGATGAAGCTACAGATTTTTTTAAAAGGCATTTAGTCATAAAAATACGAATAAACAATGGAAGTGTAGTACATATTATGCACTTTAACACACAGTTTGCCTGCACCATCTCTTAAAATGTACTTCCAAGACATTTGCACAAAGCCTTCAGTATTCAAAATACAAAGCTAGGAATGCAATGTAGTTTAGGGAGAAAGGTACTATTAGCAGCTTGGAAGATGTGATGTAGAGAGCTCTGTGTTAGCACAGTATTCAGTGTCATGTCTAGCTTCACAGTTTGTTGTATTACTGGAGTTTTTAGAGAGGTAAGAAGAATAAGCTTTTAGCCTCCTGTACTATGAGCAGTGATTCAGTTCTAATAAAGCAATTCAAAGGAGACTTTTCCCTATTATTAGATTTTACAACATTGAAGATATATTAGAGAAGTTTCAAGTATTTTTATTATTTAACTGAATTTTTCAGCAGGCACTGTGTTCCTGAGACACTCAGCGATTTAGAATAATTATTGGTGGAAATGAAAGTGCATGCACAGTCAAATTAATTGCAGGTTTAAGGTAAGTCCAGGTAATTACAAATTTACCTCCTTGACCTATGGTTTTTATTACACAAAACCAGTATGTATAGAAAATTAGCATAAAGTACAGAATAAATTCCTTCATCTCTGCCTCCTGAGTTTGAGTTTATTGTTTGATGAGTTTCCTGGCAAAGAAAATAAGTTTAGATGAGATCAGCAGGAGTCTGTGACTCTGATTCTAAGAGAACACTTGGATGGTATCAATAGATACTGCTGTATTTTAAGGGTCATGAGAGTTTGACAAGGATATTATTTGATGAGAGTGAGGGTGTCAGAAGACAGCAGCAGAAATGACATAAGAAGCTGTCACAAGAATGAAAGTTGTAAATAATGCAAAAGTAAAACTAAGTGAGCGGTTACTAGCAGTGTTTGTTCCTGAGATGAAAGCAAGAGTTTCACAGAAAACATTGCTGGCTAATAAGGTTTATTTTACTAAATATAAGTGTTTCTTATCTCTTGGATTTCCCTGTTCAGCTATGACGCTTAACTCAAGAAACTGGAGTCACAGACACAAATTTTAATGCAACAGACACCTAATGAGCAAATATTTTGTTCCATGGTGGTTTCTTCAATAAAGCAGCCTCTTAGGCAACTATAAATACAGATTAAGACTGGTACCAATTAGTATTAACTGTGTAGCTGTAATGTAGGTTACTAGTATTGAATTTGAATTTTTTTCAGACTGTTCATAAAAATTCAATGTGAACAATATTCACATCAAATCTTTTTGCAAATAAACACATTATTTTAATATTTTTTGCATTAAGTTCCTATGTTGAATGAGAAAATGTCTTGATGCATTGCCACCTTCAAAGCCACCATAAAATTAGGATGACATTTTGTAATTTTGTCCACTGTAACTGAATCCCTGAGCAGCAGTGTCACCAGTGATAAGATTTTAATGTTGAAAAGAAGTTGCTACTAGGCATGCGCAGTTGCAAGGAAATGACCCAAAGCATACAAACCAAAAAAGCATACACAAAACCACACCCCCCCCCCATCCCTCCTCAAACACATCTATTCCAAGAAGAGCATAATGTTAAATATCCACCCTTTAACTATGCCAGTGTGGTTTTGTGGTTTAATATACTACAGTATGTGAAAGGTGAAATAGAGCTATAGCAAATATTTGTCTGCATGCCCACAAAAAGTTAAATATACCTAAATATAACTGCCACACTAAATCATTCCAAAGCCCATCATCAAAAAAAACTGGAGGATGAGCTCACTCACAAGTGAACTTTTATATATACATGTGTGTTGGTGTGTCTTTTCCCCCTCCCCCTTTGGACTATGGGAGCCCAAAAAGCTCATGTACACACAACATCTGGGCAATGCCTACACTCAGTATGAAGTAGCACAGACATCTGTGACTAATATCCAGATCATTCCATTTGTTGGACTCAAGACAATGAAAACGGTGGACGAAGCTTAAAGAATTTTTTTGAGGATTTGTGGGTGGCCAGCCAGTATGACTAAGATACAGGCACTTTCTATCTGCTTCAAACAGACTTCTGTCTGACTGGTCAGAGTCCCATGTGGTCAGTATGGAAAAAGTGGAAACCAGTAAAAAAACACCCCATCCCATTGGATTTTAAGCATGTTCCTTCATAGCTTACTCTTGATAACCCTTCCTCCCAAAGTCATACAGCCAAAATAGTGGAGTCAGGAACTACTTTGGTGCATTGTTGTCTCAAGATGGTTAGTAAATTGAAGGGAATTCAGAGAAAAAAAGTCAAGAGTTGCAAAGGAGACTGGAAATATCAAGGGAAGGATTGAGATAAGCATGTCATTTTGCCATCAGAGAAATGTATGAAAAATGTAGAGTTTTAAAAATATTAGCCACAAAAATGAAGAAATTCTAACATGAGGGGACAATTACAAAGTGATTTAATTATAATGCTGTCTCAATTAAAGGGCTTTTAAGGAAAAACAATAAATCTCTATTTCTATCAAACCGTAGGGTGAAATAACCTTCAGTTCCATTCTCTTGCAAAGTGATTTGTAAAACTGTGTCACATGTGTGAATCCGTTCTTTCTGCTGACTGCAAAAAACCCAGAGATGTAGCAGAGTCAGCTAGCAAAATGAGGGAAGGTGTTACCTGTAAGAGTGGTGAGGCAATGGAACAGGTTGTCCAGAGAAATTGTAGATGCCCCATCCCTGGCAGCATTCAAAGCCAGGTTGGATGGGGCATTGAGTAACCTGGTCTAGTGGGAGGTGTCCCTACCCATGGCAAGAGCTTTGGAACTTTATCTTTTTTAAGGTCCTTTCCAACCCAAACCATTCTATGACAAATAAGGCATCATTAACTTGCTAAGGAGGATGAGGATTTCAAGAATGACAAAATCCTGGAATAGAAAGAAAGACACCTAAAATACATCATTAAAATCCTCAGAACAACAAAATACTAAAGAATTATGCTGAACTTGGTCCAGCCCTCCTGTATGATGTGTCTCACTCAACAGTGTTGTAATGATGCAGCTGGCATTTTAAGCTGAGTTATCTTGAGATCAACAGTAAGTTTAAACTGATTTTCCATGTGTATTGTGCTGCTCTGCCACTACATCCTACAGGAAAACCAGTGTGAATATATTTCAGTTATTTGAAATTTACATGAGGACATGAATATTCAGGTATGTATAACCCAGGGTACTCTCAGTTCAGATATCACACATACTGTTATCAATTAACAGGTCTATTCTGTGTTTGAAAGTGCAGGAAGACCACAGCGTATGAAATTGGTAGGTTCTTAAGGTTTGTGCATCCCAGCTGTTATCCAATAGATCTTCAATCCCTGTAGAATGGATTAATCTATGTACAAGAATAGTTTCTGTTCTTTGAAAGTCATATTTGGATGCCACCTGCCTCTTTACATGTTAATTTACAGCCAAGACCAGACTATGGGGGGTACCTGCTCTAAAAGCAGACATTAGACTTTGGATTATGCTGACAATGGAGTTTGTAACTTTAACTGCAGATAAATTTCCACAGAGTCTAAGAACCTTCAGATTCAGTAAGCTCCTGAAATGAAACAGAACCAAAATAGACTTGAGAGTGCTGCTAAAAGGATGGGGTCATAACCAAGATATAATTTGCTGCCAAATCAAAAGCATTGATTTCAACAAGAATGAGAACCTAGCCATAAGAATATTCCCACAATCCACCCATATTACAAAGATTTTGCTGTGAGACACAGTGCAGGTTGAGGTTTGGGCAGACATGACCAATTTAGGCAAAGGAAGAAAAGATGAAGAGAGCTTCTGCTGACTCTGAAAAAGAAATATTGACTAAGAGCCAAGACTTCCCTGCTATGCAAGAAGCAGTACCATAAAGCTCGAAGTGGACTTGACTACCCACTTCCCCAGTGTGTCAGCTGGTAGCTATTTATCTTTTGATATAATAGATTTCATTATAAGTAAGTGGTCTGATGCTAAGTTAATATCTTTCACTTAATTTTCCACATTATACTCTGAAAACCACCACAGCAGATTCCACAAGGTATAAGTAGTAAAAAGCCCAGCTAGATTGTAGGATTTATATAGAATCACATTCTCCTTCTGTGCTCTAAGAAGTTCTCTGCCTGAACCTAAGCAATAGTCATAAAGTGCTTGTCCTGGGGTGACATTATGATATGAAATATGTATCCCATTTCATCTGCTCTGGAGGCTGGCTCTGGTGCTTTTAAACTGAGCTTGTGAGAGGGAAGAAAAACTGAGAGACTTTTGTTTTTAAAACAAAAGTTTGTGTTCAAGGACAGACAGGCTGCTGAGGAGATACTCTGCAGCAGTGGGGAGTGGAGCACGCCCGCTTTCGAGCCTGCTCTCGACTCTTTCCTCCAGAGAGCTTTCCTGGGATTTTGGGGAATTTCTTCCCTCTTTTCTTCTTCTCTTTGGGATGGTTTCACAACATCAGAGCACAGCGGGAGACCTTTCTTCCCAGGCCTTCTTCTTCTACTGGTGTAGGGGACCTCCAACAGCCCTGAAGAGGAGGATATAGACACCAACACCTACACCTACGGAAGGACTCTGAAATCTTTCCAGGTTTCTCTCCACAGCGAGAGATTTTATTATTTAGCATTATTATCCTTTTCTCTGTGTGTTTTTTTAAATAACATAGTTTTTATCTCTTTCACTTTTCTCTGAGGAAAAATAATTTTTTTTTTCCAAACCTGATAGGGGGAGGGGTGGTCGCAACCTGCTTTTCTCTCAAGGGATATTTTCTTCCAAATTTGGCCAAACTGGCACAGTGCTCTTCTCTGTCCTTACCTGTTTTCCTGATTTTCCTTCTAAAACAACTCTTTTATGCTCTCCTACTTTCTCGAAGTGACCAGCTTCATGGTAAGAATTTCCTATCACATGGTTCATCCTACCCAGACTTTTGTCTTTACCAGCAAGTAGATCACTTTCTTGGCACTATCTTTTTGTTTCATCTCCTCAAACTTGAAACGACAATATCCTCTTTGGACAGAGAGCAAACCAATTTTACAAAGTGGGGTTGTGGATTAATTCTTATAACATATGAAATGTGTGTCATAGAATCTCTGTAAACACTATTTTCTCTGCATGTTTGAATTGCAACATTTCAGCAGCAAGATATCTTCCACAAGCACAGAGCTACAAGCCAGTCAGTCTCACTTCTATGCCTGGCAAGATCATGGAGCAGATCCTCCTGGAAACTATTGTAAGGCACATGGAAAATAAAGATGTGATAGGTGATAGCAAACATAGCTTCTTTAAGGGCAAATGGTGCCTGAAAGATTTGGTGGCCTTCTGTGATGGATACAGAGGTAGTGGATAAAGGAAGAGTGACTGATATCTACCTGTGCTTGTGCAAAGCACTTTACACTGTCCCACATGAAATCCTTGTCACTAAACTGGAGAGATATGGATTTGATGGATAGATCACTCCATGGATGAAGAACTGTCTGGATGATGGCACTCAGAGTTGTGGTTGGCAGTGCCATGTCCAAGTGGAGAGCAGTGACGAGTGCTGTTCCTCAGAGGTGGCTGTTGGAACTGGCACCCTTTAACATCTCTGTCAGTGCCATGGACAGTGGGACTGAGTGCACCCTCAGCAAGCCTGATCATGACACCAAGCTATATCAACAGTATTACTTCATGTTGCCACAACTTGTATTCCTAAAGTGGGAAAAAAATCCCCACCACCCTGTGGATAACACACCAATGTTTTGGCGGTGGCTGATCAGTGCTTACATAGCACTGAGGTTTTCTTCTCCCCTGACTCTGCCTCCCCCAGCGAGCAGGGCTGGGGGTTACAAGCAGCTGGGAGAAGAGAGCTGACTCACACTGGCCAAAGGGATATTCCATACCATATGACATCATGCACAAAAGTATAAACTCAGGGAAAGAAGGATGAAGGGGGACATAGTTATAGTGTGTGCCTTCCAAAGTGTCTGTTATATTTCCTGCTTTACAGGAAGTGGCAAAACATCTGCTTGCTGATGGGAAGTAAGAAATAAATTCATTATTTTTCTTTAGTGTATTTTCCTCAAAGACTGCCTGCTGCCATCCTAAACAAGGAGGACTCACAGTACTATTTACTTTGTAGAAGTTTTAATGTCTTGTCTTTATTTCTGTTAAAAGTAGCCCAGGTTGCTAAAACTGGACTGAGGATTGATAAGTAATGTGATGGCACTACTATCTTGAAATTAAACCACATATTTACTGCACTGTCTGCATTAAATGTTTTGGCATTTTGCCGTCAGATTGAGTGACTTTCCATACACTGAGAGATGTATGCTTTGGAACTGCTTGGGAAGATTTCACGTTGCTCTGCAGTTTTGAGGTGAGCTCTGTGTAGATCTTCACAAGAGAACATTTTGTTATCCTGAATTTTTGCCGCTTCTCTCCTCAGCAATGTGGCATGGCAGCTATCTACTCATCTGTTTATCTCACAGGTTCAGAAAAAAGGACACTAAAGCATGAAAAAGAAAGTCCTCCCAAACCAAATGGTCTGTATCATCAGTCTCTTCTTCAATGGTAGATTAATTGCCCATACTGACAAAACTCATGTGAAATTCCCTAGCAGGGCTTTAGTTCAGAGAACAGATGCCAGAGTCTAGTGAGCTGTCAAATACATCTTGTCAAGCAGTGTATTTACACTCACCAAATTCAAATTATTTCTTTACCCCATTGAAAGTGGTATGAGGGCTTTCATGGAAAAAATGACTAATGGGATGGTGAGAGAGGAACCCTGGAAGTTTCAGAGAGACTGCAGAGGCTGTAGGCTGCAGTAAGGTCCTCTTATGGTGCATCCCAAAGTGCAGCAATACCAGAGCTCTAGTGCTGCAATGGGAAAAAGAAACATCAGATTGCTCAGAAGATGCTGACAACTTCATGTGGAAGACATACCATGGGGACACAACTATAAAAACATAGCAAAAAGACATAACTGTAGACAATGTCTAATAAAAAGCCTTTGGCTCACTGCTAATTAAATCACCCCCACTGTCCTGTTTTATCTGTCCTGTCCTGTTGGATGGCTTTTAGCACAGCAGAAGTACATGGTAGGAATATCTTTCATCACACCAGGAGTAGAAGACAGAAATCCTCAAAACCAAAGGCAGGGGAAGTAGGCTCTCAACCAGCAGTTCTTGTAAACTTTGGGAAATGCATATAAAATCATCTGGTTTCATGCTTTTTTAGGGGAATTTAGAAGGAGAGAAATTAACAATATGATATGCAAAATATCTTTAAAAAATATTTCCTTGTATTTTCAAGTTGGCCTCTGAGTTCCATCCAAATAGAAAAGCCCTAACAGGGTAAGAAATGCATTCCTTATTTCAGTGTACATCATGTACTAATGCTGAAGTGTCTCAGTTCAGCCACAGCTTCTCTCCCAGGATGGGTGCAGGTACATTCAGAACTGCAGCATGTCAGACATTCCACAGAATGATGAAGCTCACGTATAAAAACACAGAAAAATTATGCACAGAACATTGTTTAAAATGCTCTGTTGTCTCTTGCATTATTTCCTGAAACTTATTATACCAATCACCTGGAGCATAAATCTGTCTTCAACATCTGTTCTTTTCTTCTAAAGCAGCTCCCCATTGCCCTTTACTGTTGCTTTTATCAAACCTAATTGCAAACAGCATTGAAACCAACACTTGCCTATGCTCTCCCTCTGCTTCCAGAACATTGCTCAGCCTTGCATATGAGGATGTAATCCTCTGAAAAGCAAATGATTCTCTCCAGTGCTGAACCAGATAAGCCCTCCTCATCAGTGGGATTGCAGGGTTATCCAGATGTCCCAAGAAAACAAGCTTAGTGTTTCATGATTTCAAGGCTACCAGTTATGAACAGAGACAGAAACATCCTGATGTATGAGTTTTATGGAGCTGACAAGGAAAAGTGAACTTTGGCCTCCTATGATCCCACAAATGTATCACAGTCACCTACTGGTATAGGCTTGGACATTATGGTAAGAATTATATATATGTCTCAAAAGTAAAATAGATTCAGTCCAGGCAAAAAGAATCTCCTCCCATTTTAGTTCTAGTATTAGCATTAGTTATGGCTGTGTTGCAGAGAAAACAAAGTGGTTTTTTGCTGTTTTAGTTTAAAACAAATAAAAAGAAAGCAAGAGGATATATTTTATAAAAAAAATAATCTTAGGTTAATACCTGGAAAATGAATGATTCACAGGGTGCACTGCAGGTCACAGGGGAAGCAGAAAGCCTTTCATTTCCAGGCATCACTGGTTTGCTTTCATTTGTGCTCCATAATTATATACCTAAATCTTTAAAAGCTTTGGATTTTGATCAGCTGAAGCATAAAGATGATGTTAAAGCAGATGTTTCATGGGACAAGTAGAAAAAAGAATAAGGATTGTTTTTGCACAAAATATATTTGCATCTTTGTAAATGAAGTAACAAAAACCTTTCCATTCCTTAACTGGTTTAATGGTGTGGCTGTATATCAACATCATGTTTTGCTTCATTTGGAGACTATCACGTGTAGAAATTTAATGTTTCTAATTTTATGATTTCAAACTGATGTTTTGGGGCTTCATATTATGTAATCTGCAATAAATATCTTATTTGCTAGAGCAAAAAGAGGAATCAGTAAAAATCAAATTCACTGTCATATGAATATGAAGTGCCTTAAAAGTGACTCATAGAAACCAACTGGCTTTACAAAGTCAACATTAGATGTATTCCTAAACCACAAGTGTGGATCAGCCTATGATAATATCCTCCAGCAATTTATAATTTCCCTCAAGTCCTGAATTACATCAGCTCCAAGATATTCTTATATGTATTTAAAGTTTAGCTAATGACCAGAAAACTTTACTCACTTTCTCCAAATCACATATTTTTCCTCAAATCCCAAATGTCAGATATTGTGAATTAGAATTTTTTTTTCCATTCAAAGCAAATATAGTAGAAGGAGAGCTACTGTGGGTCCAGCTTCCCACAGTACCTTCAGCTCACACCCTTCATTTTTGATGGAAATGTGAACTTTTAGATTATATGGGTTGAAGTTGAACCTTCAGCAGTGCCCCGATCAACAGAATCACCAGCCATGTTACTTATGAAAAAAATATAAAGATAATGAGGTGTACTAAGCATTATAGCTGTTGTAAATATTTAATATTCTTCTGCCTGAAATGAGACAAAGAACAGAAAAAATATCCAATTCCTTAATTACCTTACTGCTCTAATCATTAGATTATTCTTTAAGAAAGAAAACTATGCAATTTCTTTTTTCTCTCTCTTTCTTTCTGTGTATGTATGTATGTATCTATTCAGCACCTGCAGGTTACGTATTTTTTTCTGCACTTGTATGTATAAATATACATATATATTTATATGTAGAGCCATATCACTAATTTAAATAAGTATTTAGTCAAATTATTCTTCCACATAAAAGTTTTGACACATTTACAAAACTAGCTTTCTCTTCACTTGATATATAATGGATACCTGACGCAACAGCTCTAGTGGTAATTGTGCTCAATTTTAGCTGAATACTCAAATATGCAACGGTCAAAATTTAAAGATTCATTAAGAAATTCATTAAGAAGCTCATGAAAAATTATAAATTTCTGAAAACAGCAATGTATTTATCTTAAACTGTCATTTAATTGTCTGACCTGGGTTTCCACCCTTCTCTCAGAAGGCAGCTGTCTGTCCCCTTTCCTCCAAATTGCATTATATTCATAGGAGTGTAAATCCCATGCTTGTCTTTTTTGTATTTTCATGATTATTATTATTTGAGGTCTCAGATTAAATGTGCACCAAAACACTCTCAACATAGTTTTCAGGGATTCTCTCCCTAATCCAATGCCCTTTTCCCCTTAGCATTTTGCTTACTCTGTTCTTTTACCCAAATATCCCTCTTAAAAACCAAAGTTTTAAAATTTCTTTTTGTTATGAAAATGATTTAATGTATAACTATGTATACTGGTTAGCAAATAGCATAGAGTAGCTAATTGATGTGTATTGGTGATTTGCATTTATCAGTTAGAGCATCATAGAACCACTTAGATTGGAGAAGAGACTTAAGATCTTAGAGTCCAACCATCAACCCTGCCAAGTCCACAACCAAATCATGTTTTTAGGTGCCATGTCTACAAGTCTTTTAAATACATTCTGGGATGGTGACTCCACCACTTCCTTGGGCAGCCTGTTTCAATGCTTGGCAGCCCTTTCTGTGAATAATTCTTTCCCAGTAATCAATCTAAATGTCCCCTGGTACAACATGAGGCCATTTCCTCTTGTCCTATTGCTTGTTAACTGGGAGAAGAGATTGACCCACACCTTGCTACAATCTCCTTTCAAGTAATTGTAGAGAGAGATAAAATCACCCCTGAGCCTCCTTTTCTCCAGTGTAAATGACTCCCTCAGCCACTTCTGTGGACTTCTGTTCCAGACCCCTCATCAGCTTCTCTGGACATGTTCCAGCACCTCTGTGTCTTTCTTGAAGTGAGGGGCCCAGAACTGGACACAGGATTTTAGGTGATGCTTCACCAGTGCTGAGTGCAGGGGAACAATCCCTGCCCTGGTCCTGCTGGCCACACCATCCATTGGCCTTCTTGGCCACCTGGGCACACCCTGAATCATGTTCAGCTGCCATCAACCAGTACCCCAGGTCTTTTTCTGCTGGGCAGCTTTCCAGCCACTTTGCCCCCAGTCTGTAGTGCTGCAGGAGGTTGTTGTGACTGAGGTTTAGGGCCTGACACTTGGCCTTATTGAACCTCATACAGCTGGGCTCAGCCCATCTATCCAGCCTGTCCAGATCCCCCTGCAGAGGCTTCCTGCCCTCCAGCAGATCAACACTGTCACCCAGCTTGGTGTCATCTGCAAACTGACCAAGTGGGCACTCAGCCATCTCATCCAGAATCCTGACAAAGATATCAAACAGGACTGGGCTCAACATGGAGCCCGTGGAACTGCACTGGTGACCAGCTGCCAGCTGGACACAGCACCATTCAGCACCACTCCCTGGGCCTGGCCATCCAGCCAGTTTTCTACCCTGCAAACCGTAGTTCTTACAGAAGCATCTACAAGAGCACTGCTGCCCATCTGACTGTGGTATTTGTAGGATTCTTTTACAGTTTGTATTTTGAGTCCCCATCTGGTTGGAAAGATTCCCTTTGGTATATTTAGAGGGTTTTTCCAACTTTCCAACTTTTTTTTTTTTTTAATTCAGTTTTATAGGAGTTTAGTTTCATTCTTAATGTTTAAAGAAACAGACGGTTGTACAGTTAGAAAAAAAAACCCCAAAAAGCATGTCCCTAGCATCTGTAAAGTTGTTTCATTTTAAATAACATTTTTGTGTCTTCTTCAGTGTATGAACTCTTCAGGTTAAAAACACCTTTTGGACAACAGTTTTTGCCTGTTACCCAGTTAGACTTGCTATAACACTTTTAAAACTTGATAAATAATGCATAGCAAAGCAAGATTATGGTGGGTGAATATTAATGGCAGGAATTAGAGCACAGAAACTAATCTATAGTCAGAGAACACTAAAGCACAGAGTACTAAATGACATAAGTAGGTTAATTGGATGCTTCTTACAGGAACTGCTTTTCTGCAAAGATTTGATTCACCTGACAGAGATTTATTTGACAACTCTTGGATAAGAAAGGAAGAAAATGCTTCTCTTTTATGTCAAGGTAACAGATCTGTGTCTTGACATCAAGGGAAAATACTAACCAAACAACAGCAACAAAAAAAGAGAAGAAATGTACATAGTATCTTAATGGTATATTTTTTTTCCCGTATTTATTTAAAGAATCAAAATAATTCTTCTTGCTTTTCTATAAATAAGGCATAGATCAGTGCTAGTCAGTAGTCTAATTTACAAATACCTATCAAATTTTCTGGGTCTCTGGCCTGTGAGTGGTAACCTGGATAGAATGACCAAATCCCACTAATCAAATGAGAGATAGAGGGGGAAAACAGGAGCAGCAAGAGCTGACAGTCTACCCAGAGCGTTCCCTAAGTAAAGGTGGGAAATGCCTTCATCACTTTTGTCAGCAACCTGTCCAAAGGCTCACATGTTCAGCCTGATCAAAGTCCAGAACCAACGTGAGCCAGAAGAATAACTCTGAGGGAAAACTTGAGTAATGACATGTCAATGTAAGGAACTTCAAGGAGTAAGGTTATACTGTGCTATAGCTCTATCAAACTGAATCAATTAATTGTGTCATTGTTAGAACTCAACATGAATGGAAACTGTATGAAAAGCAATATGAAATCCAGAAAATCACAGTATCATATTTGATATCATCAAACAACCAAACCTCAATCCTATACGTAGCTCTATTCTCTATAGCATTCAAGGCTGCTCTCTTGTAAACAGCTGTTACAGGAAGGAGGAGAGTGTGCATGCCATGTTTGCATTACCTGTATTTGTGAAGGCTTCCCTTTTAAAAGCTCAAACTAAAATCAGACAGGGAGGTTCAGGCACAAAGTCAACTCAAATTAAATTTATGAACAAAGAAGCTGTGTTGGTAATAGAGTTCATTTATGGGAAATCTCTGGATAAAGAAATTCTAGATTGAGTTACCTATATCTAGGCTTCTACTAATTTATTAGATGCCAATTAGTCTCTGAAACTCTCCAGAAAATTACTTTTGTCCCTTATAATCAGTCAGGATACCCTTGGTACTTTACTGACATAAAGCCAAGGCACAAACTCTGAGTATCAGAGAGCTTGCTGGAAAAATATTGCCCTACATTATACCAGTTTCCAGAAAGATATACATAATTACACTTGTGTGATTTTTGCTGTGTCAATAGCATTTTCAATTAAGTGAATATAAGGTCAAATAAAGCTAAATAACTTTCAGTGGCATTAGCAGAACCTAATAGAATTAACACTGTAGATGAATTATCCAGACCACTTGTAAAACTGAATGCTAAACCAGTTAGAAGCCTTTTGACAAGAAGCTGTAAGTCAAGTAAATAAAACCATGGCAAAACTACAAGTACATTAAAAGAATTATTACATAGATAATTAATATTGTTCCTTTTGCATCAATATAGATTGTTATACATTCTCAAGCCATCTTTTCAGAAGCACATATTTCTTAAGTGGTTCATTAGCAGTGCTGTATTTCAAAGATATTTTTGCATTTTAAAAGATTCAAGAATGAGCCTCACGTTTGTATAACTACACATCAGAATGGTCATATATATAAAAAAGAAGTTAATTCCAGAACTTTCAGAGGAGATTTGTGTACATATAGTTATATATATGTATATATAAATACTGTATATATGTATCCATCTCTGAATTTATAACTTCATACTTTGCTGTGCTCATGCATATATTGTAAAAACAAAGTAGAAATCTAAAGATGTATCTTTATATATATATGCTTTAAATAATACACAATTTTTTCTACATATGACACACTGCTTTATATAGCTATATAATACACAACCATAAGTAAAATTTAGGTTGCAAGTACCTCATTATCTTACAGATTTTTGTTAAGGAAACAAGACTGAAATCCTGTAAGTTTGCCCATTCATTTAATTTTTTGGTGATATAAATCCATACACAATAAAAAATGAAATATATCCATATCAAGCCAAGAACAAGGTTTTTTAAATTTTAATTACAAGTAGCACATACAGACTCTTAGTTCATATTTCTGTATTTGTACTGCATCAATGGTTTTATCACAAAAACATATTTACTTAAAAGATAAATACTTCATTATTGTGAGTTCTAAACAATCACTATGAAGTTAGCTCATGTCAAAACAAACATAAATAGAGGGGAGAAAGCTGCATGCTATATAGACAGTAGTTAGTGAAGGAAGAAATTTGGTCAAGGGCCAATTGTTTCCTTTCTGCTGCTGCCTCCTTCCCTGTTATGGCTCTGTGTGCAGTGTTCAACCACAGGAACATCTCACTTCTATTTTATTTAAATTTCTAAATCAAAAGAGGATTCCCCAAAATATTCCTGAGCTATATGCTACTATTCCATGGTCTTCTACACAGCTACTAGTCTTTTGCAGTGTTGGGGTGGTTTCCACTGTGAGAGCAGCCATTGCCTTTCAAGGACTGCCTCTTTCAAATGCTTAGGAGGCAACTAGGCATGGGGAGAAAACACTCCAGACTGAGACAAATAACACTAGGTGTAGCTTGTGCACCTCCACTTTGCCATAAGCTACTGAATAGCTGGAGATTTCCAGACCAATCGTTACATCAGCAAGTAATTTTTTCTTTAGCATTTGCAAATGCATTATTTTCTCCCTAAATGTAAATCAGGAGAAGAACAGAAATAATATGGGAAAAACAAGGCAGAGCAAAGAGATGCTCCAAAAAGGTTTCTTTATACTATGTATCTTAGTTTCTGTATGATCCACTCCTGGAAAGGATCATGTTGAAATTTTGTAAATATGTACTGAAGTCAGAATATTCAGAACAACAAAGGAATTTTTTTCTGGTGGTCTCCAATAGGCATTTATAAGGCCAACAGTTAGCATTAGAAGTCATTCAGAGGTGCATTTATCAAACCCAGCAAATTAGCAGCTTTAATAGCTGCCAGCTACTAGCCAGGTCATTAAGAGCAGATATAGGGGAGTTATTAAAAAGACACTATCAATATACTCTGTGGTGACTGACTGTCCTCAAGGCTCAGCACGACATTATCAGTAAAATCTCTATTTCTGTAAATATTTTTCCCTCTTTTCATCAGCTCTCAGTATAGAGAGAAGTGGAGAAAAAAATATTACTCCATCATGCTCCAAGCCTTACCTCTGTGGCAATTTTATCACAGTCAGTGTGGGTTTATTTGAGAAAACCGGAAAGAAGGAATTTTAGGAGCTCAAACCTGCTTCTCTAATGCAAAAGTGGTTGAGGTGTTTAGGAAGATAATATTAGCAGTAGTGTGTTAAAATTTTTGCTATTAGTTTTCCTCTTACCTTCTAACAACATAACTGAAGTAGTTTTTTCCTGAACTGTGGATTTAAACAAAAAGCAAAAAACCCCAAAACTCCTACACATTAAAAACCAAAACCCATACAAAACCCAAACCAAACAAACCCCCCATCCCAAAAATCCCTCTCCATTCTCCCTTCCAAACTGCACTTCATAGTGCCTTCTGTTTTTTATTTATTATTGCATAATGTTAAAAATGCAGTAAAAGAGATTGCAGAAGGCTATTTCATCACTGAAGTCACTTTTGGCTAAGTTACTTTTATCTGACTGTAAAACTTGTGCAGTAGAGTAGCAGTTCATTCTGCAGTAAAAAAAAAAAAAGTAGTAATGCAGGTTCTGTCATTGCCAGGCAATGAAGGGTTTCTCCTTCCCTCTCTCTCCACACAATATGTTTGTGTTTTGCATCCCTCCTAAGTTTCTAAGATATGGATTTTATATTCTCACCATACAGACAGATTGTGCTTTGGTCAGAGTGAGGGCTACAGAAAGATGCATGAGTTTCTTTTCTTTGTACTTTACCAACTACAAAAACATGAATTATAAATATTAACAACTATTTGTGGATACAAGTTTTAGACACTTTCTTCCCCTCCTCCATTTTCTTTCTCCTTTTGTTCCTTACTCTGAAAACCCACCCCAAGTGTAAACAATGCACCTGGATGTTTTATGCTTTGTTTCAGAGAGGGACACTGGAAAACAAAACCAGAAAAGATAAAGCAAGCAGTGTAAAAACTTTTCTCATATTAAATATGGATGACATTCATGTGTGAGAAGCAAAGGACAGATTATTGTTCATTGTCAAGTTTTAAAAGATGCAGACTTTATTTCACTGGGCAGTTCTGAGCTACCATTCTCAAAGCTTTTTTGTTCCCAAGCTAAAGGAATGGAGGGAACTGGCACAGTTCATATGTGTTAAGCAAAAGTATGAGATTTGTGGGGGAAAACAGGTGTCCAAAGGTTGTAGGAAAAATAAAATTATTTCAGCAATAGCCAAAACATGATTATAGATTAAAACCCACTAAGGCTAAAAAGGCCTGTTAATGCTGAGTATGTCCAAACTCTATATAAATCAAGAAACAAAAGAACTCCTTGCTCAGGACAGCTTTGTTAGTATCAGGTACCAGTGGAGAACACTGTTCACATTGCTGCTTTGCACAGTACCTCCCTGAAACCAAAATGCTGAAACTTAATAAACCCTTGCTCAAGAGCCCTGGAGGTAAGAGTCAGACCCTGAAATAGTAGAATCAAGTTGTCTAAAATGCATACACACCCAAAACATGCTAAAAATTCATGTGTCACAGAGATGTTTTAAGAAAAAATTGGTTGTTGAGAAACAGTTTCCAGTTCCTTATCAACACCTTATACCTTCTTTAAAGCTTCAAGTGATGAAGAAAATTGTTTATCACATATCTGTAGTATAACAAACTTTCAGTGTGTGCTGAATTAACTACTGTTTTCTGGAGTTAGCATAACTGACTCCCCAAAACCACGGGCAACAAAACCAATCTACCTGGCAGGCTACTTGACATGTGTCCATATGCCACTGCACATTCCTGATCACAGAATGTTTAGGTCAGATCCAGAAATCCTGAGCCTGAAGGGTGGCACTAGGGCTGCCAAACTCTTCAGGGGCAGTGGCAGCAATTTTTGTGGTACATGGTTATCACTGAGACATCCTCTCCTTCCACAATTTGGGTATCTTCAGATATCTCCATAATAAAATTATATCCAGAGTTTGGGCACAAATTTACACCTGATCATTACTGATCATGACATCATCTATGCTGTCAGTTCATCAACCACCCCTGAGGTAAAGCACAGGGTGATGCTGTTACCTCATGCCAAACTCCTATCCAGCTTGTCATAACATAGACAGGGAGATGGTTCACTAGCAGGAGGCAGCTCCTTATTATCTCTCACTGTTTTAATTTTGTATTTCACTGTGTCTTTATTTAAACATGAGTTAATGACTCCATTTATGTTTCTGTTGCTGAGCAGCATTTTTTCTGAATCTTTCCCTCCTTTTCCCAGGATTAGGTAGTGTTAAAATCCAGACATTCAGGAAAGCTGCTGCTGGATGAGCAATGAAAGGACAAAAATCATAGAATAATTTGGGTTGGAAAAGATGTCCAAAAGTCATCTAGTCCAACCCCTTGCAAAAAGCATGGACCCCTTCACTAGATCAGGTTGCCAGAACCAGCTGACAGATATTGGCTTTCACTGAGTACCAGAGGGTGTGCAGAGTTTGTGGTCAGGAAAACAAAATTATTTCTGATCAGGGGGTTCCCCAAAGATGGAGCAGTTTTAGGAAGTGCAGGAAGAGAAGCTGGCTTGCCTATTTTTTTTTTTTTTGGGGGGACCTGGACAATCACTTAAACATTACTTATTGTGACATTTCTGATGTCTGAATCCTAGTAAGGAGACTTACTAGGATTTGAACTAGGTCTCTAGTAAGAATCTAGATGTCATTAAATAGCCTTCTTAATCTAGCTGTCAATGAAATAATTTATGCTGTATATAGCTGGCTGTGCAAACTACTAAAAACCTAGTAAAACAAAATGAAAATGTGTTATATTTCCTCATACAGTAATGTGGAGAGCAAACAGTATCTAAAACATGAAATATATTTTATAAATTGAGGTATTTCCCAGCACTCACACAAGCTTTTATAATCTGAGAGTAGAGGAAAATTTCAGTGCAGGCTAAAATGATTTTTAGCCACTTATACTTACAGGTAGGTGCTCTATATATTACATAGACAACTTAAATCTCCAAAGTCTAAGTGCCAGAGACCCTTGCTCTGCCTAAAAGCAATTTGCTAGATAAAACCAGGGAATTTCAATTAAGGATGAATGTCCAATTACTTTATGGAAGAATAAAACCAAGCTTTCCATTAGGAATATATGAGCAGCTGTTAAAAAAAATAAAATACTGTCAATACCGTCTCTTCATTCAATTAACTCCTAACCTTGCAGACCACAGATCATTTCATTTGTCACCACATCAATTAGGCAGTTCTACATTTTGGGAGCACTTCTATGCCATTAGATTATTAGATCCTGCTAATTTCTTTCCCAAGAATTGCATGAATACATTTGACACATGCATTAGCTAATGAAGTTAGAAGATTCATATCAAATCCTTTCTGTATGTATTAAGAACCACCCTTATCAAAACTCCAATTCAGAGACAAAATATGTATCCTTTTTCAAGATATAATATGTAACAGCTAATATTTTGAAACAAAAGTTGTAGTTTCATAGCAGCAAGGAAATGACAAGAAACAAGGAAATGGTGTTAAACAACAAAATCCCCAAAAATATTAGCTGTCAAAATCATTAATAATTTAATCTATTAAGTACATAAGCTCTCCCTTTACTATTTTAAAATGTATTCGAAATATATTTCCTCTCCAAACAGTAAAGCAATCTTCTCATCTCCTGCTTTTCTGACTATGAATGCACTAAGTTTAACAAGTTATTTTTATAGAGCCAGATTCAGAGACGTTAAAAAAATCACCTTTTTTTCCCCCATATAAATTGAACTGGTAATGTAATATCTAAAGTAATTTTATGTACAGAAAATAAATAGAAATGCTTCCTTATGTTTTCATGAGGTGTATAAAAGAAAGCAGTAAAAACATTCTCCTACCTTAGTCAAAGATGCTTGCTGCTGGCTGACTGTAACAATTTTACTTTCATCCTAGTAAACTCTTGAACAGTAATCCTGTTATGTGTCTACAGCAGTTTCATGGGGGTGGGACTCCTGTGTAATAATGAATTCACCAGGGAATTTTTCTTTTCAAAGAGTGCTGCTGCAGACAAGGAAACCACCCCACACTTACTGTCACAAGCTTTTGGATAATTAGCTTAAGATGCAGAGAGTAAGTCCATGCACACACAGAGAGTGATGCAGATTCCAATATTTCCTATATGATAAAGCATTGACAGGATGAAAACTGCACTATGCTTAACAGGGAAAGTATATACATATATATATATATNCCTAAATGATAGGTTGCATAAAAAGCAGACACCCACCCAGCCTACTGGCTATCACTAACTTCCCGTGTAGAGTGGCAACTCAGACATAATGAAGAAGCTCTGTAATATGTTAACCCAATAACATAAAAAATAGCTTCCTGCCAGCTCTCCAACAAAGAACAGTGATGTTTATAGTGATTATTATTAAGATGTATGAGCAAAAAACCTTAGAGAGTGTGTGTGGTCACTTGAAAGAGCAGACAACAAATATGAGAGCAAATTGGTACTTTGGATGTAAGAAATCTATCTGTCAAGGTTATGGCAGTGAATATAACAAAGGGTAAAGGGTCCCAGTATTCAGCCAACCATCTCAGTGGAGCTGTAAGAATAATGGTCATACGACCTGATTACTGGACTAAAGTGAGCCCATCAGCCTTTATTAAATCATCCAGCAGTTCCCTTATCTCATTTACAGATAAAAAGCAAAACAAAGCTGACTCATGGACTTCCAGCTGTGAAGGGCTGCTTTTACAGCAGGTCAATCCTAGCCTGTGCTGGTGTCTGGGATTACACTCCAGATGCAGAACCCTGCATTTGCCTTTACTGAATTTCAGAAGGTTCTTCTCCGTCCATCTCCCCAACCTGCCAAGGTCTTTCTGAAGGGTAAGCACAGCACCCTGGGGTGTCAGCCACTCCTCCCAGTTTTGATGCATTAGTGAACTTGGAAGAAGGAGTAGAGTACCTTCTGAGCAAGTCACTGATTAATAAGTTCTGGGCCCAGTATTGAACTTGTGGGGACACTACTCATGACAGACTTCCAACTAGACCCTGTGTCACTAATAATGACTCTCTGGGATCTGCTGTTCAGCCAGTTCTCAATCCACTTCAGTGTCCACTCATCCAGCCCACGCTTCCTGAGTTTGCCCATGAGGATGTTGTAAGACACGGTGCTGAGGGAGACAATACCCACTGCTCTCCACTCATCCATCCAGGTAGCTGTTTCATCACAAATGCAATCAGGTTTGCAATGTNTTATGTGAGTGTGTGTGCATATGTATATATGCACTTTATATATGCAAAAAGGAGAGTCACAAAAGGTAATTGTGCAGAAATTATTTATAGGGGTGTGGCAAAGTAGCATGTCTGGGTCTGTTAGCGATTCTAACCATTTAATCTGAGAAAGAGAAACTCCAAATCAAGCATCCCAATCCTTACCNGTCATACGACCTGATTACTGGACTAAAGTGAGCCCATCAGCCTTTATTAAATCATCCAGCAGTTCCCTTATCTCATTTACAGATAAAAAGCAAAACAAAGCTGACTCATGGACTTCCAGCTGTGCAGGGCTGCTTTTACAGCAGGTCAATCCTAGCCTGTGCTGGTGTCTGGGATTACACTCCAGATGCAGAACCCTGCATTTGCCTTTACTGAATTTCAGAAGGTTCTTCTCCGTCCATCTCCCCAACCTGCCAAGGTCTTTCTGAAGGGTAAGCACAGCACCCTGGGGTGTCAGCCACTCCTCCCAGTTTTGATGCATTAGTGAACTTGGAAGAAGGAGTAGAGTACCTTCTGAGCAAGTCACTGATTAATAAGTTCTGGGCCCAGTATTGAACTTGTGGGGACACTACTCATGACAGACTTCCAACTAGACCCTGTGTCACTAATAATGACTCTCTGGGATCTGCTGTTCAGCCAGTTCTCAATCCACTTCAGTGTCCACTCATCCAGCCCACGCTTCCTGAGTTTGCCCATGAGGATGTTGTAAGACACGGTGCTGAGGGAGACAATACCCACTGCTCTCCACTCATCCATCCAGGTAGCTGTTTCATCACAAATGCAATCAGGTTTGCAATGTCAATCCTTCCAGTGATTCCACTTGTCTATCACTTTTACAGCTTTCTTGTTAGCTAACTCACAGCAGGTACAAACAATCATTGCTTTCTTCTGTATAAATTCCAGCATTCAGCCAGGGCATGAAAGACATATTCAACTCCCTTCCCTTCAAAAGAAACCTGCATTTCTCAACTCCATGCAACTGCCCTTATCCCTGAGTCATGAAGTGCTCTGTGTGCTGGCCATAACTTTTTTTGAAACTGTCCCAACAGGGATGTCACACTCAAGAATCTGAGTCACTTAAATGACATACAAAAAGAATAAACATCATCCTAGAATGTTTAAATGTGAGCATTACCTGAATAGAAGATAACAGCCTTATCTAGAGTAGAATTCTGAGGATGTTATTTCAAGAGAAATGAAAAGAATTTAGAGTTGCTCAACTTTAAGGGCAGAAGGTAAAGGAAGAACAGCAAGGGAAAAGAATGATAATATTTAGCTATGTCAAAAGCAAGAGCAGAGATGTTTCTCATCTTTATAGCAGATAGCATAACAAGCAAAAAGTTTAAATTGCAGGAAAAAAGGTTTTCCAATGCCTAATCTTTGGATCTACCAGTAAAGAGGGAGACTCCTCAGTCTTCTTTTTTGCCTGGGAGCCTTTAAAAAAATTTTTAAAAGGTTAAAAGTTAAAAAAGTAAAAAAAGGTTTAAAAAGGTATCATAAATAATCTTGGAAAAGTTAATTTTACATTGACTCAGTGAGATGATAAGTACATGTTTCTCTGTACAAGCTCTGAATATTCAGGAGGCAGAAATGAAGCATGTTTCTGTCAGAAAGTTTTATCCAAGCACAAATATACTTTTTTAATTTGTAAAAATAATCAAAATAATAATTTTTTAGGAATTATTTATATCAATAGAAGTGTGGATGCTATCCTGCTAATAAGACACTTAAACACTAATTTAGCACTTCAAATAAATTTAAAATATATGCTTGATGCATTAACTGAAAAGCTTTTCCCGTTGCTCAAAAACAACTAAAAGAATACAGGCTATTTATCTAAAAGTTTTCTTTTTTCAATGTGATGCAAAAATTAGGAGCATGTAAGACTGCATTTTATACTGACAGAACACCTATGTGTCACGTGTCACTAGACTTCTGCTGTGCTGTGATTCAGCTTTTTATATGAAGTAATTGCACCCTGGTAGACCTTAGAATTTAATTATTCTGACCTAATAGACTGATTTTACCTAAGATCTTCTTTTATTGATCTAATATGCAGTTGAAAGACTGTTTCAACTTCTGGCCTGTGCATTGCTTGTATTAAATTACTTGTTTTCATCTACTTTACAGATTACTCCATGGAAAAGTGATGCCAGACAGCCATGGTATTGTCTTTTAGGTAAATAAATTACATGCAGCCCCCCTTGCTACTGTTAGATTTCCAGACTTGCAGCTACACTTCTTCAATTTGATAGTTATATTGAGTATTGGATAAAATTCTTCTATACAGTTGTTCTTTAATCACTTAAATTGCAATGTTTCATAAGTAGAAAGTGTCCTTTGATAAAGGAAATTAAATTCCATCAAATGCCATCTTTCTGCAATGAGTGATTGGATTTATTGATACTGTGTCATAGAACTTGACCAAGGTTTAGCAATACCTGCATATCATCAAACCAGTCACTTTTCAGGGAAAGACACAAAGCACTTTAGATATTGGAAAGTACATTTCATCTGCAATCTGTAAACAGACATCCTGACTGTCAGAAACAAATCTGAGCAGAATCATGGCTCAGTGGCATTTAACATAAATAAGACATCATCTCACATAAGTGTTTTCTATCCTTTTCCCCTTCCAGTCAGAGGAGCTCAATCTGCATCTCTAGTACACAAAATCTCAGAAAATTTTCTTTACTTTTCCATGCTAAAGTACAAACCGTATGGACAACTGGCATTGACCTCACACTGATTCTGCATTTCAGTAAGATATTGATAATGTGTGGTGTCTATCACTTTTTGCTCTGGTGATACAAAGGCTTCTGTGTGTAGTCAGTTCTTCTGACCATTAGTAAAGCAGCAGAGCTCTTGTTGCCTCTCCAGGGTGAAAGGTACCACTGTTATTATTCATCAGTAGCATACTTCACATTTCCTTGCAACAAAGGCTGTCAAAAGAGAACCTGGGGCAGCCCTCTGTAGTCACCTGGTGTACCTAACTTTGGAGTTATCTAACTCTTTAGAGACTGCAGGACTGTACCTAAAGGTATTTTTGAAACAGACTATTAAAAAATGCCATCCTGTAACATAACATAAATACCTCAAAAATTTTTTTGTTGCAGAGGTTGGTTGATACAGCCTTAGTACTAACATCTGGGGAGACTAGGCCAACACATTTACCATAAACATACTTCCCCTAGAAACAACAGTTTCAGAAAGTCATATAACTGCAGTGAACAAATTAATGAAAAAAATACAAGATGGACCAATAAGCTACAAATAGGCTGGGATATATCAAACAGTACTGGGAAACAGTTAATAAATACCTCTGTGCATATTTGCTCCATTAAGGGGTTGCAGTCTTTTGAATTAATTTTTTAAACTATATTTCTCTGCAGTTGCATATGAAATAAAAGAGTGCACTGAAGAAAAGTCTCATCAACTGCTGCAAAGAAGACTAGAAAAGATTTATGCATTTTCACAGCTGACTTGGTGTGTTAATGTTTAGTTAATGTCACCATAAAGTTCTTAGAAACGTCAAGGAAAGTTTTTCCTTCTACAGTTTTTCTGGAGATGCATCACTGCACTAACATACTGCTCACCACATTGAGCAAACTGCTTTCCAAACTTTTACTAAGAACATTGCTCTTAAGCCCAAGTATTTATGGTGTTTATGTCAATACAATTCTTAATGCATTCCTGTTGCTAGGATAAGCTTGTTTACAGCTTGTGGATGAAGTAATCCTCATACACTTTTTGTGAGGATCCCCTGTTTTTTTCATTGACTGAGTAGTTACATCTAACCTCTCTTGCCCTTCATGCGTGGGCAGCATTTCCTCTCTTTGGATCATATCTAATATTTCAATGGCAGCATCAGTTCTTACCAGCACCAAGGGCATTGTGCTAGCAGCCTAGTTATACTGTAAGCAAAAATAATTATATCTCATCTCTTCTGAAAAGCAGGCACTGAAATGGGAGCAACCCAATACACTTTAATGAGATTCCTCTCCACAAAAGAGTTTAGCCTCCTGTCTTATGGCAGAACATTAAAACCACCTTTCCTTACATTTAATTAAAAGGTGTAATATGGTTCAACAGTTATTAAAATGAATAGGTTAACTTTTGTTCTTTGAAGCATCATTTGTCTTGGAAGTTTTCCTTTCTTACCGAGTCAGAGCATGGTTGTTAGGTTTCAGACTGGTAGAGTAAAAAGGAAAACACTGCTATATGTAAAGTACCACAGGGCAATAATGAATTAGGTAGAATACTGGAGAGTGAAAATGTCTTCAATTACTTATTCAGAATGCTCAGTTTGTCTGGTTATTTAGACTATTTGCACAAAGGTCACATTTTGTTAAACCAGATGTGTTTCTTTTGATTACATAACTTAACATTTCAAGATGAGAACTGAAAGGTGGTTCACTTCTCATGACACTGTGGAGGACAATCACCATGCTCAAAATGCTGCCAAAGTGACATACTGGAAAGCATCCTCACTACACTGTTCTGCAGAACATGGGCTGACAAATAAGGTAAGAAAGGAAAAAACATCGGGGAATTATTAATCTCATATTGAAATTTTTTGTTTGTTTGTTTTCAAGTTATTCATTAGGACATGAACCAGAACTCAACTGAAAACTGCCAGGCTCAGACAAGAAGAAAAAACTTCTACATATTAAATTATTATGTAATTATTTTATACAAAGTAGAATATTATTAGAAAGAAAAAAACATTTCAGAGTGTTTATGAATCTGGATATTAAAACATTTAGTAGTGAAGACTCCAGTTCAAAAGAACCTAGTTTGTACAGGTATCAGAATCTAAGCCTCTTGTTTTTCCCTCATCAGTGTTGACCAGCATGAGCATTAAGAATTATTTACAGGCAAGAAAAATTGAGAGCAGTAAGAATGATCTTCCATAGCCAAAAATTGATGTCTATGAGGTTCAAGCTGAAATGTGGAAACATCTTGATCCTTCAGGAAACACTGGAACAAATTAACCAAGGACACTGCATTCTCCATCCTTAAAGATTTCAGACTCGGGTGGACAAAAAAGCTCCATTTCTAGCAGTGCATTCAATCACAACAGTGATTGTTGACCATCACTGCACAGCTGTGTAGAGTGGCAAAGCTTTCAACCATACATTGTGCTGCAGAGTACAGACTGTGGTCCAAATCATCTGCTGAGGTGAAAGCTCAGACAGAAGGAGGAAGAGACTTCTGAAATGTTCTGGGCAGATGGACAGGTTGAGATTAAACTCAAGAGAGGCCATCTTCCTGAAATCAAGCTCCAGTTTTCATATACTTATGGGCAGTTTAAGTAAGGATGAAGAAATTTAATTATTGAATAAAATCATGACCCTGTGATTAAGGTTGAGGGCTCCGTCACTGATTTGAACAGGTCCAGGTTTTCAGCCATCATGCTCTGTTTCAAGGCACTTGTTCTTAAAGAAACTCAAAACCCCCCACCAAACCCCATGAGGAATACCCATCCACCTGCAGCCACAAAAAAGCCCCCCCACAAAAAAAATCAAACAAACAACTCTAACAAACAAAACAACCCTGAGACACAAGTAAATTGAACAAACATCTCATGAAATAAATCTAAACCCATGGCCATAAGGCAGAAGTAAGAATGGACTACAGTTTTGCTATCTTGCTTCAAAACACTGGAAAGTATTCATAACTCTTGATACTGCAGAAGTTTTTGCATTTCTCATGAATAACTAAACAGATTATAAATACTTTCACTTTGATATTCATAGACTGATATCAAAATATTAAAACATTCCCCGAGTTTCCTGTTTCCCATGACTTTCACCGCAAATCTTTCTTAGTGACCTTTGAGAAGGGGAATTTTTTGCTCTCCTAGTTTCCATGAAAATTAATGCAGCCAAAACCAGAGCTCAGACCAATATTTAAAAACTTCTCATTTCTTCTCTCTTCTTTTCTCCTCTCCTCTTTTCTTTCTTCCCCAACATATTTTGGATTATCTTCCTTCTTTTGTTCACATCCTGATGCTCTTTTTTGCCTTGTTTAGAAGTCTAGGTTTTACTATCATTGTATAAAGCTTTTCAGATATTTGCAAACTGTTATGACCCAGTTTTCTTGCTTTAATTTGTTATCCCTCTGGCTTTTATTGTGATAAGTTTTGGGTTGTGTGCATTTTTAAAATGTATATAATCTTAAACACATTAGTTTCACAGTCATTCTCGGGGCTGAGGGAACCAACAAAATTAAGCCATAGAAGACTAACTAATTTTAAGATTTCATATTCTGTGTATTCTGTGTAACTAATGCATCAAAACTAGTCCTAAATAGTGAAGGAATAACTTTCTAGTATACTCTAACAATATTCCAAGTAGCAGTAACAAAAAAATATAAAAATTTGCACAATGTGCAGACAATGCAAAGACTGAAAAATGCGTAACAGATGATGATGTGTTTTGTTTGTGGTTCTTGTAGCTTTGTTTGGGGTTTTTTTAAGTGTTTGGCTTATTTATTTATTTGTTTGTTTTTAGTACACATGGTGGACTTTCTTTAAGAGGTACCCTGTAAACAAGAAGTCAAAAAACCCCCCCAGAGATCACAGAGCCAGTGAGCTGGGTTCTGCAGTACAATGACTGTGGTCACTGGGCTGCAATGAGAGAACTGCCAGGGGGCTGAGGGAATGGGTCACTCCTTTCCACCTGGTACTGGTGAGAAATGGCTGAGGGAATTGAACTTCTTTAGGGTAGAAAAGAGATGGTTAAGGAGAAACTGGTAGCACTCTATGAGGAGAGATACAAAGGAAATTGAACAGTGCTCAGACAAGTAGAGCAAAAGATCAAAGTAACTGTGGTGAATAACAAGAGCAAATTAGAATTGGATATAAAGAAAATAATCTAAATAATGAAAGTAATTAAGCACCAAAACAAGGGTCCAGAGAAGTTCAGATTTTCCATATCTGAATACTTGCAAGACAAGTGAAAAAACCTGATCTACCTTTAAAATTAGCCTTCCTTTAAAAAGGAACTTTAGCTGATAGCACCAGAAGTCACTCTCACCCTAACTTTTCCTAAGATTCCAAGACCATACTTCAGTACTGCTTCATAACCACACCACATAGGAGGCTTAGGGTTTCACTGAAGAGGACATAAAGTGGACACAGTGCTCTCCTCCCACCTGCATCACATTGCTAATACAACTGATTTAAAGAAGATTAAAAAAGAAAAAGGTGTCAGATTTACCACTTGGTTTATTAGCAAACAGTATCTGTTAGCTACAAATTACAACCTAAACACAGCTGCTGTACCACTGAGCACTGCTCCTGGGTACATCCCTACATGCAGGAGGCTGTGTCCATAACTTCCATCATATTTTCAAAAAGCTGCCTTAGTGTTTTTTGCAAAACTGGTTTTTACTAAGCTACCTTTATTGAAAGAAAAAGCAACCTAGAAAAAGAAAACCAAAGGAAACTTAGATTGCTTTCATATGCTTAGAAATCAGGTTGGGGGCTAGAAGTAGCAGGTCTGACATTTCCTCCATCTCCCCCTTCTCCTCTCTCTCTATCTTTTAAAAGCTACAGCTTCAGGTGCTCTATGGTGGGCTCCATGGTAACATGACATCTTGTAACTTCAGAGCTTGCAAGACCAAGAAAATAGATGAAACAAGCAAGATACAAGAAGTAGATATTTAGAAATGAAATATTTTTTTTTTAGTGACAAGGACTGTAATAGTTTTATTCATCATGTATTTGGCCTGCATGTTCTATTTATAACTTACTCAGAGAGTTGTGGCAAATGAACATCTGGACTTTATCCGTTCAGCTGTATTGTTACTTGCTCTGCTTTTTATTCCAAATTTATTTTCACATAACTCTGTACAGCGCTTCACATTCCCAAGGGAGTTGTTTCTACCAGATAGTATTTACACATCCACCTCCTGCCTAGATTTTCAGTAGTTTTTCCACAACTGTTTTCAAGCGTCAGAAACAAAGTGGAAACATATCATCACACACAGTTAGGTTCACATGACAGGATTCTGAAGTAGAGCAGAAATACAAAGTTACTACACAGTGTCCAAATAGAAAAAACCACTTTGATTACATGCTGGAGTGGAGAGAACTTTCTAATGTTTTATCACAGGACACTGTATTCTATCTGCTCTTGCTCAAGAAGATCTTGCAGTCTAATCAGGGTGTAACATCTGTGATTCTGTAGAGATCATCAAACATACAGCATTTCCTTTCAGATTTAACATCTTGCCACCTATCCTGAAAGATTCTATATTTTCAAATCTTTAAAAAAGTCGACACGGACTAGAAGAACAGTAATTAATGATGTTAGTCTTAGAGTTCAGATTCCTTGCCAGCAAGATTGAAGGCAAATAATTTTTAAGATAGCTATTTTGAGTTCTTAAAGCTACAGCAAAAATGAAACCCTGGAGTAGGACAGGAGCTTCTTCAGAAGAGAAGTACAAACAGCCTGTTAATAATTTTTGAGAAGATTCAGCTGTTGGTATTTGCTTGGCTTTTATTAGTTTTAAACCTTTTTACACACATCCTGCCAAAGATCTATCATACATCACTTTCATTATCAATTCAAGGATATAAATTAATATTTATATTGGATATGCCATACTGGAGTGCAATTTAATATGGCCCAGATCCTCAGGTCCTAGTGATACAGAATATTCCAACACAAAATGTCTTTATACTTCATGTTAGTATGTCTTTATACTTCATGTTAGTATGTCTTTCATTCAATCATCCTCCTTCTCAAGTGTCAACCATGCAAGGTATAAGAAATAGACAGCTGCTTTACTCACAATTGTTAAATTCCAATTGGATAGCACTTTTTTCCAACTCTAATTACATATTTACCAGGAAGTTATGAGAAGGCAGTAAGAATGTTAACCTTTAACGTAAAATTATTAAATACCTTGGAAAACTACTTAAGAAAATTGGATGAAAAAAATCAATGATACAAGCATTAGCAAAAAGCAACAAACCTACTGGGCCAGGCTGTACATCATTAAAATAAAAAAGATATGCTGAGGTATTGAAATGCCCTCTTAAAATATTACAACATGGTTTAAGGACCAAACCAAGAAGACTTCAGCCTTATGCCCAGCCCTACTGTGGTGCCTTATCTGCATTTTCACAGAACAGCTTAAATCCTCCAGTACTGTGTGTAATGGAAAGCAAAAATGACACCCAGCACTCCTCAATCACTGCTTGTTGTGTCAGGACACAGACAGCATTTCTAAGACACCTACTGAAAACTGACAGATAACAATAACTGTAGTCAATACTAGACAGTACCTGATATTCCAGCTCCCAGAAATAGATCCCAGCTCTTGTAACTCTTGTATGAGTAGTAGTACTTTAAATCACTCAGTGGTCATTTTTACAACTTCCCTTTTTAAAGCATTTGCTTACAGCCATTACAAAAACATCACCCTTGCACAAGATATGACAGCTTAGCATCTGTCATACGCTAACATTGACAAGGCTGATAATGTTCTCCTTTAGATATTGAGTAGGCAGATTTGTTATTTGAACAGCAACTTAACCATATTTTGGCAGTCAACTACCACCACTTACATTTAACCAAAATCAACATTTAACCAAATTCAGCATTTATGCAAGTGATAAATGACAAGTTAGCAATTGATGCTGCTCTGAGAAATTCTTTAGAAAGATATCTTTAGAAAGATATATATTTCATAAATTCTTCCGCCTCACCTCTGCAAGTTTCTTGGTTTTGGCCAAAACTGTAGAGAACTTAGTAGAAAGCACAGCAGGAATGTGAATCTTCCTTTCCAGTACCACAACTACTAAGCAAGAAACTCCTCTTTCATATGGCCAGTTGATTATTTCATCACATTAGGAGTGGTTTCAAGGGAAGACACAGGTTCTAGTCATTCAGAGGTAATCAAAGTTCACCTCCCTTCCCTTAAGAACTGCTTTACCTGCAGGTAGCGCTAATTGAAAACCAGTTAAAATGGGAGTAGTTACAACTAAAGTCAAAGATGTAGGGTTTTTTCAGAAACAAGAGAAGTATGTCTTACCAAGAACTGTTTCATAGTCTTTAGAGACAGATGATGAAAGACAGAAGCATGAATTACTTATAAATTTATTTTTTCCATCTTACAATGCAATGGTTGTTTCTTGCTTTTCAGTTGACATCCCTTCATATGGTTGTGCTCTGCAGAACAATAGAGGCAGTTGTAGAAATGAAATGAGTCACAAACAACATGTGACTTGGGGCATGCAAGGCAGAGCAGACGATATCATTTGGTCTCAGCTGCCAAAGGGTGTAACAAAATCACGTTTGTTTACTCCTTGAATCCATATTTTTGCTGTTAATCTGAACACATTTTTTCTTTTTGAAAGTAAGACATTATGTAACATTCAGTGTTGCTCATAACTTACCAGTACTAACTGTTAGACCTAATGTTGTCATGATACAAGACACTATTTATATATTGAATTATCTCATAATATGGAGGTGACAAATATCCCTGCTAGATCAGCAGGAAAAGATTAATTCCTCCCTGTAAAGGGAAGTTGGCTGTTATGGTAACACACCTTCAATGATTCAAGAGATATTAATTTTAAATTGAAACTGCATTTCTCTTCTCCTAGAGCTCTGATCATTATGTACATGCTTAGCTGGGCAAGATGAAAACACAGTTTTTATTGCTTTTTTTCCTTACTCTTGCAGTAGGGCAATCTGGAAATAAATTTTTTAACTAAATTGCAGTATTTTTTTCTCATCTGTTGTGAACCAATGGCTAATTATCATCTCCCAAATATTTGCAAGGTTGCTCACTTTAAGTGTCAGAGCACATGCCTATTACACACCGTCCATTACACAGTGACAGCCTGAGGCATTCCCATTCATGTTAGGTACTGGATTAGAAAATAAACACAATAACAAAAAAACCCAACCACACTTGACCACCATGAGAATAATTTTTGTCTAACCAGTAAACTGTAAATCAAGTACTCTAGATCAAGAAAAATAAAAAAAGAAAGCAGTTTGAAAAGAACTTAAATGTCTAAAGTGAAATTAGTGCTTTCGTGCCTGTATGAAACTTGCATTGTTGTCAGTGTCAAGATTTCTTTCCTGAGTTTAACAATCTGAAGGCAACAGTGCTCATGACTCTTTCTCCCAGTATTATCTGATTTTTCAAATCCTAAATTCTAAAATCCTTCTGAGATTGACTCTAAAAGGTTAAAGATGAGTGCTGTTGATCTACCAATGATCTACCAAATGCAGATTTTGTTTCTTCCACAAAGAATTCTAGACCTACATTCTCTGGCAACGCATGGACCGTGCCACATCAAAGTTTTTCCAGAACAGCTCTGTCAGTCAAGGTTCAGCTGAATTTTAAGTGATGTTTGAACACATATTCCCTCAGCTGTAGTAAAAAAGAGATAGTGGTATTGAAAAGGTATTCTTGTGAAGTTGTACCAGAAGATGTCTGGAAATCATCTGTCATCACTGTCATCTTACCATGATGACAAGATGAGAAATGACCATTCTTCTTGCCCTCTTGTCCTCAAGTTAAACTACAGACTTCATAATCTTTCTTTAGCCCAAATAAACCAGTTTTTGTAGTTATCACAAGTCTTGAGGCTTGGATTAAACCACTGAATGATTCAGAATTCTCTGTGATTCAGACCTGAGTGCACAAGTGAATGCCTTTCAGTTCAAGTTGCTCAAACAGGGATAGTGACAAGGTAACCTTCTAAGCTCCAGCAACTACTACATTCATGCTCTTTGCCACCTCCTACTGTTAAATTCAGCAGCAGGACACTGAGCTAATGTGTCACATTTTGCAGGCTGGGTGGTCTTAGGCACATCCAGGGTGAATTACAACAACTCAGTAGTAGCACTGTCCTGGTAGTCACTAAACAAGTGTTAGAGCACTTCTGTAAGATCGTATGACCATATCCAACTCTGTTCTTTATGACAGTGATTATCTAAAGTTATAATTTTTATTATATCTACCAGGCACTTAGGCATGTTTTTACAAATAAGAAATGTCTGCTCGTGTTACTACCAACCTTACTCTTAGAAAATGTTTATGTAAATAAATGCCTAGAAACAAGCAGCTGGTAGATTAGATACATAAATATCAAAAGATCAATAAAAAGGCTTCTTTCTAACAATGTGTGTTTCAGCATCACTTTCAGCAGTTACAAACACAAAACTTGATGTATTAGGAGGAAACAAATATTTCCAAAATGGTCCTGCATATTAGTATTCACAGAACTTGCAGTTGAGACTCATGCAGAAGGGCCACAAAATCCATTCTCTTGAAATACAGCAATTGGGTCACTAACTTAAAAAGCTTCCTAGCCAAAATAACATAACCACATTTAGTTTGGCAAGTCACACCCACTTATACATTATTCTGATCTGACTGCATTATGTACATTCTATTCCACTAAGACCTGGTAAAATGAAAAACATCAGAAGAGTCAGTATTTCCTGACTGACAAGTAATTCATTAAAAACAGTGGTTACCAGAAAAAAAGAACTAGTATCAGTTCTAAAGAAAATTGTTATGATTTTTTTTTTTTCTTTTCCTAAATAAAGGCTGAAGGGTCATATTGAATTACTGGATATGGTACTGAAGTGTGAAAGCTTAAAATAAATTAAATAAAAATAAAAATACCATAATATCATCTGGGAGCTATTAGTCCCATCTTATGCCATTGTGCCCTGTCTTCCTCACCACCCCGTGCCTCCCCTCCCGTGTCCTTGCACAGCTCTCCTCTCTAGACTAAACTGGATTAATGAAGTAGGCCAAAATCCAAGTGAATATTTGCTTACAAGGACTGTTAATTAAGAAATAGATGCTCAAATTCCTTCAGATGTAGAAATGTTGACATCTGTCTTCATGTTTGTTTTAATGCTTAAGCATTCTCTCTAGCAGTACTCTGACAGAAAGTCACTTAAAGTAGTCTGTAAAACCTAAGAGACAGCAGAACATGTGCAAGTCTCACCTTCTCTGGCTGGCAGCAGTCAATCAGTCATAAGTAAAAAGAAAAGAAAAATTTTCACTCTCAAGAAGGGAGACCCGTACATTTGCTTGGGCTCGGAGCAGGGGCAGAACAATTCCATACCACAGGATGAATCAGTAACAACTCCTGACTCCTCACGTGGGGAAGGGGGGAAGAGCGAAAAGGAAACCCTTTCCTATCCTCCCAAACGCATCTCCTCTCCTCGCCGCCCTTACATTTTGCAGAGCACTTCAAAGTGACTTCTGCGTTGTTGCTGGCTCGGAGGAGTTTCAGGAGCTGGGCGGATGACAGCGTTGAGCCTCGAGCAAACAGTAGAACAGAGAGTGCCATCGAGTGGCAAGATTCCAGCAACACACTCCTGAAAGTCCCTGCTGATGCCTTGTTCAGAAGCTCATTTTTTAAGGCCTGTGAAACTTTTCATTCTTAACTCTACCTTTTTAGTATTTAAAGCAGGGTGCATGGAGTGGAAATAGTGATTTCTGTCTTATTTGGGCTTGAACTTTCAACGTTTCGTTGGAATGTATTCTTACCTGAAAGAGGAAAAAAAGAAGAGAAAAAAAGACAAAAACACATAACCACAATTTACACTAGAA
Organism: Rhipidura dahli; assembly: GCA_013399225.1. Lineage (NCBI taxonomy): Eukaryota > Metazoa > Chordata > Aves > Passeriformes > Rhipiduridae > Rhipidura > Rhipidura dahli. Next base: position 684,943 of record VXAC01001422.1, read on the forward strand.
CAGAATTAACCAATAATTTTAAGTCGACCAGCATTAGAACCCAACCAGGTTTTGAATAATTATAAAGCCTTCTATTCTGATCACATTGTAACACTTCTGAAGTTGCAAAAAAGCCATGAGCAGAGTTAAAACAGCACATGTAAGCCCCTCTACCAAATCCTCATTTTTTCTTAGACAGCTGCCAATAAGGGGAAGTTAAGGAGATTTTAATTATTCTAATTTTCTGTCCCTTTCATTCTTGGAAGAGTCACCTTTGAGTGACACTTATGGCAGTATTAATACAACTCATAATTTTCTGAATATTTAGCTGTAACCTTGGGCTTAAAACACATGTGCACACTGATCTATTTTACAAGGCTGTACTGACAGCTTTGTCTATAAAATTAGATATAGGTTTACAATTTTTAGTTTGTTTGGTTGTTTTTTTCCTAAGAAAATTTAGCCTCTGCTAGTCTTCTGTCAGATACGTAGCCAGTGTGGCAAGAGCCATTTTTATGACTTGGAATCTCCTAGGTCATCATAATATTCAGATAAATACCCAGGTGGGTAGTTAGTGACAGAAGAAAAATGGCTTATATTTTCTAGGACTGCAGTATCATACTGTGCTCAAAGATTCATAATGCATAGGGGACTTTTATTATGTGACAGCACAGGAGATGAAAGAGAATTATTCATTAAGTTCACAGGTCCTGGGTATGGTGTTTTCTGGGTAGTTCCCAGCATGTGCACAGCTGGATTTTGAGCACTGAGAAAACCATATTTGCTAGTGAGGAATATATTCTCTCCCCAGTATCACCATGCATAGTAGCTGCAAACTCTAAAGTTTAATTTGAATGATATGTACAAAGGCCATATTAAAGTAAGAGCAATAAATAGGCTTTAAAAAAAAATAAAGGAAAAGGAAAAGGAATACTTCATGGATACCTGTCTGAACAGAAAATGGGATAGAGGAGAAAAGTTGAAATTTGAAACAGATTAATGAAAATTTAACATTAGGAGACACATGACACGTCCATGGCTTCACAGTAGAAAGTTATTTCATTAATTGCATTATGGGATGCTATACACTTGTCAGAATATGCCAAGAAAGCAATATCCTTTATAGACTTTAAAACATGAAACAAACAGAATATTAATGTGTCCCAACTAGTGATAATCTTTGTGTATATATCTATATATATATACATACTGCAGAGTTATTTCTTTTTTATAGGGTTATTTTCTCATAAGAATCAGAAGATACTCTATTGCATAGTCACCTGCTTCTCACATCCTTACAAATTTCTATGGAAATGCTAGTTAGTGCATATTTCCCTTAGCTTGCTCCTGAGTTACAAGGACTCCTAAGTTTTAGATGAGCACAAGCTTCATGAAGTTTTCTAATAATTCTGTCCAGTTAATAGAGGATAGCAAACATAATCTGACCTCATCCAAAGTTTGTGTAGCTCAAGAAATTTTCAGAAGAAAACTAAACCAATTAATGAAAAACAACCTGTACTTAATTTATTTCTTGTCATATCATCTTGTCATACGAGGGAGCAGCCTAACCAGATACTACACACAGAAAGGAAAATAATCTTGCTATAAATCAGTATAATCTCTGAGAGTAAAGTGTGTTTTAACAACTAGATGCTAAAATGAATTTGGCAAAGGAATATTTACTGTTTCTCACTTCCAGAGTTATTTCTCTTTTACGGAAATAATATACTTTGCACATAAACCCTTTGGGGTTCAAATTAATATCTTCTTGAAAATGGACACTAGGTGCTTGTGTAAGCAACAGTATTTTCAAAACAGTGGTTAAACATTGTTTTACACAGTATATCTGATAAAATATTATAAGAAGCTAGCAATTCAGACAAGTTAAAATGAGCCAGACATGCTCCCATGCAAGAAGTTTGAGCAGCCTTTTGCACATTTAGCAAATTATGTCTTCAAACAAAAGATGAAAATTACACTGGAGACATTTTTTAACCTTTCTTACAGAAGCCTTTTCAAATAACAAGGCTAAAGCTTCAAAAGTAACAGTTTTTCATAAAACTAAACTGTTTTAGTTTTTCATATTTCTTCTCAGAGATTTTGGGGTCTAAAGGTAAAATTTATTCACTTCCCAAACACATAGCATAACAAAACTTAGTATTTTGCTATTAAGAAATCAGCATGGCAATGTTTGTGCACAGGATAGGACAGTGACTTCTGACACTTTGGGTTCATTAGTTTTTGCAGGTCAGATACAGAATGTTGGTTGCTCCATCTGGGACAGCTGTTTCCTATCTGTGTTCCAGTCTGAAGCATTGAATATGCATGGCAAGACTTGTGTGTGTTGCACATACATTTTGTTTTGTCCCAAACTCCATCCTTCTTGGAACTTTTCTCACAGCAGTCTGCAGTGGGAAGCCAGCTGGAAGCAGGTAGAATTACATTTGACCTCCCAGCCCCTTACAGATTTCCCATGACTTTTCTGCTATTCCAAGAGGTTTATTTTTTTTTTTTTGGTTTGGTTTTTTTTTTTTTTTTTGTGTTTGTTTTTTTTTTTTTTTTATTTTTTTTTTTTTGGTTTGGTTTTTTTTTTTTTTTTGGTTTGGTTTTTTTTTTTTTTAATTTGTTTTGTTATGTTTTGTTTTGTTTTACACAAGCCAGCACCACTTTTGGAAAACTTAAAAATACAGCACCAGAACTTGGCTCATGGGTATTCATCAATAAAAAGCTGATAGAAACTTATGCAATATCTCCTCTTGAGGAAGAGATAACCTTTTATAGTCAGGTAGCAGCTGAAATACTTAAAAGGTACTGATACCTGTTTTTAAACCTGCATATATCGAGTTATTTCCCTTATTTCTTATAACATTCAGAAGTAGTACAGAGAGGCGGAGAGGGCCTAGATATACTTCAGAACTACAGTTCAGAACTATTTTAACGTGGCAGCATTTAAAACTTAAGCCGAATTCAGCCTCAAACTACAGGCAGTAAGTTTATATTTTGAGAAACAATTAATTTTTAGTAAAGTGGAGCAAGAAAAGAAGTGTTTTTCACATATGGAATACTTTAATTTACCTTTGTTAAGGAACAGCAATATTTTTTAAAATTTCATTCATTTACATACAGAGTAATATGCTGTGCTCAAAACCTAGAACGAGGGATCTTGCAAGTAAAATAAAATAAAAACGAACAAAAATCTCTGATAAGTAGTCAGCTTTTTTGTCCTATTAATCTTTTTACCAGGTTAGAAATACTAACAGACTATGGAATACAAGAATTATATAACATGAGCCTACTTCTAGTCTTTCAGACACTTGTCACACATTTTTGGTCAATTGCTTCCTTCTTTTTGGGATTAGAGCTTTCCAACAAGAGTTGATTCTGTCTACTCTGATTACTCATATCCAAATATCATGGCAGTAATTTATGTTATCAGCTGCTGCTTCTCACTTCAGGAGCAGCCCTTCTCTTCTGGCTTCATCTCCTTCACAGCTGCCAAAAATTGGGTGCTGGTTTAGCCAAGTACAGCTTACTATTTAGTTGAGTGGCAGTTTGAGAGTGAAAGAGATGGAAATTTAAATTTGTATTTCTCCTCTTAATCTTACCATGTAAGATATTTACAGTCGCTCAAATTATTTACTGGTTGATAATTTCACTAGTTTTCAGGAATAAAAATGTGCATTCTGTAATTTTTGGCAGGCAGTGTAATCAGGTGGTTGCTGCCTTACCCATAAAGAGTCCAGCTGTAGTTTGACCTTGTCTTAGCATTGCCCAGGAGTATAGAAACTAAGGGGTGCCATGAAAGGAGGCATCTGCAGAGCAGAACTTCTAGTCTGATTACTTAAAGTATGGGAAAATGTACTGAAACAAGCAAACTTTTCTGAAGGCACGAAATCATAGCTTAGGTTCATTATTTCACCACCTGCACATTTACAGAGTGAGTGTCTCAGCAGACTTCAAGATAATTCATGTGCTATTACAGAAACCAACACATGAGTTTCAGTAATTTTAACCCCTAGTGCACCTAGATCTGCAGAAAGAAACTCACCATAAGGTGCATCTCTCTATAGCTGTACACCATAAAGCCAAGCACTTCCCACAGCAGGTAGTTTTCCTCCTTTGAAGCCAATTGAAAAAACCACAGCACTGTGGTTTAGTTTCATAGTTTAGTAACTCCATTACATTCTCCTCAGAGCCCTTAAAAAGCATTTGATATAATTTTCCCAGGATTTAATACAGGAAAATCCATGTTTTTGTTCAAACTCAGAGGTGTTCTTTCAGGCAAAATGCATCTCCCCGTGGGCCTTAGAGTTTCTCTGAACTACACCCAGCAGTGCTCAGATGAGCACTCACCTCAGAAATGCCCATTTCTGAGCATTTCTCTGCTTAGAAATTCTTCTCTATAAAATCTTACTGTTAGCACAAACACTATTGCCATTCCTACAACCTACTGTAAGATTACCTCTTAATAACAATAGATATAAATTAAAAGAACACTCAACTTTCTCATCATTCCTATCTTCCAAGGGGATTCAGAGCTTTACTTACTCACAAATAATTTTATTTGTGACTGCTCATGGCTGGGACCCATCTTAATTTGATCTGGAATCTCTCCATGTCCAAGGATGTCCCTAGTTATTTGTTTTGTGGTCTGGCTAGCTCTTGCAAGGTCAGGGATGTTTGCATCCTCCTTTCCCAAAGTTTTATAACAAATTTTCTTGTGTTGCTTTCAGCCTGCATTGAGGATATTTTTGTGCAGACAATATATTTGCAATGTTTTCACAGTATAATTACAGAATCTTAAAGTAGAAAATTTTAAGGACCAAATATTTTTCAGAATATAAGGTGGGGGGAAAGTCCCCAGTGTTGTAATATTAACTGTGTTGAAAAAAAAGACTAGTTTGTAATCTATAGAAATTTGCTCCAGAAAGTCAAGCACAAACTAAAATCCCAAACAAGGAACTCATAAAAAAACTTTATGAAATAAAATATAAATAGTATATATATTAAAATATTTTCAAATCATGGAAGTTTTCCCAAGAATAAAGTCATATTTTTAAAAGTACCATAAAATTACTAATTACTGGTTATTTGTATGAAACATGTTGCTGGGTTGATATTAGTTTTCTTTGCTCTGGTTGCAGGGTAAAAATTTCTTTACAGCCTGGTTTGCACTGCAGAATTTATAAATTAAAATATAAGTATATAGTTATTTGGTTTTGCCCTATCTTGAAGAATTATAGTCTTTTCTTTCATTCTGTTTTGTTTGTGTCTTTTGCTATTTTCTAGTTCTCAGCCCATTAAATCAGATACCTATTCTCACTCTCAAAAAAAACTGTTCGGGGATGGTTTTCTCACTGGCAATCTAATAAATGGTGTATCTGCATCTTTCTTGATATAAAAGAGAATGGTTGTTCTTTTTTGCTCACTTTTCCTTCGTATATTATAAGGGCACACAATTTATCTTGGCTTGGTACCAAAACTTCATGTAAGTATTGTAAAAATAATGTAAGACCAAAACTCAGCAATGAGTAGAGAAAATATACGAAATATTTTTGCAACCTTGTTGACTCTATGATTTTGGATTTAATTTTTGAAAAAAACCTGAAGAATCCTGGAATTCTCTTGTAGATGAACTTGCCTGCTAATATCTCTCTCTGAAATGCGTGCAACTTCATACAATTGTAAAAGATAAAAATGGGCACATCACATATGTGATTGACATCCAAGTTATGATCCCTAATGTATTGGCTCTATATCACTACATTTCTGATTATGTCAGGAAATGTGCTATAACCTGTCGCACTTGGCTAAAAGTACATATCAAGGAGTTTGGTGGCATTGAGGAGCTAGAGAAAGCATAAAACTAGGTAATAAAACACTTATTTTTTATTTCTTAGCTCATTTCCATTGTCTTTTTTTTTTTTCTCCATAATTCTGTCTTCTTGCTGTGAGGCAAAAGAAGAGCTGTAAGGTGTGCAGTAAACCCTGCTGAAATTGACTTGCTTGGGAGAGAGTGTCTTTATCACTGAGCTGTTGATTAAAAATCACTCAGAAAAGACCTCTTTTAGATAGGCAGAAACCTGTTTCTACTCAAGACAGTCCTTTCTGTTCCCTGTCTGTCCAGAAGAGTCCTTCCAAGAGCTCTGCCTGCTCAATACCTCATTTTTGTCCCACACCCACTTGCACTACATAACCCTTTTTGGTGAGAGTGTTTTCTTTATGTGATATTTCCAGTTGGGGTCACCTGGTGATAATCTATAACCTGATCACTTTTCCTGTTTCCTGCCAATAGTGTATTTTAACTTTGCTCCTCTTCAGCATTTAGGCTATCATCTTTGGGAAGAGTGAACCTTTCAAGCTTGGAGAGAACAAAGGCTTGTCTCAACTAATGGCACAGCCATTTTCACAGTGATTCTTCTGAAGCTGTTTATCTGTCTTTGCTGCTCATCTGTCTTGACTGTCTTTCTCTGGATGTTTATTTTCCATTAGCTGCTCCCTTTGACTCATATTCTGACAGCAATTCTTGTTTGTAGCGAACAGATAAACTGATGGGAAACATGACATTCATAAAAATGGGATCCATAACTACTGAATTCTTCAAACTCTCCTACACAAACTCTCCTTACACAAAATTGTTTGTGTAATTACATCTCAAGACTTCTCTGCTTTTTCATTTCTTTTGAATGGCAATGTACACAAGGATATATTTAATTTTTATGGCTCTATCAATTGAAGTTATTTCTGCAGCCTTTATTTCTCAAATTCTTCATAATTTTGCTCTGCAGAGAGTTGGAAATGCCTTTTTGTTTCCTGAAAGTGCCTGAGGTTTCTGCAGTGCTGTTTGTTATTCTACTGGCTTCACTTGTTCTTTCAGGCTGTTATATTTAAGACTGATGAGGCATTCATTCCCAGTCAAGAAGCTTTTTAAAAGTACACTGAGTTGTATAGATAAATTAATTACTACAATTAAATGCTTGTATATGTTTAGGAATGATTGTTGACTTTCCCCCCTAAGCACATTGTCTTTAATCAAAGATTGCAGAGGTGAAAATAATCAATTAAATTCTGCCTACTTCTACTAAAAATATCCTCATTTCTCAGACGGGTTTGCTGACTGACTAGAAGAGAATTTGCTGTGCACACAAAAGGTAAGTGGAGAAGAGCTGCAAAATTACACTGAAAGAGGAGATTTATGATAATTTCAGATGATGTTTCCTAAATACAAAATAAGTAGCTCATAAAGTAAGAAATTCTTTGAATTAAAACTTGTTTAGACTCCTAGATTTCTGTTTTAATTTGTAGCAAGCACTGCTATGTTCCTGGATGAGATTACCATCACAACTCAGAAGGCTTGTCTCTCTGTAGCAGGCTTTAAAATATAGTTAGAATATTATGTGATTTTAATAGTAGCCTGAAAGGTAGACTGTCTTAGGAGTTCCTCATGTGATACTACTGCTAGACTGTCAGAAACTAGCGTGGGAATTTCTGCTCTAAACTGCAGCATGGATATGCCTTTAGTATGGAAAATACTATCTGCAAAAAATGTTGAAGAAAATAGTCTTTCTAATATAAATTTAACATAGAAACCACCTACAGAGTGAAGAACATAGGTATTTAAGTGCAGTTCTAATGATGCTGTTAGTGCTGTTTTATATATGAGTATTTTCCCTGTAAACAATCTGTTTTAAAAAGGCCAGAAAATGTTATAGAACAAGCATTCCCCATAAACTTTAACACAGATATATTTAACAAAAAGAAAACAAAAAATCAGGGTGCAGGAGAGGACGCTTGCTTAATCAGTATTGTAATTATAAATTCAATGTTAAGATGAAATGTGATGATATATTATCTCTTTCTGGACTAAAGCTGCATCTATACCTTCTGAACACAAAACAAAGCTATAACAACTACTAAGTTGACAACTCTTACTGTTACCTTTTTACTTTTTTTCCTTTTTCTCTCTCCTTTTTTTTTTTTCTTTTCTCTTTTGATAAGAATTGCTTGGCAGCATAATAAAACAGGGTTATGTGACAATGCACTAGGGAGATGTAGTAATGTATGCCATCTTTTCTAGCAGATAAAATGTATCTCAGGATGCATGACAAAGACTGGAATAGGAGGCTGCTGAATGGATCTGATATGGTGTTATAGCACTCTTGGAAGGGCAGTCTTAGTAACAGACTGCGAAGACTGATGACTGAAGTCAAGAATATTCACCTTGGTCCCAGGACTACTGTTTCTAAAGTGAACTTTGAGATAGCAGATAGATGGGGGAAGAGGATAAAAGTGAAAAGAAGGACAGGAAGAACTGAAACTATAAAGTAGAAAAAATATGCATGGCCTATTTCCCTTAGCAAGGTGGGGAAGACATGGGCTCTCACTAACCTGGCATATCTGCATTGTGCAGTGCAGGAATAGGTTTTTTGGTTTTTGGGGGGTTTTTTGTTTTGCATTTTTTTTCCTTTTCCTGCAGGACAGCTTTGTTTCACAGCCCACACCCTGATAAGACAGCTATCCTAGTTTCTGTCCAGACCCCAGCTGTGTAGTGCCAATGAGGAGATTTCTGCCTGGTCACTGCCTGCAGTGCCAGCTGCAAGACACGCCAGTGGCATGCACAACACACCTCCTCAGTTATACATGATAATGCACTCTGTCTGCTCATGGGGTAGGACACAGGCTGATACATTCATCTGTTCACAAAGTATGTCCTAACAGCTTGAGGCTTGTTAGATTTGAGCCAAACTGTAGGAGGGGAAATTAGTGTGTTCAACTCTAGGTTTTCCTCCAACATGAGCAGACTGATGCTCACTTTCCCTAAATCTGAATTGTTGTAGTTTAATAGTAGTGTGAGGAATTTTTATTTTTCATACTTTTTTTTAATGTTACTAAAACTAAGACTAACTAGACTAACCTATTTCAACAGAGTCATTGCATTTGTTTTCATAATCAGAAAACGTTATATAATGGTGGATTGTACTGGAGATATTAAGCTTAAACACAAAATCAATTAGGTAAAATCATTGCCTAAATTTCACTGGCACAAATAAAGGATATCTGTTCATGATTCTAATAAGTTGTGTCACTGTTCGTGGTAATTCAGGATATGAGAATTTTATGGACCCTTGTCACACATAAACCAAAATAATGCTCAAGTCTCATGTCTTCTGAGTCAATCACAATCAGATAATTTCTTCTTCTAAAAAACTAGAGAGATATCTTCTCACTTTTTGTGTAAATCGAGTAAAGGTGGTATATAATAGTTGCACACTAATTACTAGTTACATTTTAATATCAGCATTACTTCAGAAAAACTTCTGTGTATACTAAATCTCATGCAAAACAGTTCTAAATTGAAGAGTTCCTCTAGTTAGCCAAACACACTTTTTGGACATATTTTCATGCCCAGGCAGATTGTATGTATTGGGATTGCATGCCAAGGTTTTGGGAGCCGGGAGGTTACGGGGTTGGTTTCTGTGAGAAGCTGCTGGAGGCTTCCCCATGTCTGACAGAGCCAATGGCAGCCAGCTCCAAGACAAACCCACAACTGGCCAAGGCTGAGCCCACCAGGGACAGTAGTGACACCTCTGGGATAGTGCATTGAAGGAGGCAGGAAAGAAATAGTCAGAAAAACCAAGGTTTGTGCAGAACGACTGGGGAGATGATGCTTTAGGTGCCAGAACAGAGATTGTTCTGGGATTCACGTGGATGACTGAGGGATCCCGTTCTAGAGCAGGGGGAGACTGCAAGGAGTCCTGGCCCTGAGGAGGAAGAAGCTGTGGAGATAGTGTTTGATAACTGACCACGGCACCCATTCCAAATTCCCCTGTGCTGCTGAGGGTGGATAGAGGAGCAGAAGGAAGAGAAAATAAGGAGTGAAGTTGATTCTGGGAAGAAGAGAGGACGGGGGAAAGGTGTTTTAAGGTTTAGTTTTTATTTTCTCATTAACCTACTCTGATTTGGCATGTAAGAAATCAAGTTCTGCAGCTAGGGCTTGTTTTGCCTGTGATGGTAATTGCTGAATGACCTCCCTGTCCTTATCTTGACCTGTAAGCTTCTCATCACTTTTTTCTCGCCATGTCCATCTGAGGAGTGGAGTAGCTTGATGGGTACCTGGCATCCAGCCAAAATCAACCCACTACATCATAGAAAAGTAGTATTAGAAGAGGCTCCTATAAAGATAGATCTTCCCCTACAGCATCTCCAGGCTGCTGTTGGAGTCATACACTTGGAATCGTAGTTTAGGTAATCTAGGCCAGATTGGAAACCAGATTTTTACTTCTCTCAAAGAGTATAAAGAACTTTCAGACTTTGTGATCTGGATGAGTTTTGATTAATCAACAGGAAAATCTCAAGTTCTGCCTCTCTCTTCATTGAGCAGATAATAATTACTTCCTCTGAGATTTATTTGAGGGCTATCTTCACATACTAAGAGCATTCCCTATGCCCTGGTGTCAATCTAAGACTACCATTTAAGATTTTCACCTTTCTGTTGAGGACGATGCTATGTTATCCTGTGAAAGGTTACTTGAACAGGCTGGATAAAACATTTTGCTGCAACTAACTTTAATGCACACAGTGAACCTTTCCTGGCAGTGACAGTGGCAGTGAAGACTGGAAGCAGCCAATGCTGAGATAGACTTGGGGTAACTGGGTTTAGCATAACATAGGTTTGGAAATAGTTTAAGATTTCTGCTCCTCCTACTGTACAGCAGAGTCAAAAAGGGATGCCACAGTAGGTGGGTGCTTTGGATCTCACATGCCATTGCATATTGCAGGGATATTTGGCAATTGGTTTCAAGCAGTAAAAAAAAAAAATAATTTCTTCTCAGTGATTATGACCATGACTTTTCAAGGGGCCAAGCAACGACAGTTTCCCGGGTGCTTTGAATATCTTTGTCCAAAAAGCTGTACATCTCTATAACACATGGCTTAGCCTCTCTTCATTAGCTGCTGTCAGACTCTCCTGGGTGAGGTTCTTGCAGTGTCATTACACTGCAGAACTTTTGTAAATGCTACATTGTATTGAATAATAGATGATTTTATATATAGTTTATTCATGCTGGTAAAAGGAATGGAGGTTTGGGCTGTTTTGCAATGCCTTAGAGGAATGTTATTCTGTAGATTCAACACTTTTTTTTTCTGATGTAGGGAATAATATCCTCATGAATAACAGGCAGCTGAGAGCATGCCTTTTCTTTTTGTTTAAATGTATTTCACCAGGCAGGGACGTGTACTTTCTGTTTTCAAATAAGTTGCACCTAAATTCTTACATTTAGGCACTCATGGTTTATGCTATCCATCTTAATAAAGTTTTAGCACACACCCAACCTCTTCTAACTCCTCCAAACTGCCTTAAATAAGAAACAAGGCCAGACTCCCAGCAGGTGGCAGCCAACTCTAAAATATGTGGAAATTTAGCCACTTACAGTGTACAGATAAAAAGATCTAGCGCACAGATGATGCAGAAATAAGTAAACAGTGAGTTAAGAGGCAATTTCACATGATTATTGTTGTTTCTTTATGTTCTGAATCCTATAAAGTTTACAATTTCTTCATACAAGAAGTGCCAGTTTCCCTTGGTTTTAGGTGACAAAATTGCACTTCTTTAATCTAGGGCAGTTTACTATTTTTGTATTATCAGAAGAGTTGTACTCTCTGGTAGCTGTTATCTCCCCTGAGAAATGCTTATAAGTTCAAAATAGTATTTCCTAGCTTGCAATTGACCATGTAGATTAGATAAAAATATACATACTGCTTGCTTTTCCAAAGCCCTAAAACAATTTATAAGACTGAAATAATTAAAAACCATTATTTTACAAATAGCTCTGAAAACAATCTGTATATAAGCACTTTTATAAAATTGTTCTAAGACAAGTGCAAATATTCTTACACAGACACAGAATGAGCACTAGTAACAGTTCCAGTCTAAGAGAAGACGTTCCTCACAGTACAACCTACAGTAAGATGACTAATATCTCCAGCTGTTACTATTAAAAAAAAAAAAAAATCAGTGGCATTATCTTATAGTGATGACATAAACTGATGATTCGGTAATTTATTCAGTATTCATGTATAAGTAAATTATTCATATTATTCAATTATTCACATATAAATAAAATGGTTATTCAGTTCTGTAGTTAGACAACCAATGCCAAAATATATACCTTTGGTGAATCCATTACTAGACAAAAGGTCTTTCTTTGGTGGCCAAGCTCTAGCCACTCTAAGGGCTGCAATTTGCCCTCACACATGATGCTGATTACCCAGTTAAGCCTACCAGTTAAATGGTTGCTGTCAAGGGCAAGAGAAGATAGTCTCTGCAGTTTTGCAGGACCATATTTTCCAGCCCACTCTGGAAATAATGCTTCCTGGTATGGTCAAAAAGCAGCTTTAGATCTTCACAGCTTCTTGTCCTTGTCCATGCTGCACCTTCAGCCTGCTGGGCAGGGCGCTGGCACTCAGGGATACAGTGAGTCAAAAGACAGCTTACAATAACAGCCAGTTATGCAAGAGTATGATTTGGGTATACTTGGTGAGTAAAAAACCCATACAGTTGAGCAGGCTCTGACTGCAAAATTCTAATTAATTTCTTCAAGAGACTCCCTCTTTGCCCTCTGCATAGAGTGGTGTTGGTGTATCAGGGTGTGAATGCCACTGCTTAGCAGGCAGAGTGCATTGTTATTTAGTGCCCTTTGTCACTCCCTGCAGCTGTAAATTCCATGAAGTTTCCACAGTGCATATTCATACTCAAATCTTTACTCCCACTTTACTTCTTCCAACACATTATTATTTGAACCAAAATTGAAAGATTTTTCCTTCTTTGCAACAGTTTCAAGAGTGGAAAATGCTAGTGCTAGCTTTGTAAGCAGAATTAAATCTAGTTGCTAGATTTAATATAATTAATCTAATTTAACCTGGAATTAAATATGAGTAAAGGAAGTTGCTGAAAGACACTTGTGGCCATAGTTCCTCAATTTTTTTAGTGGGAATGACTACAGCTCTGAGCATTACAACCGATGAGGGCAACTCAGGTTGGGCATGAAAACAATCAGAAGACTTGATCCATAACAAATCCTTGCACATTTTTCTTTAGAAAATTATGTTGTTCTTGCTAGATTTATTCCTAGATTTCCTGTTTGGAGGACTTGGTTTTACAAAACCATTGAGATGAAAGCAGAAAGAGGTCTGCTCATTTAAAAACCCCTGCTGAAAATTACTTTCCTCTGCTTTTGTAATTGTATTTCTTCTATATTTCTATGACTAGAATGACCACAAGAAATTTTTTTAAACTCATCTGAATAATTTTGTTGCAAATGCTGTCTTAATTCTTCCCATTTCTCCCATCCCTGCTCATGACAAAAATGAGGAAGAGTAGAACGGAAACATGTAGACAGCTTAATAATGTGCTGGAAAATCCTCTCCAAACTACCTGGATACATTCCCAGATACAAATCTTGCAGCCTTAGTTTTTCAGTGAAATAATGTCTTCTCTGATACAGTACATTATGGAGGACATCAGAGAAACTATTTAAATGAGAAGTTGTTATCACTAGGAACAAGTAGAGCTGAAAAAAAGTAAATAAACTGAACTAGAAGGGAAGTTCTGCAAGTTTCAAAATATTCTAATACATGTTTGAACCTCCCATGTTTTAAACTGGTCTTTTCTGTTTTCACAGATTCTGGCCTGAAGTGCAATTAGAAAAAAAATGCAAGCAAAAGGTGCTGATGTTGTATTCCTACCTTAACAATTACAAAATGTGATAGAGACATTGTTGGGTCTTTTCCATTCAGGCTCTTTTCAGCAGTTCTCTCACCTAGCAAAACACTTAAATTCATAGTTTACAGTAAAAATGATAAAACAACCAGGAGGGATTTCTCAAGGATATCCAGTCCATACTCATATTTTCATGCATGATAAGCTTCTTAAAAGTACCACTGAAGAGAATCTCACATCAGAGGAAGATGACTATTGCAGTTGGAAAACTTTCCTTAAAAATCTAAATAATTATTTAACATATGCTTTCCTTTAAAAAAGCTTTTTTCCCCCCAGTTGTAATCACCACCTAGGAGCAAGAAAAGAAATTATTCATATTTTTTTTTTTTACAATATTAGAAGTCATTGGAGTAAGGGCTCTCCTTACTTTTAAAACCAGAGTCATTTGAGAGATTGGTCTTCCTGATACTGACTTTTATCTTTGCCATTTTCATCATTTATTCACTTTGTCAGGATAATTTTGGTTTCTCATTGTTTTCTGAAGAGCTCACAAATACTCCTAGCTTTGTATCAGCATTAAATTTTATAGGTGTACTATCCATTCTGTCATCCAGGCTGTTAACACTAATCTTATGAACATGTCATGTGGAACAGTATCAAAAGCCTTATTGCTGTCAAGGTATAACAATTTCAGTGTTTCTTTTATCCACTAGGTCAGTTGCCTTGTCAAAGAAAGAAATTGGAGTACTTTGACATGATTTGTTCTTGACAGATCCTCACTATCTTTTCAACGTCTCACTATTTGTTAGATATTTATCAATGAGTTAGTTTACAGTCTCGTATCTTTCAAAAATGGAAGTGGGCTGGCTGGAACAGATTTGCCCAGAACATCCTCCTCTCACCCATACTGGTTTTTAGAGAGAGCTGCTGTATTTACCTGGCCTTTCCCTTCCTGCCCTTCTAAGAGTAAAATGTCTTAAGGACAACTGAACAGTTGTAACTTGTTTCCGTGGTAATATCAAATGAATCCATCAGGCCTTCTGAAATTAAGACTCCCTAATTTATGTAAATATTCTCCAACCTATTGTTTCCTTTTTTTTTTTTTTTTGGATCCACAGCTCTGTTTTGAAACATCCTGCTTTGAAAATCAAATCATTCATTGCACCAAATAATTATTTCTTTTTTTAAAATTATCAGTTCAAAGAAGATTAAGAAATTTGGGCAAGCAGAAAAAACCACAGAAAAGAACAACAATGAATGAATGAATGAATGAATAAATGAAAAAAAAAATCTTTTGGGCAATACTACTCCAGCCTTCAAATTTTGTTCATAAAGCATGAACATGTGTTTTACTTGTGACTTCCACTAAGGATTTTTGAAGTGGTCTCATGGTACTATACCTAAAAACCCCATGTTTTTATATTAGAAAACACCATGTTACTGTTGTGATTTAGTTCTACACTGGAGCAGCGGGATTATTTACCTTTTCTGAGTGACCTTTATCTATCTGCCAATTTACAGCTATGTGGCTGTAATAATCCCCACCAGAGTTTTCCTCTGTGAAAGTTGTTATCCATACTGGAATACAGACTTAATAATGCCTTCAGAGAATAGTTACACAAAGCATCTCCTATTCACTTTGTCAGAGGGGTGTATGACTTTCACATGCAATGTATTCTGAGGTAGTTCACAATTACTCATGGACAATTTAAACTTCTTTCCCTTCTCTTTCTACATTTGGTGCTGATAGCCAAGAGGAATATGTTGTGGGTCCTATGGGCTCCTGCTCACTCCACTTATTGTGGGGTTTTGCTGTGATTCTTCCCATTTTTCATAGAGTTTCCTTGGTGGCTGCCTCTCTAACAAAGATTAGCTGTTCAGCATCATGAATGGCTTTGCAATTTTCTGAAAAAGCACCTCCAGAAGAAACTCCAGTGCAGAAATATGAAACAAAAGATTACCTTTTGCCATAATAGTCTCTGTAGACCAGGGCTAAATATCATAGATATGTTCTGCAATGTCTGAAGAGACTCAGGATCTCAGAATGATGTTTATAATGAACAAAGACACAATAAAGTGATAGCATCTTATTACTCTTCTTTTGCAAACACTACAGCCCAGATTTTGTCCTGGGGGTACCGAGCTCAGTTACTGAAACACAAATCACTTGATTTTGAAGATTTTCAGATTTAAAATAAAGGAAACAAAAATAGTGATAAAAATTTACTGGGCAATGAAAAGGATGTTAAACCAAAGTTTTGAGAATGGAAAACACAGTGCAACTTAAAGGAAAATACTAAAACACTTTGTGCTAGTGTTGGCTAGGGTAGAGTTAATTTTCTTCATAATGGCTAGTATGAGGCTGTTTTGGATTTGTGCTGAACATTGTGATGGTAATACAGAGACATTTTGGTTATTGCTGAGAAGGGCTTACACAGAGCCAAGGCTTTTTCTGCTTTATGCACTGCCACACTGATGAGGAGGCTGGGGGAGCATGGGACATCCAGGACAGGTGACCCTGACTGACCAGCTGAAAGGGATATTCCAGGCCATATGACATCCAGCTTAGTTTATAAAGCAGGGGGAAGAAGGAAGAAAGGGGTGAATGTTTGGAGCAATGGAGTTTGTGTTCCCAAGTCACTGTTTTATGTGATGGGGCTCTGCTCTGATGGAGATGGCTGAACACCTGCCTGCCCATGGGAAGCTGTGAATTTCTTGTTTTGCTTTCCTTGTGTCTGTGTCTTTTGCTTTCCCTATTAAACTGTCTTTATCTCAAGCCATGGATTTTCTGGCCTTTAACCTTCCAATTCTCTCCCTGATCCTGCTGGCGAGGGATCAAGAGCAAGAGGCTGTGTGGGGTTTAGTTAATGGCCAGGGTTAAACCACAACACACAAAAAAAATTAAGGCATTGCAGAAAATATCATTTAAAAGAAACAAAGTGATTAAGAAGCAGATTGAAAGAAATGGGATATTTGTGGATTACATAATGATGAGCTTAATGAATCACCTGGTTGTAGTATAGAAAAGATTAAGGTTACATTAATAATAGGAGAGAGCACTGTAGCAAATTTTGAGAGACTGGACTGAACAAAGGAACTTTGAAAATGAGAACCCTGCAAAGAAAGTGAGAGGGAAAAAAAACCCAGGAAACCTGTGGGGGTATTTGCCCATGTGAGACAGCAAACTTGTAGTGGTGAATGCGAGAAATATAGAGCGAGGGTCAAAAATAAAGGGAGAAATGCTGAGAATTAACAGGTGAATTTTTATATTCTGCTGAAAATCAAAATAGTTGGAAAATCATTTGACTTGATATTGATGTTCAGTAGAAAATTAGGTCTATAAATTAAATATTAAAGTACATTTCTTACTTTGTATTATATATATATAAAATTTGTAATATATTCTACTGTGCAAATATACATTGCCCTAGAATATATATCTTATTAAGTATAAATATATAAAAATAATAAATATATAAATGAATACGTATATAAGTATGGTGAATTAGGATTTACTCTAGTTGAAACAGCTGTTTCCACAAACACTGTATTTTCAGGAAAAGGAACCTTAGGGACATTATCATCTTATTCCAATTTCTATAATGTTTACAGTACATCTACTATCGGTGCTAAATTTATTTAAAGATTATGAAAATTTTCTGTCTGTAGAGCAATTTAACTGTTTAACTGTTTAACCTTTTAACTGTTTACCTACAGAAACCTGGTAATGTGCACCCAGATGGATATTACTGTCTGTGAGAAGTTTTCATGTTCATAGCATCATTTATAGAGAACCCACATTCTCCACATACATCAGAGCACCCAGGCTCTTAGGTTCTCTTTCCCAGTCAAGAGTAGCAACAACAGATGCCTCCAGATGCTGCAACAGCAGATTTGTTCATTACAGCAACCAGCTGGAAACAGAAATTTTTTGTCTGGGGTTGAGGGGAGAAAGATATTTTGTCGTTTGTTCTGCATGTACTGAGATGCTGAGGCACTTGAATTTGTGGGATGATAGTGAAGGAACATCCAAACAGCCAACTGTTACTCCTTTGAATGGGTTTGGTCCTCAAGCTGGGATCGGGATCCCTGAACTTCCTGGAACTCTGTGCTTGCTCTTCCCACACAGAGACTTCACTGAAAGTGCAGCTGAACTGGGGTCCATCTGGAAGACTGAAGGGACGGGAAATAGAGGAATGAAAAGGAGGTAAAAGGGTATATGATAGAGAACAGATAGCTCTTAAGACATCTGATATGGATACAAAATTCTACTAGAAGGCACAACATTGAGGTATAGGAGCTATGGTGAACAGGAAAAGCACACACATTAATGTATATAAAAGTACCTACAACAGCTAAAATTCCCATGAAATTTAATTTACACATACTAAACCAAAAACTGATTCTCAATTAGCATGTGAAACACACTTTTTTTCTTACCCTTCAAGAGCTCATTCAGTATTATGAACACTGAATATGAATGAGTGACTGGAGGGCAAACCTCACCTTTGTTGAACCTTTCTCATCTACAAGTCATAAAGATAATTTAGAAGTTTGCCTCTACCTTGAAAATCACATAATTGCAAAAGTTTTCAAAAGATTTTCCCTATGAATAGTTCAACTTTTTTAAGCCCCCCTGTAACCTCTCCAGTTTCATTGAGAAGTTATTTAGATTTCTGAAACCGAAAAAAAGTCTTTGCAAGTATTAGTCTTCAGGCATCCATTTTCAGATTTGTAAATATAAGTTGGGGTAATGTGGGAGGAAATCTTAATATAGCCCAGATAGTATATGTTCACCTAAATACTTGCTGTTCCTTTCAAATCAATAGAAACAATAACTCATTTATATGTGTTGTGTTACTTAGCAGGGCAGACAAGGGAGGTTAAGAGAGATGATGAAGTTAACAAAACAAGTAATGATAGAAAAACAGATGTAAATAAGGGCACAGCCATTTCTACAGGTAGCTTGAAATTATGTCACCAGCAGTAGCTAGTTGTAAATAGATAAAAATGAATAAAATTAGAACTAGAATAAAAATGACACCCTTCCCTTTTATGCTATAGCTGCTTAATTTCTTACAAGTCATCAGGGAAGAAAACATCTCAAAAGCCTGTCTTTTAAAGATAATTTTTACTTTTTAGCCTGGCATGGTTAGTAATGCCTTAAGTTTTGTAGGTCTCCAGATATCCCCTAAAATTCTTGTAGTTGTGTCTTTCATACTATCTTTCAATTTTAAGTTACTGAAAAGACTTTGAAATAAGATGTTACAAGCCCCTTATAGCACTTCTGCTATTTCATCCCTCAGCTCTTTTACTGTATGGATTCTACACTTTCCTGGTGATTTCTAATAGTTTATTGTGTCAGTAGGTTCCATAGTTTGTTCTACAGTCACTTTGATTACCAATAAATCTTTCAACAACTCCCTCATAAAAAACACCCCAGATTTTAGCATTGGAATTTTCCTAGATTTTGGTACTATGAGCAAATTGCAATTTTAGAGAGTAAGAGAAATTCAAGTCTCAAGTCCATTTGAGAAGGTCACTACATAATTATCACATGAAAACGCAGATCAAATGAGGCCGTGCTCATCTCAATGTAAAGTAAAATTCCTCAGCATAAGCCAAGGTTCAGTGGTTCCTGGCCCCTGAGGGCAATGTAATTGAAACACTTTCAAGAATGTACTCTTTTTATACTGGAATGAAAAAGTATTTTTTCAGGATTTCAACCCCGAGGTAAATTTCATCTCTTTAGCCAGATATTTTGCTATCATGGTTCATTTTCTACTTCCTTTTCCATCTTAATTCAACTTTATATACATGTTTTACAACAACATGCAGTTGTCTTTATCTTACTCTGACTCTCTACCTCACTGAAAAAAACAGTCATAATACTGAGGCTTGTTGCATTGTGGTTGTCCTCTATCTCCATCTCAAAACCGTTTCCAAAAGTGCCGTATGTCTTTGCTTGAAATCCCCTGGATTGCACCTTAGTGCTGACCCTGTGGATTCATCTTTGATGCTGATGTATTTCAAAAACTCAGAACAAAAGTATTATAAACTTCCTCTCTTCAGCTCTATTTTCAGTTCTTTTAAAGAACAAAATCTAACATGTTTCTTAGACATGCCATTTCTTTCAAAGTCTTGTAGCTCTGCTCAGTCTGCACTGTCTTCTTTTTGATTTAGTGTCTAATTCTTCCCTTCCCACTTTTCCAGTTGGAAAGACAAGAGCCCCCTCTTTGATGAGGTCAGGATACGGTCATCCCTTTCTTCTTGATTTGTGTCTCTTGAAAATCTTGGAGTCTTAAGGTTTCTGTTTAGGGAAAGCTCCCATTTTCTGCTGCACCTGTGCTCACAGCCCTCTCCTACCTTTGAACACTGACAGCTGTTGGCATCTCTGGGGCATTCTTCTCACACCTGCCTCTGTCTGAGACTCCACCTTGGTTACCACTTCTGCTCTCATGCCATGAGGTTGTTTGCCTCACATGGGAGAACTGTTAGGCTCAGGTAGGGGCAGAAAAACATTGTGGGATGTGCTGGGATTGAGGCTTGTATTAACGACTTGAAAGTTAAGTTAAAATATCAGCACTTCTTGGAGTACTATGAAACTTAATGTATTAACTTCTACTTTTTTTCCCCATCAGAATTATTTTTCTGCTATCATAACTGTTTTGTAATCAATTTTTAATTTTTATCAATTTTGAATTTTTATCCATATTTTAACCTGGCTTAAATCCTAGAACACAATTAGCTTTTCTGTGGAAGACAAGCAATCTATACAAACTTACTGGGAGAAAGTTTACAGTCCACAGTCGATAATTGTACTTTAATATACAGGGTTTTTTTTTCTTTGTTTAATGCTACATTTATTTATATGATTCATTGATTTAACTTTACATTGACTGTTTCCTTTTATTTCCAAGGTGAGGATTCTGCTTTATATTTTTTACCTTTCTATCTGCAATCACTCACTAGTTAAAGGACTAGACAGAAAAGAAAGTTATCAATATTTAAAGAGTGGTTTTACCTGCCAAAATCAGTTTCCATATTAAATAAATGGCCTCTAGACCTACAGTAGAAAAAGGTATACATCATTTATATAAATCAGAATTTAGAAAAATTAAAGGAAAGAGTTTTAATAGGCAGCAAGGTATAGAACTTAAAAGCTATAAAGTACAGAGAACTGTCTCTCAAATGGTGTCCATGACTCAAAGGCAAATATTTAAGGAGAAGAATGTGTTAAAGTAATGAAGAGAGGACTGAAAGGAGACCTACTTTCAGTGTATCATTTCAAAGGAAGAAAGCACAGTCTAAATTAAATACTGTCTGACTTCTTTTCTGTGAGGACCAACATGAAAAAATTGCTGAAATCTGAAGCTAGAGAAATTCAAGGACTTCTTTTTCAGGAAAAAGTAAGAATGTTCTATTAGAACAAGCTTCAAGAAATTTGGTTTCTGAATCTCTTCAGCTTGGCTGTTCTTTTGAAAGATCATTTCAGTCAAGTACAAACAAATTCCTGGGTATTAAAACATCTTGTGAAATTTAAAAAAATCTAAGGCACACAAATCCAGACTGGCTGACCTAATGACCATTTCTAGTCTTAATCTCTCTGCACCTGTGATAGTGACATTGGAACTGGAATGTAGCAGGAAAGAGGGAAAACATGAATCAGCCTGCCTTGCTACTCAGCTTGAAGGTTGAACATGGGGAAAATCCAGCTGGCTCCCTGTAGGCCCTGGGCTCATGTAAGAAAGCAGTCAGGGCATGGTAATAAGCACACCATGTGAGGGAAAGGATTTGGCTCAGAGAAGGTTATGGAAAATCTTGCCCACTTTTACCTTCTCGGTTACTCCTGGCACTGGATTGCCAGCTTCTGCGCTGACAGTCAGCTTTCTAGTATAATTGCTTTATTTTCCTGATTCATTACACTCCAACCAACGTTTCCTTGTCTAAGAACCTTATACTGCTCTGTCCTCCGTTTGCCAAGTCAGCCCTGCTTGACAAGTCAAATGAGATAAAACAAGCTTTCCTTCCTGTCCTTCCCAGCAGATCATTTTCTCCCCCTTTTTGTTCCTTCTTGTCCTCTGTGTGGGATTAAACCTCTTTTGGCACAGAGTTTTGTATCGTTTGACACAGAGCATGTGAAAACTTCAACCACCCAGGTACATGTGGTTGCAGTAGGAAGAAGTAGTTTAAATAACCCAGGAATTATGTGGGATCCAGCATTACTACTTTACATAATAAAATAGGATCCTTAACTTGCCTATTGGCAAAAAAGTAACTCTTAAGAGCTCACAGTAGAAAGTGAAAGGTGAATTAACCTACCTGTATTCTACAAAATATAATGTAAGTTCTCCAATACACACCAGGGTAACAGCCTCTCATTCTTGGAGCATTTGAAGCAAAAAAGAACTACTGCATCCTGACCACATTTCCAGTTTGTGATACTAGGTTCTCTGATAACACCAACTGAAAGTTCGAGTCATGACTCCTTCTTTCTACCCTGTTTTAACATATTTAATCACTCTTGCTGTTACTGAAAACCTTTTGAACCGATTCTTAGTTTTTTCTATATCCCATTTCTTACAGAAACACTCTTTGTGGTAATATTGCCAGAAATTTCAGAAAGGTATTTAGCATGCATAAATATTGGGGTCCCCTTTTTGTCATTTTATATATGAAGTTTGTTTTTCACATGATTAAGTGAATCATAACAATTTTTAGTTTAAATACAGATTTCTTTTTTTCATTCATTGATTTTACCAAATATTTACTGTAGCATAGTTTTTAGAGTTAATTTTTTCCCCATCCATATTCTTTTCCAAATCTTTCTGAAAAAGAGAATTTCAAAGGAATTCTTTGAACCTTTTTACATAACATAAAATCTATTTTCAGATTATTTAATCCCCATAGAAAATTGTTTGCTGACTGCACCTGAGGTTAGACTGTCTGTAACCCCTTGTCATCCATAATTTTTATAATGCTGTATTTCTCTGCGGTTATACTTAGTATCAGATATTATTCTATCTTGGACTATGCATAGTATGCTACCTGTTTACTGAAGAATTTATCCTTGAATTAAAAAAAGGTAGTCTTATGCATGTGGAAGAGTAGAATGGAAATAAAAGAATAAGAGGAAGATACCACACAGAGAGACTGCACTGACCTTTATCCTCTTGCATATTCCAAAAAATTCCATCTCTCGGTACAGATGAGACCTATTTCATAGTAAAGGACATCAGGAGGATGCAAAGCCTCTGTTGAAGTGTATGTGAAACTTCTTGGAAGGCACTCCCAGATGTAGTGCAGAATGTGTCACAGGCATTCTGTGGGAATACAAAAGCCTGTTCTGATGGGATTAGTCACATAACCTTGCAAGTATGCACCTTTTGATACACAGCAATACATAAGTGTGTTTTTAATATTTTCTTCAGAATATTGCCATGCAGCATTTGTAATCTTTCTAAAGGGGAAATGATTCTACAGACTAAAGTATCTCTGCCATGTAGAAAATCCACTGTAAAGAATATATCATTAAATTGACCTAATTGCTATATGTACAAATGTAGCCTGCTTACAAATGTTTGGTTTGCAGATGGGTTATGGATACTTATACTCAAGTCTTGTATGTTTCTGTGGCTGTTGAAGTGTAGGATTCTTGGTCATTAGGTATTCTCTTTATTCAAAATAGCTGATTTAATTTTCAATTGATATGTCAGCCATTTGAATAATTAACATAGCTTGAAAGAAAGTGTAACTCTCTTGGATGTCTTATTTGTTATCAATGGTCATATGGCACTTCACCTGAGTCTGGATGTCAGATGAAGTAACAAACCTTTATTACCATCAGTAATAAACCTTAGGCTGTTATGGTTCTCCAGAAAGACACATGACCAAGGCTTATTCTCATTCGCTCTTACTAGTGTTTAGGAGACCTCTCAGTTTTATTTTAAGATTTAAGGTCTGATTTAACACTATATGAATCAAATTTTAATTTTAATTGATTTAATTTCCATAAAATTTCTGGATGTGTGTTTCAATTTGGGACTGACTGACAAAAACCTCCACATGCAGACAGTGTGAAGCAATGACTTCTCATCTCTTCAGAAGACTGAACTTGTAATTTCCAAATTCTCAGACTCATGCAACATTGCCTTGCCTTTAAATAAGTAGATACCACCATTGTACAATATGATTTAAAATCACTGTATTTTTTCTTGTGGTAGCAACTTGTCATATCTGCTGCTAAATTTTTGTTATGTTTCCTTTGGGACTCCAGCACTGTAAGTACAATACTCACAGAAGTGGTAAAAGTGGCTCATATGACTAGGGAATATTCTGATCTGCAGATTTTTCTTGATAGAACTTCTATTTTATCCCTGTGTGAATTTCTGTTTCAAATATATGTCAGCATTTTGGAGGTGTTAAGTCCAAAACTGTATGCTGTATCTGTGTGGAACATCTCAGAAAAGGACTGTTCTCCCCCAGGTACTTACCCATGAGTGCTTCCTTCCCAGATAACCTTTTATGTCCTATCACAAGCTCACACCTCCTCATTTGAAGCTTATTTCTTGATATAGTTACTCCTATAAAATGGAAATCAGAATGTTGTTTTCAGCTCTGTATTTCCTTTTAGAATAAAGCAGGAAAAATACCTAAAGCTTTCATTTTATATAGATATGAAATGAGAAAAGGACTTAGGAAATCCTCGTTATAGAATACAGAGTTTAGTTTGGTATTCTGTAACTGAAATTATGGTAACTTTAACATGTATTTCTGATTTATATTTATATGGCTCAAATTCACGCTCTAAAGCATAAGAGTAGTTTGTCATTGAAACATATCATGAGATATACCACTTACATTATACTGCCATAACTTAATGTATTTTATGGAATAGTCTGAATACTAAAAGATAAGATGAACTTCATTAAAAATATATTCTTGATTCTTGATCTATTTTTCATTGTAAGAAAACAGTTTTTCCTTCCTCATTTGAATTTTTGATGTCCTATTTCTTTTTTCAATTATCTATTTTCCCTTAAAGGCATGATCTTGGCAATAGAGACATTAAAGATGCACCCAAACTAGAAAAATTTTAGCATACTTCAAGATGTTTTATCTACGATCAGCATTTACCCCTGTCCTGAGTTCTTTGAAATCCTATTGCAATCACATTCTGAGTTTTTTGAAATCATTTTAACCTCTTATGTAGCAAATTTTACTATGCTTTTCATTTCTTCTCTGTATACCTTTTGTGTTGGGTGCACAGGTTATTCACTTCTGTGGAATATTTTTTCCATTGCAAAACTACACCACTACACATCACAATTAATTATTTATATTGGGGTCATTTAACCTGAGTAAAAAAGAATCCAGAGAGCTTTTAGAGAACCTTTCAGTACATGGAGGGGGAAGGCAAGACAGCCAAAGAGGGACTTTTTACATGGACATGTAGTGACAGGACAAGAGGGAATGGCTTTAAACACAGATTGTCATTAGATTAGGGTTAGATTAGGATTAGATTAGGATTAGATATTGGGAAGAAATTCTTTCCTGTGAGGGGGATGAGGAAGTGCTCAAGATGAGGTTGGATGTGGCCCTGGGAAACCTGATCTAGTGGGTGGATCCCTGCCAGTAGCAAGGGGGTTGGAATGAGAAGATCACTTTGAAGTCCATTTCCACCCAAACCATTCTATGGTTCCATGAGTCTGAACAATAGAAAAGTCATAGTAAAGCTGTTCTCTCTTCTTGGGTATGTGTAAAAAAATCATAACAATTTAGTTTTGAAAATGTGATCTTCCCTTAATAACACTGATTAATTTATTGAGTCTTCTTGCCTAAAACCAGTCTGTAAAATTTATGTGCTTCTGGCTGGTGGCAGATAAAAATCTTGCACATAAATATTGCTTGAATGGGGGCCACAGTTCTAATTTTGGGGTCTGAATGCACTCAGAAATTTTAAAATTTGGGGTATCAATCTGAACCAACTGATTTTTAACCCACAGGTTTTCCATCACTGTATCTGACAGACAGATCTGCCATTGCTCCAACCTTCCTTCCCACCAGCTCCAAGCCATCCCTCCTGTGGTCCCAGCAGAGATTATAGTACCTGGATGAAGTATGATGCCTTCAAATCAGAGCTGACATTCAGCTATTTATTGTGAAGTCCAAGCAGCAAGTGTGGGTCAGTCTTCAAGGACCATGCAGATATAATGCAAGCTACAAGGAGATCAAAGCCTCTGCAAAAGGCTTTACTCAGTCTGGAAGAGGAAGAGAAATTTGAAAGAATAAATTCTGAGGATAACAGTGCTCAGTTGAGATTGAGTACTTACAGTCTGCCTTTGCTTATGCATGTGCATATTTTGCACTGGAACATGAACATTGAGTTTTGAAAGCAGCTCATGCTGTCCCTCTGGAATATGAAACACTTAAATATTGTGCTTGCTTTATTGTCAAGCTGTCAGGCCTGATGTTCAGAAGTACCTGCTGCAACCTATATTCTTGCACTTCAGTAGTCAAAACGCATCCCTCAGGGAACTATCCAACTGTACTTAAATGTTATAAATAATGGTGTTTAGTAGATTTCATCAAGAACCTTTTTAAAAGCAACACTAGGACATCTGTTAAAAAGCTGTCTGGGAGTATCTAATGCTTACAAGACTATTTTTTCTATCTTAAACTTTTATTATGCCCATGCAACCCCACTGCTTTTACTTTCAGTTGTTATAACTATTAAATCAAGAAAGACAGAAGTGAAACCTAGCTCATAGAGCTCACAGAGAAGAGAATTTAACCTTCCCTCAAGACATTGACTGGCATATTTTGTTGTCAGTTACTACTGAATAATTAAAACAAATGTGAATACATAGTGTTTCCTTGCTAGAATTCTAGAAAATGTACTTTGCAGTGCAGTACATTTGCTAGAATACAAAAGCTGAGTGGATGTAATTATTATTTGTTAAAATGATTTGCTCACTCCACTTTCAAATACAGATAATTGTGTGATTCTTACTTGTGCTTGTGCTTGAAGGGGAAACTAATAATATATTTAATAATTATGAGCATCTGCAACAGTGAAAAATCCAATCTAACTCTGAGTTAAAAAAACCCAAAAAACCAACAAAACAAACTAGAGGGCATGTTTGTTCTGTCCTTCCCTTTGTTAATTTGAAGATCATTAAGTTAAACCTCTGCCTGTAAAAAAAATAACTTGGGTATTACTGATACTGAAGTCAGGGCCTCTGGGACTATGAATAGCTGAGTGTATTGTGTGACATTTATAACTGAGAATTAATAACAAAAAAATAAATGGCTCCACAGAACCTACTATCACAGCTGTTGAGCATAATGACTGCGTAGTACAGGACACTAGTGCCAAGGAAGTTTTGCAGGTAGCCTGCAAAACTTGAAACAATGTAGAAATATTAGCTCTGTGTTTTACTTAGCTCTGATTTCCAAAGTTTTTTCCAGTAGGGTTGATTAGATCCTAATCCTTTTACTTCCAAAATAAACATGGTTGCCTTTAAGGCCATAGTAGTGTGGACCTCCTGGGAAGGAATATCTGGTGGGTGACCTTGTCCCACCTATCCACCATTTTAAGGAGGGTTTACACCATCAGAGAAATTTTATGCTTAGTCTGTATTTATGCCTTGCTCACTCTATTATCTAATTAGTCAAAATAGAGAGGAGTGGAAGGCAGTGAAGGCAAACATTTCTAAATTAGAAAACATCAGTATTATTGTACCCATATCCACTTCAGTTCTGCCTTCTTGCCTTGGAATAAAACAACCATGCAAATGAAACTCAGTTGAAATAATACTAACTCACAAATAAATTTTCAGCATCCCACCACAGTCTATCAAACCCTTAAGCACCTACATTAAAGGTTTTTGGTTTTGTTGAGGATATTTTGGTTTGTTTGTTTGGGGGTTTTTGTTTGTGTGGGGTTTTTAAAATTATTTTTCAAGGTTTTATTGGATGGGGCAATGTGAGTTATATTAAGAAAGTTGGGTATTTTTCCAATCAAAATTTCAGAAAACATAATTATTATTTTACTTAGGTTCACATACTCGTTTGTACAGCAATTTCATTAAAAATAATCACATATGTCTATGACAGTAATAGTCAATTTAGTAATATATCTTATAATGGAGCATTTTATTCAGTGAATTAAATCATGGACCTAACTGATAGAATGGCACGTCACTTCAATTTAAACAATTTGTCGAACCATAGAACTATTCTTATTTTCTCATATTTTCTCCCACTTCATATCCTTTTAATATTTATTAGTTACTTAGTAGAGGTTGAAGTTATGGAGAAAAAATGATTACTTACAGCATATTTTCTGCTTTGATAACATCTCCTTTAATGCCACTAGCAGATTATTGCATTATTTGGCTTTGAATACATTCTCTGTCATCGCTTATCTGTCTCTCATTCAGTCTGACCTTGGATGCAGTCAAGTGGCAAAAAAAAAAAAAAATAGAGTGAAAAAGCTAGTGGAAACAAGGAGAAAAGGAAGAAAATAAATAAGCAAAACTCTTTTCCCCATTTCCTTTAAAAAGAATGGTTCCTTATAATTTACTGCATTCATAACAGTTCATTCCATAACTATTTACATTTCAGCACTGATCATTTAAATAATCTATAACCAAGGTCTGTTTAAACATGAAGCAAAACAATCTAAGGCTGTTAGACATCAAATGTTTATTTGTCCCTTAAAAAGAAATTCTATGTTGCATAAAGGAAAAACAAATTATGTTGGGGGTTTTTTTCTACTTTAAGCTTTTCCTTGTTTTATTGAAGAAAGCATCCCTTTAGAAGGTTGGAAACAAAAGGAAAAGTGGGACATTCAACTTAATGATAGGTAGGTTGACTTTGCACACTGCATGTTATTTTTTGTGGCATAAAAAGGTAATAAAGCTTATTTCTGAGACAGCTGCAACGCCATTCTGGGTAAAGGAGTTAGGAGAAAGACAGAAAAAGCAGGAAGAAGACCACTTAGAAAATGAGATACAAGGTAAAGAGACTTGAGCATCTTACCTCTGGAAAAGAGGTCTCTTAGGTGAGCAGTCTCCCCACATGGCATAAAGGGATGTCAGCCTATACATCAGCCTGGGGCAGAGGTGAACAAGTGACATGGCAACTTACTCACTGAGGAAACACTCAGTCTACCAGGTCCAGGAATTCTTATTCTTTCCAAGAGTACCTGGAGTGGGTGGCATGGAGGCTTTTCCCACCCTGAATACAGAACCTATTTTTCATACCCCAGGCTAGGAGGTAGCAGCAAAAGCATGTTGTTGATAGATCTGTTGAGCAACTGTCAACACCAGACATGCATCAATCAGTAAATAAGAGTGGTTTAGTTATTTGTGGGATTTGCAGTGGTTTCCTGAAAGGATCATGGGTGCTTTATATTCAGTATTGGTATATAACATTTTCAGACATTGTACATATTGGAAACATATAAAATGTACACTTATTTTTTGAGGTAAGAAAAACAGTGCAATTACTGTAAATTACAGTAATCAATCTGTTTTCCATTTCTGTATGTCTTTGTAGATACCACAATGCTTCAGTAGTCTCAAAAATAAACTACTTATCTACTTCACTGCAAAGAAATTCTGACAGGTTATCCAGTACATAACCAAAGAAGCAACAGGTATAAAGCTCAGGAGTAGAAATTTCTCATATATGGCACTTATTGTTGCTTTAAGTACTGTATGCAAGAGTTTAATTCAACATTACCTACTTTGGAAATGAAAGCTCAGCTTCATTTTCACTATTCTGGTGTTTGATGTTGTTTCATGTTATTATCATTTAAATCTCAAGGTCATCTACATGTGAAGCATTATATTCATGGTATGCAATTATTGTGCTGAAAGTAACAAAATAAATTGGCACTCTCACTGTTGAAAGAATAACTCACAGCAACACTCTGCAATTCCTGCTGAAAAAAGAGAAATGGCCATCACCACATTCTATTATTTCCAGACAGAATAAGTGCCACATTTTAGAATCTGCAGTTCCTTGGTGCTTTACACACCATGTTGTCATCTTTAGTAGAACTCAGTTTGAATGTAAGGGATAAAATATTACTATTGCTACAATAACACAACTCTAAGAAAATGAACTTTATTGAAAAAAGCTTGAGAGTTTTGGACTTTAATTTATTTTCCTTAAGAAATACTCCAAAACCTACAGCTGAATCAACTATGAATTTGTCTGAAAGCTCTTGCAGCGATTGATATATGAAGTGTAGCTCAGCAAGGACTGTTAGTGCATAAGCATGTTAAGACAGGGTGAAAAAAAGCATGTATATGTGTAATCCTGTGATACCTGACAGCCATCTTTAGGAAACATATTTTAACACTAGAGCTACATGAAGAAAAATTAAATTAAATACAGGCAGGGCCTACACCGGTGTCTTGTTGGAGGTCTGTCACTAGCAGCATTCCCTAAAGTCGAATACTGAGCCCAGAATTGTTTAACTTACCCACCAATGACTTGGATGAAGGGGCAGATGCCTCCTCAGCAAGTTCACTGATGCCACAAAGCTGGGAGGAGCAGTCCGTGCCCCAGAGTGCTGTGCAGCCCTTCAGAAGGGCCTCCACAGGCTGGAGAGATGGGCAGAGAAAAACTGTCTGAAATGTAACAAAGGCTAGTGCAGAGTCTTGCATCTGGGGAAGAATAATCCCATTTGTATTAATACTTCTTTCCTTAGGCAAGTAATACACAGTGAAAGTCACCATTCTTGTACTCACAGCCAGCAGTCCTAACCTGCACTACTCATGTTTCATTAATATTTATATTCCAAGTTTTATACTATTCTGGACTTGAAAGCAGACCAAATCAAGTTCCACACTTGGAAAATATGTCAATTGGCACAAAAAATTCACAGCCAATTATTTCAAATTGTGCTAATACTGTATTTGTTTGGGGTAAAATCCTTGCATTAAACAAAACACTGCGTGATTATGTTGCTACTAGGTTTAGAATATATTTTCCTCTTGCGAAAGGATAAAACACCACTAGAGCCAGTTTTTCTTCCCAGTGTCAGTAAACTACAGCTACAGTTATATAGTCTGAAATAAGTACTATATTAAGTGTCTGCCTCAAGCTGATGCACAAATTGCTTCATCACCACTATGGAAGCGATCACAAGGATTTACTCTGCTGTTAGATTTATTTTTATTGTGTGTGTTCTGTAGTAACTGTACACCTGAAGTTTGGGAAAGAACTGTTTGGTAATATATTGAACAAAATATAGCAAACAGTGTCATATATTTGTTGATGTAAGAAAGGGAAACATTTCACTATAAATTATTAAGCCTGTGTTTCCACTGGCTTTTATTCAAAGTCTGAACTCTTCTTGATTTGCTGTGCTTAACTTGGATAGCAAACCTACATTGGATGTTTTTGTTTTCCTGAGTAGAACACATGGTTTGCACTTGGAGAACTAGAACACTAGAACAAAATCACCTTCAGGATAGGATCACAAGGTACGTTACTTCAAGTCAACCTTGTTTTATGAAATTACCTTCAGTAGAGACATAACCTTCTTTCCAACAGAGAACAGCATTCAAGAAGGTAACAGTATGAAAGAACAAGACTTTCTAGGGCCATTTGTACATCTGGTAGAAGGAAGAAAGGATGTAAACACATAGATGGGTTTTGTAGAAGCTGTGTCTGAACTTTTCCACAGTTAATGGAAAACTTTTGTCTTCTGTAACTCCTGAATACAAGCACAAACTGTTCTATAGACAGAGACTGTAGCTAATCCCTAAGCAGTTCTAGTTCCTGTTACATTCTACTTCCTCCCTTTGATGTTAATATATGAGTTTTAATTCTCCTAGTCTGGCATTATCACACAATTAATTTTTTACTATCAAAGATGCTTGACTTAAAATGGCAAAACTCTTGAGTTGTCTCATGTAATCAGCCCCAAGAATAAGAGTGTATTTTCTACCTTCCAGACAGAGTCATTTATGCTTTTAAAATTAAGACTTTCAGTCTTTCACCTGATACACATATGGTTTTTACTTGTAAGGGAAACTAATTCTATAAAAAATGCAGTTGTAAATCATGTGACTACAAAATCAGTATGAATAGAAAAAGTCTGTCATTGATACAGAGAAAGTCAGGAGCTAATACTTAGAGAGGGTAAAAGGGATCAGAAAATCCCTTTAGATGTAGATTAGAAATTAGAAATTAGAAAAGGGATTAGAAATTAGCCTCATGTATTTGTTTAAAGTTGGTTCATTTTCATTTTCTCATCTCAATGTGTTTGTACACCACACTACTTAGCTTGATGTATACATATATATAATTTTAAAAATGAAAACTGCATTCTATTTTCCATCTAGTTTTGGAGATCCTAGGAAATTTAACTTTTAAGTGTAAAAGGAATTTTTTGTTGTTGTTTTGGGGTTTTTTCCTACTTTTTTTTTATGTTGTCTTTTGCTGGATTTCTTTTTAGCCAATAGTAATTGATCAAAGCTTAGGGTAAGTTCAGCATTAGCTGACAAGGCATTCTAGCAATGCCTTTTGATAGCCTTCACAAATAAAACATTCCCTCCCTCTTCTTTCCCTCCAGACTTTTTGTAGGTTCTTTGAAAGCTTTGCCTCAACTTTCTACTTTTAGGGTATGGTTTCCTCATTAGAGTCTATTACAATATTTTTTGTTACCATGCTCCTTCTTCAAGAAACATCTTTGCACCAAAGCTTTACACATTGATTTCCATGAAATTCTTCTTTTGAGACTAAGAATTTCTGGTGGGTACAAAATTTCTTTTCAGCAGTGTGACGAAGATGAGTCATTTATTTAAATACAGTTGAAGTTGGAACTTCAAAAGAATTATCTGTCGTCCTTCAGCTGCTAACCTGGGAATGCAAATCCTCATTTGGGAAATGGAGACATAAATTACAGACTCTTGTCTAAATTAGATAGAGAAAAACCTCATTTGAAGTCTGCTATATTCCACATGAATACCGTAAATAATTGATAATAATTACAGTCAATTGACTTATTTTTTTCTGTTTTCCACAGAATCAATGCAAAATTCTTGGTCTGTGCTCTGATGTGAAAGGATAAAAAATACTTAAGTCTCATTAGCTTTCTTTAAAAGCTCTGTAAGCCCTAATGGGCACAGTAGGTTCATATTTGTTCAAGGAATCACTTCATCTGCTGACACAGCAGAAATGGTGTATGTTTCACAAAAGTGACAGTCATCAGATTTTTTGGTTTTGCAGGTGAGGACAGAATACTATTTTTTTGTTTGTTTACATTTTAGCAGAAATTAATGAGCTAGACAATTTTTCAGACCTCTATCTGCATCATTGTAACCTTTCATTCTTTTTTTATATGGTTATCTGTTACTTGCTTTAATGTCTTTAATTCTTTGAAGTCATTCAGAACAATGCATTAGGAGATGAACATATTGTAGGTTTATGTAAATTTTTACTGTATGAGAAGTGTCTTCCCAAGTAGTCTTCCCCCCAAGGAGTTTGCAGTGCCTGGAAATTTCAGAGGGACTTGACAATATTGCAGTAATTTATAAAACTACTTTCAGGATAATATAAGTAGTTGATTTAATTACACTTCATAGCAGTCTGATTGGAATTATTTTAGCCTAACTAAATTAATTTAAAATATTTTATTATTCTGTTTTTTCAAGGTAAATTCAACAACAAAAACTGCATAACAGAATCTGACATATTCTGGGAAATATAACATTCAAGTTCTGCAATCCCAATCTTCTTGGGGGCTGATAACCCCAAACATAGCACAGCTCCATCAGACACTGCATATACTTACAGATCATTGAATTGTCACAGAGAAAATGCTTATTGACTTTGTTTCAATATTCTAAATTCCTAATCAGTAAGGTTTCTTTCCTATCAGTATTTAATCTTAAATCAGAGGATTTATTGCTTTTCAAAACGTTTTGACAGCATTCACCAAACCAGTCTTCTCAAACATAAAAGGCTATCATGTCGGTCATGCATGATTTCCCCTTCATAAATTCCCTTCATCTGAGGAGGTTCTGTTGATATGCACAATGGGACAGAGGAATAGATCCATCCTCAAGAGAGAAATTAATGACTTCTCCTTTTGCTTTTGCTCCCTGTCTGTAAGTATGGCAGTGAAGGACAGAGACTTGACTGAGCAACTGCATTAAAATAAATAGTGTGTCAGAAGCTGGCCCAAGGCTTGGCTGCTGGTGGACCTGAGATGCTGATAAGGCTACCACATGGACTGTACATGTATTCCAGTGTTTACTCATGGCTCTTTTGAAAATTTTAGTAAACTGATGCACAGATGAGTAGAACTGAGTCAAATTCTTATAGGGAATACCAATGTTCTTGTTGAACCTGCTTTGAAGATATTAATCTGGGGAAAATCACAGTTCTATAAATTATATTTTTTTATTACTTTCTAATTATAATGTAGTTTAAATTGCAATACAAAAATTTCCTGGCAAACACATTATTTTCTTCACATTGGTCCATTGAATTTTTTCTGTTATCATCCCATTTATTTTCACTCACCGATCACTGTTCAGGTATTTTTCGTGACAGCATGTACTTTAGCAAACACAATAAATGCATTGCAATAATCTGGAATTAATACTAATGCTGTTAATCAGTTAAATTTGTGAATTTCTGCAGTTAATTAAATTTAAAAGTGTTTTCTGTGCAGAAAAAGGGACACAGGTGAGAATTCTTTCCATTTTTCATCGCAAGACTCTAGAAGCTCTCTGGAAGATGGGATTTTGATAGTATTCAATTTAAATATTTTGACAGACAGGAATTTTTAATATATCATTTTATGCATCTTAATATCAGTATTTTAAAGTTTATTTACTGAAATAGAGATTAAATATCCGTGATGTAAAACAAATTTGTAGACAAAGGATTTCCTATAAAACCAACATGCAATGAGTAGTCTATGTCTTATTAGGTGATCTGGCTTCTCCTAGGTGTCTATACTTCCCATGAAATTATTCAAGAGGATTTAAAAGATGTTAGAACCATAAATAGTCCAATTCCTAATAATTTCAAATGTCTACTCTCTCCCCTTTATGAGCCTGATGAAGGACTGATGATCTGAACACAGCACTAATTTAAATTAGATGGAGGGAATAACAAAGCAAACTCTGAAAAGTTAATAGGTTTTTACATGCTTTACTGAAAACAGGACTTGAAGGTGGAAGTATAAACTATGTGCATACCTCCTCAGAGAGCCTGAGCTGTCAGATGTACAAAAAAAATCTTAATTATATGGCTAGGTTAGCTTAATCTTCTAATTCACAAATTTTATATTGGTCAACAATACAATTTTTAGTGTTCCTATTCTAGATGAAGATATTTTTTTAATAGGGTTGTATGTCAGACATAGGATCAAAGCTGAGGTGCAAGACAGTTAAAGGGAGCTGATCACAAATAAGAAAGAAAAATTATATTCTATAGAGATCCAGTTTTGAGAGTGCTTGTGGACACAAATTCTAATAGCATATTTGGTGAAGTGACAGAAAATTTAAGAATCAAAAGGGCATTGCACAGTGCAGTTGAAGTTTCTTCAAAATGTGTGCAGCACATCTCTGGCATATCAGAAAGATATATACATTACAGATATTACTCACAGTAAGTCTGCATCACTGCAAATAGAACCTACAAAATAACCTCTTCCTTTCTTTCCCTACTATCTCAATGGGCCAACTTTTATCTGCTTCTTCATAGATTTAAACATAGTTTCTATAACATGAGAAGTCATACTTCTTTTCTTCTTTTGTATTTTTCCTAAAGCATATTGACACAGAACACCTGTACAGAGCATAGAGACCAAGTACAGAAGTGCTAACATACCTTTGATCTATTTTGAGACTTACATTCTTCCCCTTCATTATTATTTTATATAGATTTTTAGAATTTATATTCCAGTCTTTTCTCAAGCAGTCTAAAACCCAAGAACCTTGATTATTCCCACCTTCTTCTAAGCCTTCTCCATCTGGTTCATTTCTGCACTGGTAGAGCCATGACCAGGACACAATATACTAGGAGAAGACTCAAAAATGGTAAGAGAACAAAAAAGATTATTTCATATAGCTTGAAACAGCTCTGATCTACTTTGTCTGTTTTATCCCTGTATGCCTGTTATTTGGAGGACTTTTTTGTTGTTTTGGTTTTTGGTTTCTTTTTTTGGGGGGGAGAGTTTGTTTTTTTTTAATGTATAACTGCATTCCATCTTCTATTACCTTAACTTCATAGGGAATTTGATGGCAAACTCAAAGGTGATAAAATCCAATCCTATCTTATCTGTCTCAAACAAAGGCATAGGATCAAATTCTACCAAACCTTGCAAAAATGAAATTTTATTGCAGGAAAAAACAGACCAAAAGCAAACAAGCTAACTTTCTAATAGTATTCATTTTGAAAGGGGAAAAAAAAAAATTAAAGGATGCCATTTTTCTGGGGACACATAAAGCTGAATTCTATCCCTACGTTGTAGAAGTGTCTGTTCCATCACTTCAATTTCATGGTGCTAAAATGAGATTTTTTTTTTTTTTAATTATGCAATGCCTACTTACTCAGTATCAAATCCAAGTATAGTTAGATATTAAGTACTCACTTATTAAGGTCATATAAAAAACAAGGAAAAAATATGGATATGTATTGCAAAATCTAGATGATGTGTAAAGTTCTGTGAAGTTCCTTATTCTTGTGGACTTGGTGTATGACATCATATTGTCTTCAGCAATTTTGGTGATATAGATGATAGCAGTTAGTTTACAGGCTTGGCAAGAACTATATTCAAAGTGTTAATGATGCTGTTGGGACACAAGAAAAAGAAAAATATGTCTCTTTTGACAGTACATCTTTCAACCTACACTCTGAATATTTTGTATTTGAATATAAATATAATTTCTCTTCTATGAAGAGTACCACACAAAAATTTTTTTCAGACTTTTTTAAAATTTATTTGCAATTCATAAGAGGAAGAAGCAAGCCAACAGCAAAGATATTAAGAAAATTAAATTATGAAGCTTTATATTTTGATAAAGTAAGGTGCCTTAGGTACTGAAATAATAAACAAAAATATAAAAAGGTAGAATGACATTGTACTCATATGGAAATTACTGCATCACAAGATGCTGATCTTGTTGCTCTGTCAAAAATACAGGATCTCAAAGCCATCAAAATGTTCACTTTCTTCATATTTTTTTAAAAACCCTATTAGGTTTTTAAAGACCTTTACAACATTTTGGAATTAAATTCAAATGTGGGCAAAATGTGTCTTGAATGCCTGCTTCCAGCAGGAAAAAATGTTTTGTTGGTCACTGAAATTGTCATTGCCTTAGTCTTGCCCACCTGAGATACTTTTATCTAACTATGTCTGTAAAAAGATTTAACAGACAGATTTAACAGCGTCAAAACCCCAAAATCCAAAACACAGAAAAATTCCCCCAAAGCCAGTCCCCAAACCCTACAAAAACCCAAAATAAAGCCACATTCCTACTGACAAAGAAAGAAAGACATTCTTGTCATCAAAATGGCAGCAATTAAGGATTTTAGTCAGGTAATGTCAGAATGTTAGGACTTAATGCAGCATCACTGTCTAAACTAGTCATGCCAATGACAAAGAAATGCAACATTATAAAAAAATTAATGACAAGGCCTAAATAAATCACATTATGTGAAAGGATGTTGTCAATTTCTAGCTTATGTATTATTGTGATGGGACCCACTAATGCACCAAAAATGGCTTTTTAGTGTCTCCATTAAGGTCATACTGTGTGCACCTGTGTTACTTCACTTTCTCTCACTAAGATTTAAATACAAAGATGGTATTTAACAATGACAATTATTTCTTCAATTTTCAGAAGAAACATATTTTTCAATATTTGCTGCAATGTTTCACAAATACTTTTAAAAATAGAAGCATGATTAAAAAACTAAAATCTTTGGAAATAGTATTTCTCATATTTTAGATCTATTTTGCAGATCCCTGTAGAGCAACATTCCTCAATCTGAAAGGTCATAACTACAAATAAATCAAAACGGTCACCAGTTAGAGCATCATGCTGATAAAAAAAAAAAAACAAAAAAACAATTTATGGAGCTATCCTTCTTACAGCAAGCCTTTGTCAGACTGTCATCTATCAAACTTCAAACAGTTCTTTGTAAAATATCATTTTACTTTTCTTCTATTGTGCATTTACCTATAAGTGTCCATTATGAACTTTCCATTTATTAAAAAAAAAATTCAGGTATGGGATGCCTTTGATGGAGTCTTTCATGTTGCTTACCTCTGTACTTTACTGCCATTTCAACACTAAAAGGTTGGGCAGAAAAATAAATGTATTACTGCTTTAGCAATTGATACAGGTTTACATAACCGTTAGATGCTATAAAACATTTATAACGCAATTTTTTTCCAGTCATCTCGAGAGAGAGTCTGTCAAAAAAAAAATCTGCATATGAACAATGCCAATAAATCAAGAATTCTTACTATTTTTCCACCATATGCCTTAGCATAGCACAGATGTTCTTGGTTTCACAGCTTCTAACACTTGCCTTCCTCCCATCTGTTTTTATTTCAAAGTATGAATTTAGGTTTTTATATAAAATTAAATTTTGTCACAAAAGTTTTCCATTTGAAACTAAAATGTCCATTCTATTTCCACAAATAAAAAGCAATGGTCATGTATGAAATTTGCTTATCATGATAATTATAAATCAGTTCCTATAATGTGGCTTTTCCTGATGTTCTTTAGAAAAATATTATTTTTAATAGCGCTTCACTTCACGAAGGCAGAATTTATTCCAAAATTTTTCAGTGTGTGTGATGTAGAGCTTTATGATAAAAATCACACTAGCTTTGGTAGCATGTTATCATTAAAGAAGTTATCCAAGGTAGTTCACAAAATGAGCTTTCAGAATTTAGATTGGAACTCCCTTCTCTGAAATGCCACAGGAAACTTTTTCAACTTGCAGCACTTTCTTAGTCCTTCACTCTTAAGCTGAGAAGTAGCAAAGTCAAGTTTTAGCATATGATCTATGTGATCTATGAGTTTTATTTTCTAAGTTCAGTCCTGCTGTAAGTAGATACAGCTTTGTTAATGAATTTCTACTTGTGTTGATAATAACCACAGTGGTGTCTGTTATGCTGAGATCTAATTCTTTCCTTGGAGAACAAATTTACTACGTTGTTAAGACTTTCAGACAGGAGAAATGAAAATCTTTTGGAAACCCCTTCATATTGTGGGTTTGTTTGTTTGTTTGTTTTAAATTTTATAGCAGTAGGCATTTATGTTACAAAGCAGTTCGTAAAATTTTAGCTTAATTGGACTTCAAAATTTATGCTATCTTCATAAGTGCATATAACAGCTCCCATAAGTGTAACTAACTTCTAGAGAACACAGGAGAAAAACACTTCTGAATCTAGCATTATTTGATTCAGTTGTTTAAAAACAAAGTATTTTTTTACAGCCTTAGTTGTCTATGCAGAAAGGGAAACTGTTTTATGTTCAACAGTTTATTTTTTAGTAAATTAAAATTAAAATAAAGAAACACCCAACAAAAAAAGTCCCACCCTTCCCTAATATTTAACTCAAATTTACCTCAGCTCAACCTTTATTTTATAAAGCTGTAATTGAACACTAATGTGCATTTTGGCTTTTTCATTAAGGGCACAGAAACCCCTTTCTATGGTACGTGAGGGAAGGTTATTATCCATCTGAAATTCTAACTATGAAAGCTGGAGCTGTTTAAGAGTGGAAATGCAGCTTAGGCTGGGTGACACATTTGGGATTTCCCCCAGAACTGGAGGTAAACCTTTCAAGCAAAATATCAGTTGCCATAAATATCTTACAGGGATCAAACTGCTCAATGGACCCAGTAAAACAGCAAGGGTACAGAAATACCATGGGGGAAATGGATACCTAGTCTTTATTGGACTACTTATTTTATCTGTTCAAAAATTATGTGTGATTTTTTAAATAAGGCTTGACTGGATAAAGAGATAATTGCAATAATTTATTTAATTAAGATAATTTAATTTGATTTAGATTATTATATCAAATATTTTTTTCATAATAAGTTATGATATAAAAGATGGGACTGAACTTCACACTCACCAAAGCAAGGATAAGAGAGAGAAGTAGCTGTTTTGCTTGAATGCAGGAACAGTTTCTAGGAAAGTCAATTATTAGGCAGGTTTTTGTCAGCTACCAGAGGTTAGTGCCTGATAAAACCTGCACTTCTCAAAGACAGAAATTTCTGACAGGAAAACTGTTAGAGTCATTTGCTAAGTATATTGTTAATAAGTGACAATATGAAAAACCCCACAATTTAAATGGAAACCCTTCAGGATTCCAGGAAATGGCTTCTCCACAAATGCTAGTTTATTTTGGCAGGAGTGGAGCTCACCTTAAGACTACAACCTGAGATATATTCAGACAACAGAAGATCTGATGAAATGAATGATCCAAATGTCCACAGAAAGTCAGATGAACATAGAGCAAGATATATTTTGGATTTGCTCTTGTGGAAAAGTAGGTAAGCATAGTTTCCTTTCTCTCTTAACTTTGAAAGTTTGTCACTGGGCTGTCTCAGTCTGCCATTGCAGAAATTGAAGGTAATATACATTTGTAATGTGACTTGGCCTGAGCACAGCTTCACAGTGCTTAGCAGTAAGATTTCTCCTATCCAAAGGTCTGTGAACCTTGTTCAAGTGCCCAGGATTTCCAGCAATTTCTGCAGGAGCTGTGCATTTCTGGTTTGTGAGCTTACATCACAAGGATTTGCAGGGAGAAAAATTTTGTTTTTGTGACTTGGGATAACCAGGGGTATTCAGACAGGAATAGGGTGGTCAGAAATATGTCTGAACTTTTACAGTCTTGAGGAACTTTGACACACGAGACAAAACCAAAAACCAAACAAAACCCCCTCAAAACAAGAGATCTTGTGATATTTTTTTGACTAAAAAGTTATTTTTCTTTTCAGCAAATATTAGATAATTAATGCATAACAGCAAGAGAGACTTACCACTGTAGCACAACAGGGGACTATAGCTAGGAATTAAAGAAGAGCAAATTCCAACTGAATGATACTGGCAGCATTAGAGCACACACCATGTCTGTGTATTTTATTGGCTCACAAACACTTATTTATTTCAATGTTTGTTGAATCCTCCACTTTTGAATTTTGGTGTGACAGTACTTATTAAACACACTTCACTGGAATTTTTTGCTTTGGAATAATTTCAGTTTATGAACTGAATAAGTTGGAGAGAATTTGCTTTTGAAAATAAATAGGTAGCACACTGTTCTTCAGGTAGCTAAACTGTCGTATCACCGAATATTGAGTAGGCTTTATGTTTCGGGCAACCCTGCCAAGTCATACCAAACTCTTGTCTGCTGCCCTGCTAAGACAAATGGAGACTTACAATCTTTCTCTGTATAGAGAATGAGTTCTGGAAAGTAAGGAAAAAACATTCAAAATGCTGGTTTGCGTGTACGCATCTTGCTGTTGGAACAGACATTTCCAGCTTCCAACTAAGTACAATATGTGAACAAGTGTTCTGCAGTAACTTTTAGTTATCAAACAAACAAGAGAGACATCACTTCAGAGTAGAATTTATACTTCCTTAAAATAATTTCCACTTTACATTAAGGAACCCAGTTTATGGACACTTCTTTTGCACATCTTTTATTGGAAATATTGGCAATAATGGTAAGGAATTAAGTTACAGTCTCCAGAGCAATTTTGATGAATATGCTACAGGGTGTAGGACTTTTTAGGGCTATAACTCATTTTAGAGTATTCAATCAGATGCA
Source organism: Rhipidura dahli (assembly GCA_013399225.1). Taxonomy (NCBI): domain Eukaryota; kingdom Metazoa; phylum Chordata; class Aves; order Passeriformes; family Rhipiduridae; genus Rhipidura; species Rhipidura dahli. The sequence goes on from VXAC01001422.1 coordinate 726,481, forward strand.
GTTGATGATGATTAGCTGCATCTGAAATGATGACCAGGCCATTAACAAGAGAGCTAGATTTTCATTAAAAGAGAAAGTAAAACAGGGAAGCAATATTTTATGAAGGAGTACTAATTGAAACACATTTTGATATATTCCTCTCATTTAAAAATTTTTATAGCTTGATCAAATTTCTAAGTAAAAAAATAACACAATAAGATCTGGTATACTTGTTTACATTTTCCTATGGAACATATAATAATAAAGAAAGATTGTGTAGTCTCTAACCTGGTCAGCCAGATATAAGTATGTTCTGCAAAAGCTATAAAAACATCCTATAAATTGTAGCCAAGTCCTACAATATAAATTGAATTGTATGACCCTGAAAATTACTGGTACTCACAGTGTAGATTTTAATGTATATTTTAGAAGAGCAATTATTTTAAGTTTTAAAGATATGGTCTTGTTAAGTTTTTTATTTGATGAGACAACTACTGAGCTTTTAAGTTCATACAACAGAGCTTATGTAGCTTTATCAGGGGTGAAAATCATCATGATGCTGGAGATAAAGATTTAATGCAGTCATCTGAATTGAATAAGTAAAGGATTTTATGAGCAGTTCATGGGCTGTCTGTTTAGCTGAGATGTTTAAAGATATTTTAGAGACTGAGCTCATTTTGACACAGGGATACTTAAAGCTTAGGAAGACATTAACAGTTACTGAAATTTCTGAAGAAACAAATGCACCTTCAGAGATTTCAGAACTGTTTTTACTTTCTCCAGTGATGATTTCTCTGCCTCAGTGCATCCAAGGTTTGGGAAATCACAAACCATGTTTATTTTTTGCCCATGTTGATAAATTGCTGTTTACAGCTCCTACCTCCTTACTCCTGACTCAAGGTTTTGCATACCCACCTCAGTTGGTTGGAGACACATTATAAGCAAAACCATTTCCCAACAGCCTCATTGCATAATAACACATCAGCTTTCCAACTCAGCTGCAGCTTATTTTACATGAGCAATTCAACCTTGTGTTGCACTTCAGCATCAAATCTTACCAGAATATAACACAGTGGCAGGTTGGGTTTTTTAATTAGTGTTTGCAAGACAAATGTACAACGTTTTTCTTTGAAAATATGAGACTACCTTTTTCTTTTTTAAACTTGCATTGATCAGGCTGATGTCACCCCAAATTATTCAGCTTCTGCAATTTTTAAATAACGTGTGATTTATTAAAAAAAGGCTTTCTGATAAATATTCTTTTGTAAATTTTATTCATACTCACTGTAAACCATATTTTAAGCTGTATGAACATTTTCTTTCCCTACAACCCTCAGCATTAAGATAGATTTTCTTTTTTTTTCCTTTTAAGAAGCTTTTAGTCTGATTGACACCTTATTCTAGTCTCTGATCTGCAGGAAGAAAGCCTTTCTTGTAGTTCTCAGGAGTCTGACATTTAATTCTTTCATTGCCTGGTTTCCACTGACAAGCTGCTAAATGCACACAACTATGCCCTGGCCAAATAAAGGTAGTGTGTCTGCAGTGACACTAAGTCATAGAGCAGAAGGTCAGATACCACTCTGAATTTTAGTCATGAAATGACAGGGATGAACCATTAGTTATTCAAAAATGCATATCACCAGCATCCACAATGATAATTCTGAGTACAAACAACATTATTATCAATGTTCTGCTCTTGGAAGCTTGACTAAAAAACATGATCTAATAAAAAAATTCTTCATGTAATTACTAGAGTGCACTGGTGGATGGGCATATGCTAATTTCATTTACGTCTTTGTTTCACGCAATTCTCAAATCACGTGTCTGGAGAAAACACGTTGAACAAAATGCAGAAAAAAAAATTGAGCAGTCATGTAAAAGAAAACTGGGTATTTTTGTAGTCTTCTAACTTGTGAATAATATTATCCATATTTTAATTTATTTCTACAACAGGCCAAAATGCAAGAAGATCAACTAATCCATTGCAGTTAAGTCAGTTAATATGCACTCGACGTTAGCTACAGGGCTGAAATAATTGATATTTTTTTTTATATATGACTGGATCTGCATCATGTAGCCTCCAGAATCCCATACTGTCAGTAACCAGAAATTTGATTTGAACAGTCCAAACATCTGGTAGTCTCTAGATGCATGTGGAGGTGGTTTTTAGACAGCTTTATATGTATGCAAGACACAGTGTGTATGCAATGACATACAGAGATGCCATCAACATCTTTCATAAAGCACTGGTACAAAATGCACCCTGACTCACAGGGACTGTCCGTGCAGTGCCCCGTTGGTGAAGGTGTCTTGCTTTCAGCTCCACAGCTGGCAAACCACCAGTTATCTTGTGTATCTCACTGACACATTGTTCTGGACAACAACTAGCATCAGACTCCTTTGAAACAAATTTTCCGTCTTGATCACTGCCTAACCTAATCTGGGTATTTGGTAATACCTGGATGAGAGGTTGAAATTAATTAAGAAATTAAAACAAACTCATAACTTCTATTAAGACATCTTCTATTAAATGCATAGGACTGAGGAAGTACTTTTTCCTTCCCAGCTATTGCTCATTTAGGTAATTCCTGACCATGAGTTGGGAATTAGCAGAGACCAGTGAAATCATTCTCAACAGTCAGTTTTAGAAGATAAGAAAGTTGGGTAGACGGACATGAAAAACCAGTTCTGGCTTGTCTCTGGTCTAGAAAATATTCCTGGCATGTAGATGCAGTCATTGTGTCCAGTGCAACAGTCATGGTCTTGTCAACTTTTTCCATTTACGTAAATGGAAACACATGGCACAAATGCTCTGGAGCATATGGCTCTTCTAGCTCTCTTCCACATGCATGCTAGGGCACTGGCTGTAAATCTAACCCCATGCATAGCTGCTACCATGGCGTGTTCAGAGACTGCATCTATTTATACACGTTGCAAAAGTGAGCTGCAGTCAGCTGGGGTCTTGTCTGCAGCCTCAGGGTTAGCATGCATAACAACCATGAGATTTCAGCTGAGCCCTGTTCTCAGCTGTGTAGCAAATGAAAAGTAGACTTCTCATAGTGAGAGTGGGGCTAGAGGCTGCTTTCTGTTCTTCAGTTAGAATTGTTCAATTGCTTTGATAGTTATTTTACAAAAATTAAAGTTCTTCCACAGGCAGCAACCTTCGTAACTGTGTGGTCTAAAATTACCTACTGCCAGCTTCAGCCCTGTAAACTCATGTGACTCAGCATTCTGCTGGGAGATGCTCTTACACTTTAACAGAAATCTTTCATGGATTACTCTCACTTAAAAGCCAAAAGTGGTTGACTGTTATTTCACTCCTGTGTGCTCATGGGCACAGAAGTCATGGTAATGTAGTTGTAGCAATTTTAGGTCTTATAAATCTAATTGATTTTGATATCAATGTGCACATAAACCACATTCTAGGACCAAATATTTCCAACACACGACTTGTATACTGAGATAATGTAACACTCTCTCTCCCATTCCCTTATAGCTTAATCTCAAGAGAAAGAACCTACATTTATCTTATCTTCTAATCATTACCAGGGAAATTTTACAGGGTCAGCTTAGTAAGAAAGGCAGGGAGGAAGTAAAAAATTTATTTTACTTTTAGAAGGGGAGAAAAAGAAAATTTTCTATACAACATTATGCTGTAATCAGTTGGAAGTAGAAATAAAGTATTATAGGACCACTTTTGCAGATATCTTATCATGCAATGATTACATAATAAAATATATATATTGTAGATCTTAGCTGTGACAAAAGACCTATTTTAGTTTTCTTGTGTAACTAAAATACAAACTTGTAATTCTGTCAACTCTATAAAATAACTTTAATGAAGCTTAGCACAGGGAATGTGATAATCATATGAAGCAGTGATACAGAACACCATTTAAAGTGACACAAATGTGGGACCTGTATGTGGGACATTTTATTCAAAAATGTCTTTTTCCCTGTGATTTTCACAGTTTCCAAAAGAAGAATGTAGAAAGGCACCCACAAACAACTGTGGTAGAGTTCAGTAAGCTGACATCCTACATTATTCTTTCCAGGCTGTAATTGGTTGGTTTGATCATGGTTTTAATGCATAGATGAAAGTGCATGCTGTGTTTAAAAAGGATATTTCTGAGCAATGAAAGAGAAAGTTTCCTGTTTGATGGCTTGACCAAGACAAAGCAGGGAAAGGAGAGTTTAGGCCTGAAGATTGGAGAAAGCCTCTTTTTTAAAAGCTGATCAGAGGAGGAAGAATGAATGCAAAGTGGAGGGTGATGGAGCTTTCCTATGGCAAGAACAGATCCCTGAACCAGCAATAGCCCTGAGGAAATTTTCCTGAGGACCCAGAGAAAATGAAACAAATCCAGGAATGCACTGAAACCTCCAGGGCACACTGGGCAGAGGAAAAACTTGTTTACAAACTGTCTAGAATACCACTGTCTTTTAGCAGACCTGGTCTTTATTCTCTGCTTTCAGAGATACGTGTTTGGGTTTTTTTTTGGTTTTTTTTTTTTTTTTTTCTTTTGGTGTGCTCACTTTTAAAGATGGTGCAGTCTCTTCAAAACTCTGACTTATATAAGGGTTTGTTATATAGGCAACAAAGATTAAAAAGAAACCAGTGTCTAAAACTGAGTTCCATGCTCCTAGCGACCTCTATAAAGAGTGTTAAGAAAAATGAACATTTGAACAGCATTCGTATCTTCAGTCTGGTTTTTTCAGGTCTGCCCTAAATGCCTTTGCCATGCTAAGTTTCTCCTGTTTGAAAGATACCGAGAAATCATTAATTTTCTATTCACTTCATAAAGAAAGAGATGTCCTGAATTTCTGTTGAGTTATTGTAGCTTAATTCTCAACGTTCAAAAAACGTAAAATTTTAGGAAAGCAAGTGGCTATTGGGATTGCTGTGGTTGCTATGCCTGCCCTGGCTTTACAGTGTATGTTTGCTTTATAATGCTACAAAATCTTGTTGTCTTAAGAAGTAGCATATTCATTGTATAAGCTAACAGAATAAGATAAAGCTATCACGTGCAAATGCCAATGAACAGGTATTTTGATTAGGGCACTAAATGGAAGTTCAGTAAAAGTCACTCTGTAATGCAGGTTGCAGCTGTCCTGTGGAACAGACCCTTGACACCCTCATCCCATAGCAGCCTGAGAGGCTGCACAGAGATCACTGGGCTCTCCTGACATTAAATGAGTCTGCCCATCCCACCTATCTTGTCTCAATCTGACTAAAGTATACTCTGTGAGGATCAAAGGTCTTCTAGGAACTGTAAAAAAAAAAAAAACCACCAAAAAAAGATCTTTATAAGTTAGACTAAATAAGGTATTTAGAATAACTGCTTTCAAAATATATAGAACTGTATTTTCTTTCATCTAAGCAGAATTTTTGAACACTGTTTGCATGCTCCAAAAGAAAGGTTCATAATTTGTTTTACTGAAGTCTGTTGAATATGTCATGTACATAATATTCCATGATATGTAAAACCAGGACAAAATTTTGTTTCACTGGTGAATGTATTTGGAAGCAATGTCATTCACTTGGCAAGGGAAAATTCAAAATAATTAAAAAATCCAAAAGCAACTGAGAAACAAAAAGCAAAAAAGCTTGAAACTCTAAATGCCCCTGCATGGATGTTTAGAGATTGTCTCCCTACAGAACAAAGCTTTTAGTATTCAGCAGTACTTTTGATTACCTTATCTACAAATTTTAATTAGAGATCAGTGAATTTCATACAGCTCTGTTTACCTTCCCCAACCTTTCAGCCACAGGACAGACTAAACATGGACTCATCTTTCTTTGGTTACTTGTGATAAGAAGCTGAGAAGTCTCTTGTGGTAGTACCTGATGGGAAGATCTTTAAAACCTAGTAATATTGCTGCTGGGATTGTTCCTGGTGTTTTCTCTCCTTGTTTGTCAACCCCTGCTGACTCCAAAGGGAAGAGACACTGAACATTGCTCTGGGAAAGGAAAAAACTTCAAAGAAACTGATGACTCTTTGCATCTCACATCAGTTCTCACATGTTGAGAAGGATACTTTTTCTTATTCCTGTGGCAGGCCTAACCAAGCAGGTTATAGCAGAGAAGGCTATAATTAAATACATATAAATTAATAAGGTGAATATGTACTCCTGCTTTACCTAGTGAAGCTCAAATCTATAGCCATACAGTAATATTTCTACCCATCTTTATGATATAGAGATGAGTGGCACAAAAAAGAGAACTATGTAGTGATAAAATAGTACTAGACAGCATCAGAACAAATGAAAAAAAGTATTGAAGTCACTAGAAAAATTTTAAGTTAAATTATGACAGGGTCTGCTGGCTTCACATTTCTCCAGGAAAAAAAGCTACATCTGTGTCCCATTTTAAAAACAATGACACAAAAACCTTTGTCTTGCCTCATTCATGGTAATGTGGTGCAGCTCTCCTGACAGGCTGGTCTCTACCAAATCAGCTGTATGACTTCTTCCAGCATTACAGATTCCTCCTTGCAGGGCTGACACTGTTACCACAGGAGATGTAACCACAGCACAGCTGGGGTAGCTAAGGCACCAACTATTTGGCCACCTATAGGAAAAAAGAAATTATCTTTAGCTGAACAAACTAAAATATCAACATCTCTTTTAATGTGGACTAGACAATAATACATGGATGACAGGAATACAACATAACATATACTTAATGCTTCTGTGTGTAAACACACTGTATTTTGCTGTATTTATATATTGTGGAGGAAAAAGGGAAAAAAAGCCTTCAGAAGGGAGAAATTGTTGCAATACAGAAGTAATATGCAGAATACATGTGGGATTCTGAAAATATTTTCTGCAAATGCATAGTTAAAATTCTTTCATTCTGCATCAAACCACTATTTGTAGTGCAGTACCTCTGGACTAATGAAAACCTTACAGCCTGGATACTAATATTTCATTCCCCCAACAGATTTTGAGCCTCATACATTTCTTGAACATTTCTGAGAAGGCTGAGTTCTTCCTCTTTATTTCTGACCTAGACTGATAATTTCAGATTATTTTCCTGAAAAGTGCTGTCATTACTATGGGCAAGAAATCATGAAGCCGCAAGCTGCATAGCAGCCTGCGTTCAGAATGAGTATCACTCATGTCTTTTGGGGAGTGAGCATAATATTTGCAACTATTTGTCCCAGAACAGAAAAATGCATTGCTACTGTCTGAATAAAATAAAGGATTATAGAGTTTTAGTACTGCTGTGCTGCCTGCCATGTTTCTTCAAGACTCAGCAGATGCAATACACATTATAATTAATGTGGGTCTAGCCCAGAATACTGTGCTTTTAGCCCTTGTGGTTGCCCTTTGCACTATATAGTCTTTGGTCTGATCACCACTTTGTCCCCCTCTGCCTTTTGTCAGATGCATTAAAATGTCATTGATGAATCAAGTTAAAAAAACTTTCAAAAATATTATCACAGTTTTTACAATTTCTGCAACCCATCCTTACAGAGAAGAGAGGAGGCTTGGCAGCAAAGTGTAAAAGTTATTTCCCAAAGATGCTGCTTCCTGGTACAGCTTTTTAAAACCTTCTGCTTTATAGAATAGTCTGTTTTTAAAGAATCTATATTTGAAACAAATCTTCCTTCCTCATCTCACGCAGGTCCTGGAAATGTGTAGCTTGAGTCACTCATCAAAAAATATCTATATTTCCATATAATTTATCCCATAGAGTATGCAGCCCTGCACTGGACAAGTTACTGTACAAAATGCATTTCCACAGTATAAATAATATTACTTCTGGAAGAAAAATGTTATTATTACAGGTAAAATTAGTGAGTACCTTGAATTTTTGCAGTAGTGTGTCATCTAAGATTTCCTTTTTGCTTGGAATCTTGAAGACTTATCTTTTTTTTCTGTATCACGTCTGTGCAACTGTAACAACTCTTGCAGAGTTTTAGAGCTTTCATCCACCTTTCATAGTTGTACTCGTTTTTAACCTGACACCTGGAGCCACATTTTTGAGCTGTCTTTTGAGATCCAATGGGTTCCCACAGGACCATTCACCGATGAGTAAAAAGCTGAACTTGGTTGTGACCTCTAGGCCTCTTCTTCATTTTCCAGCTTGTTAGCAGACTGTTCATGCGCAGTCTGATACCAGACAGAAACTATTGCTGCAGACCTATTTTGTCCTTTTCTCCCCCTGTGATACCATTTATCTCTTGGTGTGTTTTTTTTTTTCCTTTTCTGAAGAAAATGATATTCTGCTCTAACAATACATGGGACATGAAAACCTTGCCTGAAAATCTATGTGAGAAATACACATTCTATGGAAAAGCCAGTAGAAATTAAATTGGCAGATCATACTTAAAACAGAAAAAAAAGAGAGAGAGAGCAAGATTTTCTAAATAGGAAAACTCTGTGCTATTCTAATGTTTATATTATATAAAATATAAATATTTTAAAAATTATATATTATATAAAATATAAATATTTTATTTTTATATTTTTAGTTTATTATATTTATATTTTTCTATTCTTATGTATTGTGACTTTTTTTTTAATAAATACACATTAGTAGAGACAAGCCTGGGATTTTTTTTGTCTGGGTTTAAACAAAAATGCCAATGAAGCAAAAATGGATTTTATTTTGAGGGAGAAGGTAATAGAGCTGTGTATTGAAGTTATTCCCAGGTGGCACCTAAATACAGCTGAGTAGCACAGCTTTTTCCCCCTCCCTCTGTTCAATTGAAAAGTTCTAAGAACTAACAGTTGAAAGTCCCAGCTCCTTACCTGCCTTGTGCAGGTAACTTTGTCCTAAGGAGATCTGTGAGGTGGTTATTCAGTAACCTATCATCAGAAGATATTCTTCCCAGCTGTCAAGATGGTAAACTATATTTTATTTTTAAACTGGTAAATGAAGTTAAATCAGTAGATTAAATTTGGTTCTGGACCTTTGCCAGGTTCCATGTGTGCTCATACCTGCCATCTAAATTGGCAAGCAAAATCAGCTACAATTCTTCCCTGGCAATCTCCTCGTGAGAGGTTCGACACCATAGCAAACTTATTTGGCAATAAAGGAATGAGAATCCAAGCAGCAGAATAGAAATCAAATATATAATGAATTCCCCAAACAACCTCCCACAAAGATCAGGCTTCCATAAAGCACAGATCATTATTTACAGCAACTCCACTGCTGCAAAATCCTCTAGGGAGAATATAAACAATCCAATCTCCTTCAGGTTGTCTGATTTCTCTTTTCATTGCTATATGCTAGCTAAAAATGAAATGAAATCATTTTGTCCTCTTGTATGTCTCCAGAGATCACAGCTTTTCATTTATTTGTTTGGCTGGTTTTGTTTTTTTTTTTTTTTTAATATTCCAAGTGATTTTATGAAGACTGCATTGGTCCTTTAAATATGTGGTTTCTCTAAAGCTTGGTAGAGGCTTATCCAGCATCACTGTTTTTTCCAAACTTGAAAGCTTTCAGGATCCTTTCCATTTTGATGATTCTCCAAGAAATTCCAAGAAGACTTGTCTATAATGTTTGATTTTGTTCCAAGGTTATTTCAGACTGCTTATCAGATCAGAGGTGGAAAGATGTTGGGAACAGTGACATTATCAGCTTTAAGTGTTTTAAACACACTCACTAGAAGCCCATGTTAGTGAAGAAAAACTGGCACCTAAGTCAGGTTTTCATAATCACTTTCTTTGTGAGTAGTTTTAATGACTTTTTCTGACCTCTGTTCAGTACCATAATCTAAAATAATAGGAAAAGTCAAGGAAAAAAATGAAGACTGAAACAATAAAATCAGTCTACTGAGAGGGAAGCTAAAAAGTAACTTACTTCTTTCTTTCAGGGATTTTATAGGCAAAATAAAAAGGATTAATCAGAATTTTAACTTATAACTACAAAAGTACACATTGCAAACCAAAGCCAAACTAGTTTAAATGAATAAATATTTTTTAAAGTGTGGCATTACTTAAAGAAAAATACCTAGGCCTATAGTCACTTTATATCCTTAGAAATCTTTAAATATATAAAATATGTATTAAATATATATGAATATAATTTTGGAATTGAAATTATTAACAGAAGGCACAAAGGTAATCATAATGGTGACTTTTAACCTCTATTTCTATTAATAGATTCAAGATTTCACTCTGAGAACAATGAAAACACTTCTTTTGTCTGAATTATTTTTCATCTGCATTAAAACTGACAAGGAAAATGAAGAGGACAAGAGTGAGATGATATAAACTGAAAAAAAAAAAAAAAGGCATTTCTATTTAGTCACTTCCAAGCCAACCCACCAAGATTCAGACAGCTTTAATAGTCTTAAAGCAAGTTTGTTTGGTTTTTTCCTTTGCACATTTCTTTTCAGCAAGGCTGCCTTACGTAGTGGCACAAATCTCGGAGGAGATCATTCACCTGTCTTTCCTGTCAAATTACATTGCAGAGTCAACAGGAGCCAACGAAGTGTGATGTCTCATGCTAGACTTTTAGCTCCTGATAAATCCGGTCAGTGGAGTAACTCTTGTAATTCAAAATGTTTTAGACAAATATTTCATAACTAAAAAAAGGAGTTAGAAATGTGAACTTAATGTGATCATGTTCAGTCAGTTTGTTTATACAACAAGCAAGAATAATTCAAGAGTAAATTTAAATAATAACTCAGTGGAAAGGAGGTGAGAATTTATAATATGAGCAAAGTTTCATCAGAAAAATACACATGCTGATCTTGATCCCATGACCCCCGGAAAGATGGAGAAATTCCTCTTATGGTTCAGTTGTTACTGCAGTGAAGTTGTTCATGCTGCCATATACCTTCTGGGTTTGGTAATTTGATTGAAAATGGAGCTAAAACTCAGGCTTTCCATATTCAAAGAATGCTAATTATATTTGTAAAATACACTATATTTATTTTAAAAAAAATATTACTATTGACATTTTGCTGTATAATGTTGCAAATCTATTTAACAACAAATTGTGGTATTTGCACTGGTGCTGGCTAATTTAAAGTATTGATAACTATAGATCAATTTTGCAGAGAACCATTTTTGTAATGATTATGCTATAATTTGTGAACTGATATTTGAGTACTAAGCAGGCTAATCAGTCATCGTAATGGAAATGTGCGGTAGCAGAATATTAGGATTAAAATAACATGCTAGGTAGGGAAGTTGAAGGAGTGTAGCCTTAAGCTAGTCCAATCAAACAGATGGCAGCACTAAAAATGTTGAATTCACTTACCAATTCTCATGTCAGAATGTCCTGTGGGTTTAAAAATTAAAGGTTCAGTTACTTCTTTTTTTCTAGGGTCGAAATCCAAGATTACAGAGACTTCTCATACTACATGTATGTACCCTAACTTACCTACTAATGTCTCCATTTTGTCTTGGATTTTGAAGAGATAGCCTGCAATCAATAAACATTAGACTTACTATTGCATGAGAATATAGACAAGGCATCTCGGCGAGTAACTACATCCTGTATGAAACCTTCAATTTAAAATTATGTACGCCTTTGCTAATATATTTTGTTTCAAGACCTCAGCTTCTTGAAAAAAGTTGTTTCATATGTTCTCTTTGCAAAGTTCCTGGTTTGTTGAGAAGCATGTCAGACAAAAGTAATCATAAAATGAATGACATATTATCATTTAAAAATGAATGGCAAACATTACTAACCTGAAAATCTAAAAGATCAAAACATTCTTGGCGTCCTTCCAACTTATTTGCCAAAAGCAGTGAGAAAAAAGAAATAAAAAGTAAAAGTCTAGGATGTGAAAGCAGAATTACCTCTGATTATCTGGCAATTCATTTGGGAAGAACTCATCTGCCTGTGGTTGTTCTTTAGAGGTTTCAAACCAGCAAAATGATCACTTTAAAAAGAACTTTAACAAGGGACTCCAGCTCTTTGTGGTTTAACTATACAGCAATTAGTGAATAGCTGTTTTCCAGCTGATTTTTTCAATCTTTTGTTGCTGTGTGGTACAGCATAATTTAAGCTGCAGCTCCCCATGAGTAAAATTTGCAATACATGACATGGATTTAGATTAGACAGTGAAGAACACACTATAGTGCATAACACATAGGTGTTATGTATGTAGTTGTGCATTTGAAGAATGCTTTTGATTATTTTATTAACATCTGCTAAAAACACTTGTACAGTTTTTTCCCAAAATACCTGGTAACAGCAATAAATACACAGTGGTAGTATTACAGCCATACTAACTGGTAGGATTTGATGTAGAATCTACAATGGTTGTCAGACTGGGAGCTCTGCAGTGTAATAACTCTAATTCAAAGAGAAAATATGTGTTAATATGTCATAATTTATAAAGATAAAAAATGAACCTTGTCACAATAAATACAGACAAGAAAAAGTTATATTTCACAGGAAATGTTTACTGGGTATTAGAGCAGAGAAGTCAGAGGCATGCTGTCGTAGTTAATAGCAGATTTCTACTAACTAGAAAAAAAAAAACTAGGATTATGTTATTGTGAGGTACTAGGTGAGGAAAGAATGCAATGTAACTTTCTAATTATGATTAAAATGTTGCAGGATAGAAAGATAATGTTAAAAATGAACAGAAACTCTTAGAAGCTTAGCTAATATGAAAAGCAACAAATAAGTATCATTGAAGGATTGGGGTTGAAAGGGACCTTTAAAGACCATCTAGTCCAATCCCAAATAAGGACGCTGCATTTCTAGAACACAGAAATACAGAGATGAATAAAAGAGAAGTTTCAGAGCAGAAGCTCTGAGTTACATTCATAGGAAAAATATGTAGTTTAGGGCCAACAGGAAGGGATGATTACATACACACAAAGGTGATAAAATATTTAGAAGTTTTTTCCAGTTGCAAACTATATATAGGGCACGATCAGAAGGTTCATAACCATTTGATGTTATTTTATAAAGCAAGCATTTAAAAAAATCATATCAACTGGCAACATACAAGTTGTTATTTACCATGCAACATTTTAAAAAAATCTTCTGCGTGACATGCCTCTGAATTGCTCAAAGGCAAGAATAAAAACAACATGGGACGTGGAAGTGTTTTATGCAAGGCTTTCTCTGTACAGCTGTGCCAGGACGGGCACTTTGTATGAAAAGGTTCTGCTTTCAGTAACATCTGTTAATTTATCTCATCTGACTCATCCAGCCCCCTGGTAATAATGCCACTCTTGCACTAGGCTTATGGGATATTGGTGGATTAAACCTGTGCCAGGGCAGATTGAACCAAACAGCTGCCACAGGTACACTGCACGTGCAGATGCAAGAGAAGGGGAGCTGCAGGGACAGCAAGCAGGAGGAGCTGGGAGGGAAGCAGTGTGCAGTGGTTTGCCACTGGAAGGGGCAAACAGAGAGGGAGAGCTGTCATCTTGCACCAGCTCTGTTCAAAGGGTTGTGGGGAATCTTGGACAGGAAAAGGTCCCTACCTCTTGGAGGGTAGAAAGGTTCATGGGCACCACTAGAGGCTTTTAACAGAATAGACACATTTAATGGCAAGGGAGATTAGAAGAGATTTATTTGATAAAATTTGCAATAGCAAGTACCCTGATTGCATTGTCAAAAGCACAAGATGTACTTGACCCCCTCAGACAGCATAAGAAAAGAGTTACCACCACATAATGCAAGTTGTATTCCCTACTAGTGAAAGACAAGCTGGTATAGGTGATTTATATAAAGTTCATTTAAATAGGAAATTATAAAACCCCGAGGTTTTGAAGTGCTGGTGTTCATTTGGGGAAGGGAAATTCAGAAGACCATGAATGTGCATAACCTAAACTGACAATAATTTTAGGTTCAGCACAGGGGAAAACTGGATATTGGAATTTCATATTTTATTAGGAGCTTTGTCCATAAAGCTCCTAATACAGCTACATACCCTGTATTTAAAAGAAAATAGTTTTATACACAATAATTTTTGCCTAGATTATGTTGATGTGTCTTACTTAAGCATGTTTGAAATGTGCAAAACAATTTAGAGAAATATGCTAAAACTTACATTTTTCTGGAAAGCTGCCTATTATGATACAGCGGTACTATTCTCATGTTTGAATGCAAACTATCAAATCAATTTAAGCATCAAACACCAGACATATTAGGAGACAATTCAACTGATACTGAAACATTTTTTTTTAAATTACAGAGGGAGAAATAAGCAAATTTAATTCCACTTCTTTCTAAAGAAATAACGGAACAAAGAAACAAGCATGTTTTCCAGGTAGTTAGGGTTTTTCTGCACTACTGGAACTGGCAAAATTAATGACATCCAGAATTAGAATAGGAAACTTTTTAGCAAAGGCTACCTGTGGTGAATTGACTATCAAAGAGAGCTGTAGAGCTGCATTAGATATGTGTTAGACCTGGCAAGTCTGGCAGGTTGGTAGTATATCAGAGGCCAAACAGAGTAAAGAGAAAGAAAATAGTCTAAGATTAGGGAGATATACCAGGTTTCAGAGCATATTGTGAATATGAACATATTGTGGAATTTTGGAGGCAAGAGATAATCTTTTTTTATATGTTTTGGGAAAATAACCTGAATGGACAAACTATGGTTACCACAGTAACCATTGGTATGCAAAGAATCCCTCAGAAGGCACTTATTGAAAATGTCTAATGAATTTGGACTTGATTACAAGGGTTGGTGCAGGCTTACTTCTCCAGGGGAAGAATGAAATTTGCAGCTTTTATTGGGGAAAACTATCATTTATGACAAAAAGAAGTACCCTGGTGGTGATGGATAAGAGGGCAAGGAAATGATCCTTAAAAAACTCCAGAAAATAAACAGAAACACTGAGGATGGACAGAAACCTCCTGTAATTAAAATGGATTGAGTTTTAATACCTGTGAATGAATGGTTCCTTGCTGCAGATTACCAGCCCCTGAACATTATAGAAGCTCTGTCAGAAGTCAGACCAGTCAGAGGAGCAGGTTGCATGCCCTGGGAAATTCCTATTTCCTTATGAAAAGGCTTTAAATTATGCTATTTTGATATTTTAAGACAGAAAGTCTGACACATGCCTGCTGTATGATGATGAGTGCCTCCTCTAGTAAGGCAATATACAGTAACAACTTCTTCCTCAGGCCTAGAAAAATTGAATTGTAATAGCTAACTGGAAGGATCCTAGTGCCAGAAATAACAATCTGTGAAGAACAATCCTGCAGTACTCAGTTTTAATTCCAGTATTCAGTTTTAACTGATAAAACAAAGATCATGAGGAAACAGGATAGCATTATGAACAGCCATGAGAGTACAATATACAGTTTGTTGATTGCAGATTGGAATCAAACCCCTGGAAAAGAAAGTTACTGTCGAATGAGCTGGGTTGCATGGCTGTGTTTGAGGATTAAGGGCTCTGAAAGGCACTGCTAGTCAGATCATGCTTACCAGATCATGCAAACATCAGGAATCTGAAAAACAGAGGAAAAGGAGGGAATAGAAGTGTTCTTCCTAAAATGTCATCAGTTCCACCACTGACTGGAACAGCACCAAGGCACTCTTTTGCATGTCCTGCACTAATATTAAGGTAAACGTCCTTATTCAAGCTGTTATCTACTCATATCCTCAAACAGAATCAGGTGCTTTGACAAGCATGGTTACTTTAGCAACCTTCGGGCACAGCCTAACTCATATGTCTGTGCTGTAATCTAAGGGACTATGCCATGTCTCTGTTGTGCTTAGGTTTCACAACTTGCTCTAACACATTCAATTTTTAGCCAATTTGTCCTGCTTATATAGCAATTAAAAGATAGGGATGTTTAAAAGACTCATGATGAGTATCACACGATGATAATCTGCTCCAGAAATAGCAGAACTGCCACTCACTCTCAAATGATTTCAGATATTTAAGAGTGAATGTTGGAGTAAGGATGGATGTTCATTTTCGTGACTTTACTGCTGAAGTAAGATCAGGAATTTCAGTACTACCAAGAAGTTGCAAACTCTTGGCAGCTTTTGGCTGAATGAAAATGGAGATGTGTCATCCCTGAGATTTAATTGTCTTGGTGATGTGGCTGGTAGCACTCTGCCAGCTTAGCTTACCTATTTGCACCATGCTGCCCTCCTGACAATAGCAAAGGGGAGCAAACTCACAAGAACTTCCCCATAAAAAGCTCTGAGGATTAGACTGAAGGGAAGCTTGCCCAGGGTGCTGGTTATATAGTGGTAAGCTGTAAATCAACATGGAGCCATCTTCACAGCTATTTCACTACCACGGAACCAATAAAGTTACAACCTCCCATCTCAGTTTTCCCTCTGTCTATATTTTCCTGCAAGCCCTACTTAATCTGTAATGGTTTCTTTTAAAATAAGCAGTTCTAGCAAAAAGACACTCCTGGCTGTTCTAAACAGCATTGGCACTCACATCAAAACAGCCTAGTATGGCTCTCCCCTTGTAGTTTATATGAATAGCACCTGAATATTAAATATTGAGGCAGAAACGATTACCTGTTTTATGCAGGTCAGATGCACTTATACTCGTCGTGAAGCACGACTCCTGACTCCTTAATTAGGTAAGAAGTGTTCAGACTTTGCTCAGGGTATAATCAAATGTTAAAAGTCAACCACAAACAAAGCTTATCAGCTTGAAAAGTCATTTGAAACGAATAGCAAAGGAAGTTCTGAAAAGCAGTGTGTAGCTAGAAAGCTCAAACATATTTTCAAGAACAAAATCTGCTGCAATAATAATTAAAATCAAATCATCAAGATGGGGTCCTGTGAAATGATGCTGTGTGTGCTCCTTTTATTGAAATAGAAAAGGAGTCGACAACCAAACAAAAATGAGAAAATAGACATTATAAGAATGTTATTACTAATGGCAATAACAGGAGCCATTTTTTCCCCGTGAAGTTTCCAAAATGAGGGGAATTCTCGATAAAAAATATGGAATTTCTCAATGCTCAAACAGCTCAATTTTCTTTATCTGCTATAGTATAAAATTATAAGACAAAATAGTCAAAATGCTTTTGATATTTCTAGCTGAACTGGAATATTCACATTTTAGTAGCATAATCCATTAAGTTATTAGAACTGGCTCAGAAGAAAATATAACTGAGTTTAGAAAATTAATGTCAGATTTGCTACTTTCAGTAACTTACATTTAAAATCTCTAACCTATGAACAGTGTCTTTTTTCCATGTAAAAAATATCTTCAGATAAAATATTCTCAAATTTATAAGTTATTAAAACTATATGTATTTTTGTATCATAATTTTAATAATAAAAAATGCTAGTTTGATGGTTCATTGCCACATAAGAAGTAGCAACTCAAAGTGCACACTGAGCATTTTACATACAGAACATCCTTTGAAGAAAGAAAAACCTTGTTTAAAAACACACCTAGGGAAAACTTACAGCTGTATGGATTCAAATTAGGATCTGCATAAGGAAAGAAAATGAGTTAAAAAGTGAAATTGATGTCACAGGGATGTCTCAGCAATGCACACTGAAATGAAACAAAAAGTTCTTCAGTTCACAGGCAAAATCATCATGACTTACTGCATCCTACAAATGAATCAACTCCTTCTTCTCTAGTCTCCACAAGCACTGTTTTTGCTGTGGTGACATTCAACCTTCCCCAGGCTCTCCAGCGAGGCGTGGGGTAGTGCAGGAGGTTAAAGTTCTGTGTGTGTTGGTTTCTTTCTGCTTCTCCATCATCCTTCTTGCTGTATTTTGTCCCCTGCTCCATGATTCTTTGTGATCTTGCCCTGGCTGAGGTCACTCGCAGTGTTCCAGGATGTCTCTGCCTTGGCTCATCACCTTCAAGGCTTCATTTCAGAGCAGGCTGTGCCACCTGCAGCCTCACTGCCCAGGCCCTGCCAGGTATGCCTGATAACCTCAGTCAAAAGTAATTTCCAGGAAAGAGTGAATGACAAATATTTTGAGAGTGCTGTCTCTCAGTCCTTTCCCTCATGAATAAGTACTGACTGCCATAAAAAGTTATTGCACATCAGTGCAGACAAAAAATAACCCGTCCACCCCCAGAATGAAACAGAAACCAAACGGCAAGGTTGTTTCATGAAGCAGAAAAAGCTGAGTTCTTTTCATAAATACTAAATAAATAAATAAATAAATTTAAAAGAGACTGGATCAACACACCCACAAACAGTTTAAATAACTAAAATACGTCTTTTCCCCTTCCATCTCAGTTCCTAAAAATGTTCCTTTCATTTAAAAGAAGAGTGAAGTTATTGGAGTGGAACTGAACTAAGCAGTAGTTTACATTTTGAGAAAGCTGAAAAATCAAAAAATGCAGATGCTTGAATTTTGCATTCTCATGTTTATGACAACCTACCAAACAGAAAAAATAAACTTATGGGTATGTATAGATATATAGTTTAACCTGAGAACAAGGCTGCAGTTTTAGACTTCAGAAACTGCTCTTCATTATCCTCTGGCCTTGAACACTGGACTTACAGGTCAAAGACAAAAATCAAGAAGTTTCTTATTTTTGAAGGTACTCTTTCTAGAAAAAGACAATGTGATATCTTAATAGGACATATTAATATCTATGCAAATTTCTGAATCTTCTCAATACCTCTTAGTTAATGACACAATACTGTTGGTCTCCAGGAGGCTTTGAGCAAGCTCGTATCTCAAAATAATCTTGAATCAAGCTGAAACACAAAGATTCCTTACACAGGCCTCAGGGACCTCTGTGCTGCATGTCTTAGCACTTGGTAGGATTTGTAAAAACCTCTCACCTGCTTCCCACAGAAGTTCCCTCTGATACTGGAAGCAGAGGAAACTGTTCCCACAAGGAATAAAATAGAACAAGGATTAGCTGAGGTAAAGGGAATGAAAAAAATCATTATCCTATAATGTGCATAGCATATTTTGTCATTCACACTACTCATTAATCTGATCAATCTGTGTCCAAGAAAGCCACAATATATAATTGGGTCCTCAAAGCAGATTTTGCTACGCCTAATATTAATACTTACTGAGAGAAAATTTACCTTCTGTTCATATCTGTATCAGGTGAATGGTAGACTGGCTAATTTTCTAGCCCTGAAAAGCTAGTCCAGCAAAACTGATGAATCAGGCATAGTTACAGATCACATATGGATTGACTTTAAAAGAAAATGTTAGATAATGCAAATGTTACCTTCTTACATAACGATGAAGAACCCACTGGATAAATAGGTATTGCATGTCTAATAAAAGCAGAACAAAAAAAGCTATATTTTTCAGTGTATACTGCAGTGTTTGCAATAAAAGGTTAGTTTTCTGAAATACATATCAGGCAAAACTGAAATAAAACTCATTGGTTAGGGTTTGTCTTAATATGTAGTCAACTACTCCACTGTGTGTTCATAAATTATTCATAATATATATGAAATTGAAAATCTCCATGGTGCCCTCTATGAAGTCTCAATAATTTTGCTTGAAAAAGACAGAAAATATTCTGCGTTTTAGAGCAGAATAATTTATTCCCTTAGATCATAAAAATCTTTTCTACATTTAAATAAAATAAATTGTTGCATACCAAGATCAAGTGAATTTCAAGGAACGAACAGAGACCAGTGCTATGCCAAGGTATATTCATGGTGTAATGGCAGTTTGGGGTGGAGTGCAAAGGGAGAGAAGAATGATTTAGGCTAATTGGTGAAAGGTTGTACATTAGTTTATTTAACAGCATGAGGGTCTTATTATTTGAATAGAGATACTTCCTTTAGGGAAGTTCCTGTCCCTCTCCTTATAAAACTGTCAGTAGGTAAGGACCAGTCGGACTGATGGTGGGGAGAGAAGAAAGTACTCTATAAAAATGTGTTGGTTTTATGAATGTTTTGCTCCAGTGAACTTCTCCAGCTACATTTAAATTACAAACTATTCATAAATAACAAACAATGGGTAACTGTACAGCACAACTTTTCTAGCTGCAAGTTTGAAACTCTTATATCATTTGACCTGCTGCTGTGAACAACATGCTACTTCAATAGACCAAAGAAATAAAATTTCAAGAGCTTTGCCATTTTTTTTTTGAAAGTTCAACATTATGTAGAGAAAGAAAGGTAAAAAAGTTGGATATTGGCAGCTGATATTGTACTTGTGTTCCACTGAAAAAGAAATAATTTTTCACTATGTTGTGGAACAAAAGAAAAGAACCAGACAATTTTTTCCAAACAGTTTTAATGTGATGTACTGTCAAAGGCTAAGCCTTTTGGGCACTACACAAAACTGATTTTCAGTCTGCTTTACTGACTGTAGTGCAGTTTCTTTCCTGCTTACATAGTGGTAAAAACACACCTTGTTTGAACATTGTGTAGCTCGCCAGAAGGTCAGAGTGTCTGTTTTACTTGTATTGCAATTCTTCAGCATTAAGAGCAAACTCAGACCAACAATAGAAGGGTCAAATATGAAAACAAAATTGGTTACAACCTGGTTCACAGAGTAAATTTATCCTCCCCACCATGTGTCTTTTAGAGGAAATCTATCACATATAAACAGCTGCATGCATCTATACTACTTTATCTTCTATTTTGTTTAACTGCTTTTTAAGCAGTTTTAGCAACTAAGTTGAGAATATATCCACTTGGTCTATTTCCAGACTTACCAACCTTTCTAGGTGGATTTCCTAAGTGGCTAACCTGTCGTTACTGAATTTTTCCACAAAGGGCAAAGAAACTATCCATACATCCATCCTCCCATCCATCTTTAGATGATTTTCATTGAGGCTGTTTTCTGATCTCCCCTCATTTTTGGACAAAAACTTCTAGACTGAATAACCTTATGTTTTTAAACCTTTTCTTAACGGGTTTTGCATACTAGAAATCTAATTACCACAATCCTATGTGAATTGTACTCCATTGCTGAAATACACCAATATTTTTCATAACTCAAAATTCTATTCAGTTCTACTTCTGTCCTATCCTTTTAGTGCTCTCCTACTTGATAATCTGTTATTTTCTCTTTATCTCACCAAATACTGAAAAATAGTACCAGAGGTTATTATTTTTTTTTTCTGTGCCATGAATCCATCAGAATTCCAGCATTTTACTGATCCTTTGGATTAGCACACCAAACTTGCAGAAGAAATGTTACACAGCACAGTAATATGAGACAACATTCAAGAAGAAATTTGGAGCAGTCTGAGAAATTTGAGAAAGCAGAATTCCCTGCCCAGCAAAGGAGTTAGATCTTCTAAATGTTAGCAGAAACTGATGCCCACATTTGTTGTATCACATTAATAGAACCTCTACTTTTTTGAATGAGAAGAAGGAAAAAACAGCTTGTTTCAGTGTTGTTGCAGTAAAAATATTATTAAGTTTGACTTCAAATTATACCAGATGCTATAAAAATATCTTGGGATATATTAGTAGAGGGCTAGAAAACATGGAAAAGATGATATGGGATAAATTACACCCTTGTCTACTATTCAACATGCTAAAAAATATGTTGCTTATTACAAACCCTGATTTATTCTGTGGAGAGGTGCATAATAATTGTGTGGCACACACAGGACTCTGAGGTCTTCTCCTTTTGACACCTTCCTGATTCTCTCCATTGCCTGTTAAAAAATTCTTCCTTTTCTAAAAATTATTAGAACTTCAGAAACCTATCCCAACAGATACATCAGATTCATAATTTAAAACCCAAACCAAACCCAAACCCAACAAAACCAAAGAGGTGTTTGATTCCTGTCTGGAGGTTTCCCTCAGTGAGATCTACTCCTTTACCCACACAAGCTGTTCTGTCAGACAGTTTCCTGGTATAAAAAGGCTTCATCTGTGACCTTCTGCTTTCTTGTGAAATATACTACAAATTTTCAACAAAAAACATAGTCTTCCAAAAATATTCTTAGTATGTAGGAGAGCATTTATTTTCCCTTAAATTTTTGATAAGGGATGCAAACTGTATTTATGGTTCAATGCAATATTCCTGAGGTAGGTAGCACCTACACATGGGAGCCATTCACCCAGTTTGGGGGCTTCTAAACCAGTGACAGAAACCCTCAGTAGGAGGTGTGAGGAGTTTCAGAGCCACTGAGGTCTGCCAACTAGAGCACTGACTAGCCAGGGAGGAGGAAGTAAAATCTGGAACCAAAACTGAAGCAGCAATTTGAAAGTTAGAAGAATCAGGAAAATTACAAACCCCACTGAAAGTCTATTCTGGTTTGGTTTGGGTTTTTTTATGTTGTTTTTTTTTATTATTATTATTATTTTCGTGAGGGGCTTTTTTTGTGCTTGTTTGGGGTTTTTTTGGGTTTTGTTTTTTGTTTGGTTTGTTTTTTGGTTTTTTTTTTTTTTTTTTTTTTTCTAAAGAGGATGGTATAATGAACTTCTCCAGTCAAGGCAAATCTTCAGTACAACACCCTGTACTTTTACCTTTTACATGAACCTTCTACAGTCTTAGCAGTAGAGCACTCAGGAAGTACAAAGAGTTTCTATCTACCCCCTGTTGTATTCTAGAGCTTTGATATTATCTATGCTGAGTCAAGACTGAAATTGAAGAAGTGGGGGAAAGGAGAAAGGGAAAAGTAAAGAAAACCTTTTTCTTACTACCTAATTTTCTTTCAAATTTTTCTTGTCTGCTTCTTCCTCTGTTCTAATATACAATCTGTCTTCACACAGAGGGCACTAAATTTTGCCCCACCTCTAATCTCCTATAAAGTATGGTGCTCTGGTAGACGTTTTCTCCTTTAATTTGTTTTGATTATTATTTTATAGGCTTGCAGCATATACCTAAAACTGGTTGCATGGAAGACTACAAAAATATGTACAGCTTTAGAAAGACATAAAGTACAATTAACATCTTCCCGTGACTATTCAGCTGTCCTCAAGTCTCTATCTTCAAGCAGATTAAAAGTTAGTTTGTAGTAGGTATAATAGTTACTAAGAAAATACCCTATCCTTTTCCACTCCTTTCTTTTTTGCTGTTATCTTCCTTTGTATTTTTGGGCTAAGGAACCTTTTACTTGCTTAACCAGCTCATAGTGCATCTATTCCACCACAGTGGCCACACCCCATAGGTATGTGTGTATCTATCTATACAAATACATATATAGACATACACATACATACACATATATATATGTGTAATTACACATATTGATAACACCTGTGAGTTAAGGCAGAAATTAGTCCTAAGAAAATAAACTTGCTGAAGACAAAATAAAAACCAGATGAACATTTGGTAAGGACAAGTAAATCAATTTTGAGAGACAATAACAAGTGTTCACTGATACCTTTGGGACTTTTATTTAGAAACCAGCAAATTGAAGGTATGTTGTTTGTGTTGTACACATAGAAATTCTCATAGCATGGTAGAAAAAAAATCAGGTCTGCCAAATTCCATTGAAGTTTTGAGCAAATATTTAAAGAGTTTTGAGAAATGCAATTCATGCAGGCTCCAAGTTCAGCTAACACGGTAAGTGCAATTAAATTGCTATATGTCAAGATTTTAAGAAGTACTTTTACCTTTTTTTTCATAGCATATATAGTACAAATATTTGAGACACTCAAAAGTTCTGTTTGCTACGATGGTTGCAAATCTAAAATATTTCTACTAACACTGTATACATTAACAAGTAAAGAAGCATTCTTTCTTTAACATATCTATTCTCATCCAGTCTTGAGAATGGCTAAGATTTTAACTTGATTTAGACTGTATTGCATTTCCTAATGATACTAGAAAATATTACTCATAATAAGTTTTTTTAAGTATCATCTCTGAAACACAGTAATATTCAATAGAGAGGCTGGGTCAATGATTAAGCTTTGAGATCAAGAAATCAATTATCTTAGCTTTGTATATCCATCTAGAAGAATGAAGAAATACGTATAAACATCAGTGTCCTTTAGAGGATCACAATATCCATCTCTTCACAACAAAGAAATTGGTACTCATTTACTCTTTAAAAATTAAGATCAACAAATAAGGTTTTTCTTAAGGTCAACATACCTTATGACTCCCTGATTAACTCTTCACTTTCAGTCCAGCAGATTCTTCACTTTCAGAGCAATTTCAGATCTTGTAATGCTGATGGCTATACTTATGCTTTTATCAGTATTCAATAGAACAATAGCTGTAATTCTGAATCATTGTGCTTTGATTGTACAGAAATCAATCCTACAACCATCATGTCTACTGGCATAAATAATACAAGACCAGTTTTCCATTATTCATAAAGGCTAGTTTTTGTTTGCATTCTTAAACAGTTCAGCTATTTAGTTTGTTGGCAGAGAGATGAGTTAGCTATGAGCATTTTTAATTATTTTTTTGGTAACTTGAAAAAAACTATCATTGTCAAGGGAAATTAGACTTTCAAAAGCAATAAAAAAGGAGAAATTAGCTATTTCAGAGGTCTTCCATACAAGAAGAATAAGTGAAAGGACTTATCAGTTGGTTTCTAATTGAGACTGATGGTAATAAAAAATAGAATACCATTTAATGAAAAATATGTGCATCCTTTAAATATACCTCCTGTTGGGTTTTCTTTCTCCCATCAATTGTTAAGTCTTTCATTTTATCCAGGTACCCCCTATGGGACACACGCACACCATTTCAGTGGAATCATATTTATTTTTTAATCCATTATGGTTCCGAAGTGAGCAGAGCACCACCATGAAGGAACAACATTTTGAACTCAGTTTCAAAAACACTAGATAAATCCAAAGTTATCAGCCTTCTTGCTCAGACTTCATGAAAAATACATTCATGAAAGAATCACCATTGTTTCTTAGCAACAGCTTCATGACCAGCAATGTATTGCAAACTCTGCTTTGCAAACATTGCTCTCTCTTCATAATCTCATAAAAATGTAATTTGTCCATCAGTAATGAAGTAAGTTTTCCAGGATCCTAATACATAATATACATGATAGTTGAATAAAGCCATTATAAGTCAGCCAAGGAGGAAAATCTTAGAGAACTGAAACATGTACATGGTCACTTAACTGGGCTGCACTTCTCTACATCATAATCTGTTTCAAGCCAGAATTAATTAGACCCTGGAGTTGGTTGTGATGCTGGGTTTTTTTTTTTTTTGGCTGGTTTGGGGCTCCTTTTTGGGAACTGGAGGTGGGGAGGTTGTTTTCTGGTTTTGGTGGTTTTTTTAGTTTTGCTTTTGTTTACTGTGGGCAGTATGTAACTTGTGCATTTTTTTGCACAAGTTTTTTTAGTTGTCACCACTACTTTCTATGGGAGAACAGATTAACACAGCTGTTCAAAAGCAGATTCTAGAGACAATGTAGTATGCAGAGCAAAATAGTAAGCTGCATGTCTTAAAAATGTGGTGATAGGTAATGTGCTGGAATTGTTCATTAGAAAGAACGGAGAGCTCTTAAAACATGTAAATGGCAGCTCTGGACATTTATGCACAGGACTGTAACACTGGTTTCCTCTTAACTGCTGTAGGTCAAGGGTCTATATTTATTCTATTCCTACTGAGAGAATAATGTAACGATAGACTGAGCATATATTTAAACAAATTAAAAACTTGAACAAATTAATGACTGGAAAAGACATGCAAATTTAAACAATTTTACAGCCTGGCAAAATGGCATATGCTAGATTATAGAGCATGTGAAAGCATTATGTGCAGTAAAAAAGACTCAATGCAGTTTTAATATAGAGATATATAAGTGGTGATATATAAAGCAGTCAAGGTTTCCTTCTTAGAAAAGAACTCAAAAGTATACGATGAAGCTGATCAGAACTGACAACAATATTAAAAACTGAGGTTATAGAGCAAAGTGATATGGAACTGTCGGAATGAAGCAATGCAACAATTATTTTGTGATGTCAAATAATGCTTGTCATAATTGCTAAATTTCAGTGAACTAGACTAATTACACAGCAAACATCAATAGTGTATGGATGGTTAAAAAGAAATATTTTGATTCTTTGGTTACAGAAATTAAGAAGTCTAAATTTCTTCCAAAATATTAAAGCTCTTTAATGTGGGTTGTCTTAGAGTAATATAGGTAGAATTTCTATTGTTTCTCTACATTTATTACAAGATGGAACCTGACTGCATCAATACCCTTGACAACAAATTGGCTTTTATTCTTTTGAGATTTTTGAAAGCCTTATACATATATATATATATATATATCCTTTTATGAGATTATTTCCACTTACTGTTTTAAATGGTATGGAATAGTCCATGAATGAGAGATTTGGAGGAAAGACAGGAAACAGGACATAAAATTTTCTGTGTTAGAACACCAAAATACATGATGGCATAAATAAAAAGGCGGAAAAGTTTAATCAATTTTCTCATCTAGAACTTTGAAATACTATTTTCCTTTAAAAAGAATTAATACATTAATTGTGTGAAAAAATGCAAAAAATTTTAATAGCTACCATGATAAACAATCAACTCTTACATTTATTCCACATGTATGTGGTATATATTTACACACACATACACATTACATTTTCATCATCACTGTTTTGAGCACTTATATTTTTTCTCTGGAAACAAGACAAGTTATATAAATCAGGTCCTATAAAAAAAAATTAAAAGCACAAGAGTATTTCACTTGTTTCATAACAGAAACTTATAGCCCCAGGATGCAAGTGCAAAGCAAAGCAGGAATTTGTCTAACAGCAGAGCTCTGCTTCCAATTGGAATTTCTCAAAGGAACTCAGCAAGAAGTCATCGAAGACACACAGTTAGTACTATACTCTTCCTGACTTTGCTTTTAACTGCCTGCAAGCATTATAACTGGAGTTAAATTGGGCTAAATACAGGAAATATGACCCCACAAGCCCAAGTTTGCTGGTGATAGTTTACAGATCAATTTTGTCTTTGAAGCTGGTTTTGCTTGGATCAAGGTGGTACCTCCAGATGTAATTTTCCACCTAAATGATTACCAGGCAAACTTATGAAGCACTGGTTTAAACTAAACAAAATTCCCTGTGTCATCCCCACAACGTGTTCACTTATGGAGCTGCTGAACTGTTGTTTGCAAGATGTATTCTTTGAATCCTTGAATTCACCATGCTCCATATCTCACAATGTCATAGAGAACAAGTTGTGATATTGTGTGAATTGACACATACGGGTAACCAGGCTAAACACCAAACCACAGATGAAATGATTTATTTCATTACCTAGCTAACAATTCTGGGTGGCAGAGACACAGAGTCTGTGCTTTTATGATCTCTCTCCCAGCAGGAGGTTCAACCATGTCTGTGAGAGTGTGTTATCTCTACACAGGAATTCTACTTCTCAGCACAGGCAGAGGATGAACAACACTAGGCATAATAAATGAAGTTACCCACACTGATAATCTTAGCATTCCCAGCTGCAAGGTCACTTTGAGCAAAACTATTCCCTCCTTGCCAAATCTTCCAGTTTTGACCCTTTCCTACTAACAGATACTATTACATGCTTTACTACTCTTAAGACTATTTGGAAGAATCATTAGGATTTCATGCATAACAGGGGAAGAGCCTGGGAGTATCTGTAAATCTCCCAAATACTCACCCAATCTAATAGAGATGCTTTGATGGGATCTCTCTTTGGAAGTGTATTCAACGGCAGAGGCAGCAGCTTATGAAACTGCTGGCATCCCCTCTCAAAACCCTTGTACTCCACCGTCTCCTTCCACAGTCTTATTCTTTAATCATTGTTTTGGGACCAAAGATTATTAGAGAGAGATTTACACATTTGAGCATATCTGATTTCCTGTAATTGTCAAGGAAGCTGTGGTCGATACAGGCAACAGTGATACAGACAGTGCAATCAATGGAGTATTCAGTATCGGTCCATTTTTCTCAGCATCAAGTAAGGATGTCCTTTAGGGAAATCCTGGCCACAAGCACTTCGACCTCCACTTACTGCTGATTGCTACTGGCAGTAGTGGGAGCAGCCCACATCCTGATTTGCACACATGGTAGTTCAAGGGCTTTCATTAGGAGCTGAAGCCCACAACTACTGATTTAATATGTGAGCAGCTTATTCTGTACTTGGCAAAGCAAGGGGGGGACAGCAGTGCGTAGACAGAGAGTAAGAGGTGCTCAGCATGTCTTTGCTCCCGAGCTGAGAAGCTATGCTAGAAACACCTTCCCAACTCTACCAAAGTGAGCACAGGAGGAGGGCAGGGAATGAGAGGAGGTACAGGTGGCAAGGGAAGAAAGGCACGACCCTAGGAGCACAGGAGAGGAACAGAAAGCCGATCATAAGGCCTACAGTGACAGTACTGACATGCAATATTTTCAGTATCAGCCTGCACTTAGAACCACTGCATTATCAGAGTATCATTTCCTGCCATTTGTTAGAGGGAACACATGAGGGTTTTTGTGTTTATGTACCTAATATAAATTTATCAGATTTGATGCATTTGGCATATTAGGCAGCTTTTTTAATATGATATGAAATAATGTCCAGCTATGTTATCCTTGCACTTTTGACACTGACAACATAAGAAAAACCTGACCTGTATCTGAGGTGTTCTCTGTTAATGCTTGGAAACTTCAACAGGATGCTCCTAGTCTCAGTTTGAGAATAGTCCAGATGGTGACATACACACACAGCGTTAAAACCATATAATTAAAGTATTATTTAACAACACCATAATTATCTTTGAGATCTAATTTTAACAACAAAATATTTCTAACTTGATTCCATATAAAAATAATAAGCCTCTATTTCATAAAACATCATTTTAATATGAAGTTGACATAACTTTTGTTTATTTATTTATGTATTTAATGTGTTACATCTCCCTCTCTTATCCACTTCAATAAAAACAACTAGGCTGAAGACATGATTTCTCATTGAGGAAGTAGATGGGAGTACATTACTGGGAGTAGATGACTTGTCATAGCAATTTAAAGATTTTACTGATAGCTGTTAAGGGCTACTCCTAATGCAAATCTTGCAATTACTATGGTATATGTATTTCTAAGACTATGTAACTTCATTTTCTACCACACAGCAAATAAAAACTTTTTCAAAAGGGTATATGCAGTCTGACTAAGATAAGAAAGGCTGTGAAAAATGGGCTAAATATAAAAAACCTCAATACATTTAGAAGAAAAAATTCCAAAGAGTCTGATTTGGGTAAGTGTTCCAAGCAACCTAGTGGACCTGACTAAAAGAGGAATAAAAATTTGGAAAGGGAAAAAATAAATCCATTTAATGCTGGCACATGCTGAACATAATGAATAGTTTTATTTTTAGAACTCTTAAATCTTCTATTTTGTTCTCTGAGAGAATGTTGATAAGACCTCAAGAGCACTGGAACAATGATGATAAACAAGGATTTTTAGTTCACACTAATTTTCTTCTGAACTATTTGTAGGGCACAATTTTGCCAAGTTTCCTTTCAGAACTGGGATTTACATTCAGTTGCTTCAGTAGCAACAGAGGAGTTCTATGCAAATAAAGCATCAATTAACCTGCTTTGTGGTTGCTGATTCAAAATAAAGCAAATTAAGGAAAGTCTTAGATTTGCACCTGCCATCCCTTCCCGTCCTATCACATACTCAAGTAAAGTAGAATATAATCTCAAACTAGACTAGGAAAAGATCCTGCCAGAAATATTGTAACAATTGTGAGCTGTCTGGGAGATAGACTGAGTAAATTGGCCTTCCATGACATTATGCTCATATATAATGTGTTAAATTAATGTTGGCACTGCTCTTGGCTGTCTGCATTCACACCCAGAAATGTAGAATTCATTTAATTGGATGAATTTCATGTAATACTGGAAACTTCTGCCAATAACCAGATTGAATCTTCCCAGAATTAGAAAGATACAGACCATTCCTGCAGAGAAGTATTGAAAGGTTTGACAGACAATTGCTGACCCAAGCTAAAATGACTATGTTTCAGATTGAAAGGCAGAGCTACTCAATAGCTCAATTATATCAAATCTCTATGTATCCCTGTTTTAGGATATATGCCTAATTAAAGAAATGTTTCTCTTATGATTGATACTAGCATGACTAACACCCTAGAAAGTTTTCTCTCTCAAAAGAATGTTAAATTTAACCATGACAATGTCTTTCTGTTAAGAGTTACCTACCTCGTAGCCTTTTAGTTTATGTCAGTTATATTTCAGAATAATCTCATCAGGTACAAAATGTGATACTCTGGAGTGACAGATTGCTTATATGCTCTGGCTTTTATATTAATTTCCACTATACTGGATGAAGAAAACTTCTTATTAAATGAGTAATAAATTATAGTATTTCTTAATATCATATGATGATCATATTAATCTCATCAGGTTCACATGAATTTGTCACACATACCTTTAATAATGACTCAGAAGTAGTGATATAACCTGTCTTATGATTTCAGCTGACAGCACATTAGTCCAATATTCTTACTGATTAACCTTGACACCTTGTCTTTTCAGATCCCTCTTTTATAAGTCGGATTGTATTTGTCCATTTCCATAGTTGAGTGGCAAAGGAGGTAAGATGAAATTCCAGCAGCCAGAGCAACTTAGTAAATATGCTGCTTCAAACACCTCACCTGGCAGACTTAGTTTTCTCTATATGCAGCAAGGCAATGCATTATTTATAGCAATTCCCATAACACAAATATTGTTACATAAATAAAACAATATAAAAAAGCAGTACAAAAAGACCACATTCATCAGGTGCTTACACCCCTATTTTCCCAAAATTAAACTGAGTTTTTTATATATTTTTTTCTTGATAAGAACAGATCAAGTTTTGTAGATTAGGTCCAGCCGTAATAAATGCTTATGGTGCATAGAGCTGATGTATTTGTAAAGTTAAAAAGAGATTGCTATAATGCTTCAAGGTCATGTCACATAATACTGGTTTAAAATACAGCGTAACCAAGAATGATTAACTACGGCACTCTAATTACAGACAAGGAAAATTTTACGTAACAGTTCCTGCTCCTAAGTATTTTCACAAAAATTTAGATACCTGCTAACTGAATGACACCCAGTATTGACTTATGTATTTAAAAAAAAAAAAACCAAAATGAAAGAGGGTATACACCAGTATTTGGCACAGTGCCAGACCACATGAAATCTCTGAAATTAGCATATACTGAATTGGGAATAAATCTGAGTAGGTTGGCCTGTTCTGTGCACTTCATAGGCAGCATCAAATTAAGATCATCTCAAGGTATCTACATCAATGGCAGCAGACTTCCTTATTTCTCATTTACACATATTTTTGTTGTGGCTATTCATCTCCCATTGGAGATCTATTTCCTTCCAGCTATTATCACCCTAACTTCTTCCCCTAATGCAGCTCTTATTTTTTGTATCTATTTCCTGTGAAATAAGTGTGCAGAACAGCCAGATCAGCATGCCCTATTTTTTCTCTCCTGTATAAACCAATCCTTACAGTTTTTCTTTTCTTACTACAGAAATATCTGTCCTACGGACTTCTCAGGTTGAGTATAATTTTAGAGTTCAGGTCATGTAGGCTGGGAAATTCAGGTCACTTCATTATCTTTATCATAAGGACAGATGCATGAGTTTTTGGAAAGAATTTTCTGCCTCTCCTTGCTTGGCTAATATTTACCTTCAAAAGTTTAGACACAGAAGGGAAGTGGAAATCCAGTATCCATTATCACAAGCAAAAAGCTCTGGTGTATATTAGCTATGTATATATTTATGGGTAAATATATGCAAAAATATGAAAAAATATGCAAAACTGCATAGATATAACCAAACTTCAGGAAATATCATTAAGTTTTAAGGCATCTGAGAGAAACTCTATATGTAGGAAAGCCCGTATTATCCAATACACTGCCACAGAGGAAGAAAATTTCTTCCTTTGCAAAACAAAACAATCTCTTCTCAGCAAGAAGCTAAAGATAGCTCATCAGTGAAAGAAAAAAACACCTAAAGATCAGCATAATTTGTCTTTCAAATGGCAGTCATTAACAAAAAGCACAGACTTGCATTCTGTATAACGGGAAAAATTGTAACTGTACTGTGCTGATCAGGCACACCACATACAGTAGTGTTATAAAAGTCTACCAGTGTTCACGTTGAGAACACAAGCATTTAGCTTTGCAAAATCAAGATGAACAACCTTTTGTGCAATTTGTACTCAGTTTTGTAGAGCTGAACCAAAACTGCTTAGGAAGTGAGTGTGCTGTGGTCAGTGGAAAGGGGCACAAGATGCTCCCTCTTTTCATTTTTTGAACAAAATAAAGAGAGATGCTGAGGGAATTTTCATTAACCAGCAAAATAAGAGGAAGCCTATGGCCTAGGGGAAGGCTGAAGAAAATATTTACAGGGAACTAATTTAGTTTGTAACCAGAGTAATGCCTGTTGGATCGGAGCTGATATTACTATGTATGAGGTGATTTAGCAGCAAATGACAAACCACACTGACTCTACCTAAGGAGTTGTTTTTCAGAACCATATTACTTAAATATCTGTAGGTACAAGGAAAACACACCTGAGCAAGTGCAGGGCCACCTTAAACCAGTTTTGACTTTCCATTGTATTCCCATGAGTTGCTGCAGTGCCAGAAAAGGGTTAGCTCACTATTGAAGAACTGATGCTCGCACAGGAATGGAAATGGCAGAGACTAGAAAGTGTTAATGCACTTCAGATATTTTCTTCTTTAGGTCTCTACAGTCATAATGCAGCACTCATGATTTCTGCTTTGAGAATTTCACTGGGAAGAAAAGATTATAACTAATATTCCTTTGCTCATGAATTCTATACTTTCCCTGCTGTTCAGTGATATTTTCCCTTCAGTATAACTCTACAGGAGAGTGTGAAATGACTAGTGATGCCTTCTGTTCCTGTCACAGAGGAAAGAGGTTTGGCTTTCTTCCTTCTTTTGGCAAAAAGAACTTAATAAACTTTTCTTCCTTTCCTCCCCCACCCCCTTTCTTAAGTTAGATTGAAGTATTTTAGTTCTGCCATAATAAAAGTAGTGGAGCCAAGAACTTTTTATCAGTATGTGTTACTACATACCACATTCACTCTCATAGGTTATAGTCTTCAGAATAAGGTTACTCAACTAATTCATTTGGCAAACT
The DNA here is from genome assembly GCA_013399225.1 of Rhipidura dahli. Classification (NCBI taxonomy): domain Eukaryota; kingdom Metazoa; phylum Chordata; class Aves; order Passeriformes; family Rhipiduridae; genus Rhipidura; species Rhipidura dahli. The sequence continues at coordinate 759,387 of VXAC01001422.1, forward strand.
TAAATTTTAAGCTAGAAAATTTAGTAACATTTAGCAACCAGGAAGAAATACTTATCATTTATTATTTAGCTGCAGTGGTCCTTGGCCTACCAGATGCAACATGTTCCCTTCCTTCCAATGAGCTGTGGCAGACATGCAGAAATATAAAATCTAAAGGACAGAATGCAGTATCACATTCAAATAAAATTTACCATCTGACAGCAGTCTTCTGCAAAAGTACCCCTGCTCTAATTAATGCCACAGCCATAAAAAAATACAAACATAGAGACAGAAACTCTTGCATACTGGAAGCTCTTGTGTTTCTATAGAAATGCCTTAAAAATGCACTTAGAAAATTTATTGCTTTCTAAAATTGAGAGCCTTAATCCAGACTTAGTTACGTTTGCAAAGCCAACTGGAAATGGACAGAGGACAGGACAGCAAAACTGGAAACCTTATCCTCTTGGCAGACAATACTTACTTGTTTAAACAGCCAAAGACTTCTGCTTATTTGTTTCTTGTTTGCACTGGCAGCCAATCTGAGCACGTTTATCAGGCAGCACTACCCACCCACGGTTTGTCAGCTGAACAGCTGAGAAGGAGGCAAAGCTGGACAAAGGCCAAAGGACCCGGCAGTGGCAGAGCACAGCTGACCCCACACAGGTGGATTAATGAGTCTGCAAGGATAGATCTGGACAACCACTGTTAAATATACCACCTCAGGTTGAAGGTGGTAGCAAGGAAACCTCAACCAATGTTTTAGAGATATTGCCTACTGTATCCTTATCCAGGATTTTATGCAAAAAATTTCTGACTGTATTCCTTATGGATGCTGAAAAGGATTAAAAAAAATATCCCGGAGATATGGATTGACTGTTACCAATTTTAAAAGAATATAAAATATGAAGTAAATAAGATGAATTCTACTGTTAAGTAGTCATTTAACTACTTATTTTTGTAAGCATGGATAAATACACAACATTTCCCCTGCCAATAGTAAAACAGAAAAATATTAAGCTTTGTTCAAAAGGTCAAGTCCTTTCAAGTCTCTTTTGGATTTCCTTCAGGAGTTTAGAAACTGCCTTCATCGGCTACACATGCAGTGATGAAAGAAAAAAAGTGAAGATAATAACATATATTGTTTTCACTCTTTTGTTTTATCTGTGAACATTCAAACAATGTAAAAGAAATGTTGAAAATTCTCTGATTAAAGTCAGATTTTGCTGCTCCAGTTTATAATCTCTGGAAATTCACTGAATTGAAGAGCATTTTAGGACAATAGAGGACACACAGTCTTCCTTTTCAGATGACTTTTTTTCCCTTTAGACCTTCTTTAGAGAAAAGATTTATAAATACAATTCCATTTTTTGGATTTCATACTAGTCTATTAAAAATAACCATTAAGTTTAAGATCAACAGCTCTTCTTGCCAAAGATTTTCCACAATGTTTGTTGTTTAAAACATGAATTTTCATATTGCCTGTTCCTTTAGAGAAGGCCTGTATCACCAACATTTTACTTTTCAAAGAAATAGAGAGCCTGGAGGCAACTGAAGGAAAAAAAAAAATAGATATTTGTAGGTAGTAGCCACATTTGTGGTTTACTTACAAAATAGTAAAACTAAGTAGTAATCCACATTTAAAACTAATAATATGATATTTTTTTTCTCCAGTTTTTGCAGTAATAAAAGACGGGAACAATCATATAAAAGCACCTCAGCTCATGTAAGCAACCAGTAACAGAGTACCCCAGTTAGAAAAGTTGGGTTTTTAAATTTTTCTTTTTATCTTAATTATCTCCACAGAGACACATTATATGGTTAGCTAACACATGCCCAAGATAGGTGCAAATGACTCCATGACAAAATTTGTACAAAGGGCATGAACATCTGTTTTAATCTGTGTAACAAAACAGATCTAAAGATGTGATTACTATTATATTATTAATGAAACAATATTTTAAAATTTAGCAGGAAAATTCAGGATGTATGAAATTTTGATTCAATCTCAGAAACAAATTTTAACTGTGATGGACTGACCTTGTCTGAATACAATATGCCCACCAAAGCCATTCTGTCAATCCCCTCCTCAGCTGCATTGGGGAAAGAAAATATAACAAAAGGCTCATGGGTTAAGATAAAGGCAGGAGGAGATCACTCAGCAGTCACTGTCACAGACAAAATAGAATCAACTTGGAGAAAAACCAATTGAATTTATTACCAATCAAAATCAGACTAGGATAATGAGAAATAAAACCAGATCTTAGAACACCTTTTCCTCACTCCCTCCCTCTTCACAGGCTAAATTTCACTCCCAAAGTCTCCACCTGCTCCTCCCCAGAGGAGCAGTGGGGTAGGGAATGGGAGCTTTGGACAGTTCTTCACAAATTGTCTCTGATGCTCCTTCTTCCTCAGTGGAAGGACTCCTCACTCTTCCCCTGCTCCAGTGTGGGTCCCTCCCATGGGATGCAGTCCTTCAAGACCAGGCTGTTCCAGCATGGATCCTCACAGGGTCACAAGTCCTACCTGCAAACAACTCCGCTGTGGGCTCCTCTCTCCATGGAGCCACAGGTCCTGCCAGGATCCTGCTTCAGCATGGATTTCCCATGGGAACACAGCCTCCTTCAGGCATCCACCTTCCTTGGCATGGGCTGCAGGTGGATGTGTGCTCCCCCACGGACCTCCCTGTGCTCAGAGGCACAGCTCCTTACCATGGGCTGCACCAGAGGCTATAGGGGAATCTCAGCTCTGGCACCTGGAGCACCTCCTCTCCCTCCCTCACTGACCTTGCTCTCTGCAGAGCTGTTTCTCCTATATTCCTACCCCTGTCTTCCCTGGCTGCTGGTGCACAGGCTTTCTTTTCCCATCTTAATTATGTTATCCCAGAGATGCTGCCACCATGGCTGTTGGGCTCAGCCTTGGCCACAGCTGGCCGTGTCTGGGAGCCATCTGGCCTTGGCTGTGTTGAGCATGAGGGAAGCTTCTGTCAGCTTCTCACAGAAGCCACTCCTTTGGCCCCTCTGCTACCAAACATTGCCACGCAAAATTCAATGCAAAATTTACCCATTTCAAGTGTATTCTTTTGGGCCCTGTAGAAGTACGAAAACAAATATCCAAGAAGTCCTGAAATAGCTGAAGCTGTTTCTGTGTCACCTTTAATTTTTAAGCAGTTGATGGAACAGTGAATTAATTGGAACTGCTGAACCAACCCAAACCTTTTTTTCATTTTCCCCAAGTTTTAACAACCTTAATTTGCAAAAGAACAGTGTAAATAAGAAGATATGACTCTTGTTCTAAATATTTCTTTCCTTAATCCAGAGGGACCAGAAGTATTATGGTAGGCTTTTAAAGCACAAATGTACCTGAAAAGATGAAATGTCATATATCAGTTTTAGGTTCACTGCACTGAGGTAAGCTATCTGTCTAATTTGAAAAATCTTCGTAAAACAAGCTTTGCACACAAAAATCTACTTTCCCATGGATAGCTAACTTTCCCTGAATGCTTTAAAATTTTGCAGTGTTTTGTACCTTCCCTCTTAGTTTCTCTCAGTTGCATACAGAATTCTGTTAACAACACAATTTTTTTTTATCATTTTTCAGGAGTAAATAACTGTGTGGGAAGAGATAGGAATAAACTGAACTGGGGGATTGTGGGATGTGCCTGCAGAATGCCATGACAGGACAGAGAAGCTTGTCTCCACCTGGCCTTGTGGGGAGGAGATGACACAGGGCAGAGCCCTGCGGAGAGGAGTCTGTTGGAAGCTGCCAGAGGGGTGGGCAATGTGTGATCACCCCCAGGAAAAGACACTGAGAAAGTGTGTTCCTGACATGGCAACGTGTGATGGGTGGCTTAGTGAAAAATAGCATATAAGGAAATGCTGGCTCTTCAAGAAGTGTAAAAAACCCAACTCATTTCTTTGAATAAACATCTCAGATTCCCTGCCGGTCTGTGCCCTAGTCATTACATCATAACTGCTCAGCCATGCTGGGATTAGCTCTCAAGATTGTCTCTGGGGATATTAGAATCCAGAAGATCTACGGAAAAAGGACTGGATGCAGCATGAGGAATAGAGCATTTTTCCATATGTGTTAACACAACAATCAAAGACTGATCTGAAAACATCCTTAAAGAAATGTGGCAGGGATTTTTGTCAGTCACTGATCTCTAATAATTCTCCAAGATATGCACTGAAACTGGGCCCCTTTTGTTTTGAATGCACATATTTCCATGTTATATTCTTTGCTTAGGAATTTTGGAGTCATTATTCTTTTGCATAGCAGTGAGGACAACATCCAGGTTCTGTATCCCAAACCCTGGGGAGTCCAGGCAGTGAGCCAAAAGCATTTACTCTCTCTTGTTATGGTTTAACTGTCATCTCAGGTCCTCACTATAGATAAGGAGAATGAGAGAACTCAAGGGGGGTGTGTGTGTAAATGTAACCTTTCCTTTCCTTCATTCTCAGCATCTCAACACCCAATCTCCTGACTGAGTGTGTGAAGTGCCACAACTTATATCCTGTCTGTCATAACACTGTGTATTATGTATCCTTAGGCTAGCAGCAGGAAGGAAAGCCCTTCACAGGAGCTGCTCAGATGGCTTCATGCCTCTGAGTTTTCCCCATTTCTGCTTCAAAAAAAACCACTTCTAAATGCTGATTAGATACTGTAGTGTCATTTTCTCCAGGAAAAAGCTCACCAAAACTGGTAATAGCTCTCTAGACAAATACTCACAAATTGGATGACTAATAATTAAGGACGCTGAACTCTTCTAACTAGATAAGGAAAAATTCACACATAAGAGCTTGTTGAGGAGCATTTCCAAAGAATCCATTGTGTCTCTGAGAAATATTTCACTAATGCTACTCCTAGAACTTAAAAAAAAATGCCTGCTTTATTGAATAATTTTTCTATCAGTAACTAAGAAACCTAATAAGGGATCATTGAGCTGAAGAGGAACAAAAGAAATGATTCCATCTAAGCCTTAGTCATGAAGTTGTTTAAAACACCACCAGTCATAGAGACTCCGTAACTTGTGTAGACCACACATCTAAAAAGCTTCGATAATATTCTTGTAAGTGCTATATTGTAGCTCTCTGCTCATTTTCTTACACTCTTACTGATTCACTCCAAGTACCATTTCTCCTTAAAATGCAGCACCCAAACCTGAATACAAAATACTGAATACTGATGCTTTGTCAGTGCTGAACATATGTATAAAAATGGCCCAACCTACACATAAGGGGCAAGAAAATATTGAAAAAGAGTTTGAGGAATTTAGTTTAAAATATTTAATAAATTATTTAGTTTGAATCACATGTGGCCTGAACAATCACCATTTACAAGCACTCAGTACCATTAATTGATTCTGAGGGTAAATTAAGTGACTAACTCATGGATAGGTTTAATATATAATTAAAGTATTTGATAATCATGCAATGTTGTCAAACTCTGTATTATGGAATAATAGCATTTGATAGTTTAATGTTTGTATTTCTCCTTTGTGAAACATACAGTTTAAGGACTAGGCATTACAGGCTGCATACTAAACTTAGATGTGTCCAAACAAACGATTCTGCTGAAATGGAATTATCCCAGATATAGATTGGTATGAATGTAATTGATCATACTGTGTGCTTTGAGAAATGTAAATATACATAAATTGGAACATCCAACAAAATATTCCAACACAAAAGTTTTTTAATGCCTGCAATATAGAATCTCCTCCCTACCTTCAAAAAAATCTCTTAGCAGTATGCAAAATACAAAAATCTACATATTCTGATAAAAGGAAATCAAAATGTCAGAGATTCAAAAGTAATTTACAAGATAATAGCACAGAGTTAACGTGGGAAAAGAATGATCTGGTGGGTAAGGAATTTTTTTTGACACACAGATGAAACAAAGTTAACCATGTTTAAGGTCAGGTGTTTAGATGCCTTATTCAGGGCAGAAAAGTTATCTGGCAAATACTGGAAGCAGAAAATTAGGTCCTTTGAAGAATATCACTAATTTTAAATTAGTTATATTTTTCTCTTCCTTTTAAAATAATCTCTTTCTGACAACAGAAGTTTAAAAAATGTCAGATCTCACTAATAATGGGGCATAGGCAAGTCTCAGAACCCATGATTTAGGAATTCTGCAGGTGTGGTGAGATCTCTCATACCAGTTTCCTATTTTGAGAAAAGAGGTTCCAGCCTGACTCAGGATACTTAGCTAACCCTGCAAATAGAGATAAGGGGAAAATAGGTCATGTTGTGGTGTACTATTCTTTTAAGAAGGGATAGTCATAACTACAGGCAGTCATTGAGCAGCTTCCCCTCCTATTAAATGAATAGTAAAAGCAGGAAAAAGAAGGTGCAAGGCAACAGTTCAAAAGACAGTTTAAAAACCAAGTCTGCTACTACTGAAGTACTCAAGCACTTCTGCATCAATGCTGCAAAAATCTGTTGCACAAATCTGCTTTTTAGGGCCTGTGAGCCTCCATATTCCTGCTGCCTAACTCAGAACAGAGGTGGCTAAAGAGTGTTGATGAGATTCACCATCAACTTTTCATTTTTCATTTGCATCCAGAACATATTGCAACTGTGATCCTCTAGCATGCAGCAACATGTTTTCTACTCAGAACCTGATATTCTCAATTTTGAACTTTTGTGTGCAGTTAGAATAGGGGAAAAAATAAAAGCCATTAAAACTTTATCATTAGAAACAAACCAACTTCATCTACTATTTATTGTGCCTACAGTCACAGACCAAGACTATTTGGTAGCCATGTGTTGATAGTTTTCTTCTCTAAACTTAAATTGTTCAAAATATTGTAGGTTAAAACATCAGGTGACAAAATAATGAAGAAAATATCAAATAGATGAAACCCCCATGACTTTCATCTCTATTTAGTCAATGTAGATATTTGTGTACCCTAGACAACTTTTCATTTTCAAACATCATATGCTATATGACTTGTAGTAGCTGAAAACCTGATTATTTGTGCACATTTACATTGCATGTCTCTCTATTATCTATACCCAGATATTTAGGAAATCAAAGTAACAGCAGCTTCTTAATTTAATTACTTATTTTCCTGAATATGACATTAGAGACAAAGTAATGGTATGGATGGAATTATAAGTTAATAAAAAGTGCATTTGCTTCAAAGACTTTAAGATTTATTATTAATATCAACAAGTGTACATTTTATAATCACTTTTTTATTTGCTCATCATAAACACAGAGAAATAGCAAATAGTATCACTCAAAAATGCATCAGAATAGGGCAAAAAGGTAAAATAAACCTCTGTATCATTTCTGCTGCTAGAAAAGAAATCATCCATTTATCTGGATCAGCCTAGTTGGCTCCCATAATCTTGTCATGAGCAGAACAATAACATACCTGTTTTCCACCTGTGGTCCTTTCCTTCATTTTCAACTGGCATTGAAGGGCAAAGTTAAAATACACAGCCTTCAGTATCACTTCCAAGTCATTTATACCACTCTTGAAATACAAAATGTACAGAACTTAATAAGATACCTCAGCAAAACAATTACCATTGTATCAGATCAACAGAGAGCTGAAGTAATTTGAATCTTTACTCATGGTATGCAAGAGAATAAGCCCAGAATCATATCACTGAAACCAGAGACTGGCATGCCCAGAGATCTCATGCACTAAGCATGCACCACATTTGTTATTTAAACTCATGATCTTCAACCAGGTCTTTGGCACCAGCAGTTTGGGCACCAAGCCCACCAGCTGTGTGGCCACCAGCTGGAGTGCCTGGCTTCCTGGATAGCCCCAGGGAAGTTGCCACCAATTGAGCCAGCAAAGACTGTCCATCACCAACCCCTGGCAGTCAGGTCTGGGAGCCCAGCAGCTGGGAAACCACCCCTACCTTCCCACATCTGAGGGAGCCAGGCAATACAGAGCCTGAGGCAGTGGGGAACTGGCAGTGGGCAACAGCAGAGAGAACCCAGAAGAGCTCAGAAAAAAGCAGTCTGACCTGCAGCTCATCAGACCCACTTCACAAAACTCACCATTTGGGCTGTGCAGGGAGCAGTGATCCCCGTCAGCAATCCCATGGGATGGTTACCAGTACTTCTAGCAGCTGAGAAGCCAGGCATCCCAGTGGCACTCGTTGAGTCTGATGGTACTACCAGTGTCTGCTTTGGAAGGGAGATGGGCAGCAACTGTCTCACATCACTGATCATGAGAACAAAATTAATCCTTTTGCAAAGTGGGAAGGTCAGAAAGGAGGCCCCTGACTTACAAATATTGTAATTCTGCTCAGCTAGAAATATCCACAAAGTTTGACCAGACTAAGGCAAGGGATATGACACTGAAAGATCACAAGATTAAAACCTTAAATAAATCACAAAGCTTTATCTACCAGAAAATACCCTGCTGGCAAACTGCCCTGAAGGAGATTTAACAAGCTAGTCTGCATCCACATCCATATGCCTGTGCCTAAGCATTGCTCCCTAAAATCTCAATGAGATCTCAATGAGAGGTACCGTGACCAGCTCAGGGAAGGCCCAGTGATCCATTTGCACTGGTCCATGGTGCTGGTCTCTCCATATATGGCACCTCTCTGACAGCAGAATTGGGGTGCCATATTCCTTTTCCCCCACCTCACTCTCTTTGAGGATTTTTTGTTGTGTCCTAAGCTAGCTTTTGAAACACTGGACTCTGGAGAAAAAAGGCTTGAGTACTCCCCAGCATGCTCAGACAAAATACTTGGCATTTTGAAGGCCCAGTCTAACAGCAAGACAAATAGCTGGGGACGGTAAGGAGCAGGATGACAGTGTCTGAAGATCAACAGTCCTGCAAATGATTTTCAAGGAGCTCGTCACAGTGAGCCAGCAGCTTAATGCCTCTCTATGAGCACAGATCTGCGATGTCAATCTGTGACACGCAGCCATTGCTTCAGAATCTTAAAAAAAACCCCCCACATTTTCCTGGAGTTGCATGACAAACCCCCTCCAGCTACTCAGCAGGTATTCCCTGAGATGTAAGCCGGCCAGACAGCAGAGAATTGGTTGGTTGAACAGTGTGAAGTGAATGCTCGTGCTCTCAGCAGGAAAAATGTTTTTTGTGGATACTACTACATGCAACGGATTGCACAATGAAAACTGCTGAAATGGATGCTCTTGCCTTCATGAAACAGATGGGATGTTTTCAAATATCCTGCATAAAGCTAGTGCAGGCAGCACATCACTAATGGAAATTTTAAAAGTCACTGTTATGCAGCAAGCCATCATCAATTCATAGCTTCCACAAAGAGGTGCTACTGCTCTGGGAATTTGCACTGCTCTTTTGCCATACTTGTCTTAGATACAAATATATGAGCCCATGCTACTTCCTATTTAGATGTGAATTGAGTATTTCCAGGCAGAAGAAGGGTTCTTTCTGTAGTGGTGCTTCAGTCTATAATTCCTTGTTTATTATTTCAGATAGTCAAAATACACAGTGTCACACGAGTTTTTCTAACTTCCAACAAAAGGCTAAGTCATTTATTCTGTTCTAGGGTCTCAAATCATATGCCCAAGCTTTCACATCAATTAATTTTGGGCAGAGACTTTTTACAAGAGCATGTACTGACAGGACAAAGGGGAATGGCTTCAAACTGAAATATGGTAGGTTTAGATTAAATATTAGGAAGAAATTCTCTGTTGTGAGGGTTCCAAGGCACTGGCACAGGTTTCCCAGAGCAGCTGTGGATGCCCCATCCCTGGAAATGCTTAAGACCAAGTTTGATAGGGCTGTGAACAAGCTGGTTCAGTGAAAGGTGTCCCTGAGCATGGCTGCAGGGTAGGAACTAAGTAATTTTTGATGGCCCTTCCAACTCAGGCCATTCTATGACTCTACATAAGGCTAACATTCTTCTTTATAATGCTTAAAGAGGTTTCTCTAAATGCATGAACACATCATCACTGTCTTTCAGATATCCAGTCAGATACTCTTCTGCAGACAATTGTCACTTTGAGAGCCCACAAATTGTCCTCCTTTTGTGCATGTAACAGAAAATTGTTCAAAACCAGTATTTTAGAAATTATTCCTTTTATGCCATTCATTTAATTGTGGCATTCCCTTGTGTACTGATATTTTGACTGGGAAGGTCTTTACAGCCTTGGCTTTTTTTACAGTTCACTATGACCAGAATATTGACTCTTAGTTATCATCAGTCTTTGTTTTTAAAAAAACCATCTTCTGTTACCTTCCAGATAGCGATGGGAACCTAATTAACTGTGACTTGGAGTTAAACCCATGGAGGGATTTGGGGTTAGAATTTGCTATATTTTTATTCTGGTAAGGCTGCAGCAACCTTTTATTTCTGCTTCACACAGGTACTTGTCTTGCCAACATCAGATTTTTCCTCATCTTTGAAAGTATGTGATGAACTTCTTCAGAGACTTCTCCATTCTTTACATGTAGAAGACTATTGCAAGGAAAGTTAGAACTTTTTCCCTGAATAATACCACAGCTTGAGATATTACTTTAGCTTGATACAGCCTTACTTGTAGAGATGAAAACAGAATTTTAAACCAAATTGATTTCCAGTTCTAGTGATCCCTGAGCTCCCACACATAGAAATGTGACCAAAGTATTCACAAGCACTGCAGAGATGGTTACATGTGGTGTTGATATTAAAAGCAGAGATATTATCACATGCACAAAACCCCTTCAAGACTATGTTATTCAAAAAGATAAAGTGCAGAAGTGTAGAATATAAAAACCCTCTAAGTACTGCTTGCTGTGGATTTTTATTTTGTGGGTAGAATGTCAAGAATCCCATAGCATTCCATCTAGAAAAATGACTGCAAAAGATGCCAAAGGTTGTATTGCATTCCTGTGCCTTCCTTTAAAAAATATCCAAACTAATATAATGACTTACTTGGCCTATTCTATTAGTTCATGTGGCAGCTTCCTGACTTCAGCTTTCCCAGAAGAGCTGAATGCAGCCCTCTTCACATTTCAATCAATCTGGTCTCATCAAAAATGCTTTTCTGAACATTCTAATTTATTTTGGTTTCCTTAAAAAGTTTAATCTTCCTTCACTTCACAACTTTGATACAGCCAGAAGTTTTCCATCTTTGCTGATACTTAACAAGTATTTCTACTGCTTTCTACTGTTTGCAGGCATTCTCTCTCTCTCACTGTCCATGCACTATGAAGGGCAAACATGGGGTAATATAGACTGATTATTTTATTCCAAGTGTCCCACTTCACAGAAAATGGACCTTCTGAATACACCAGTAAATCCCCCTGGTAGTTTTCAAGAGACATTTTGCTGGTTTCCCTTTCCATGTTAGAGGTGTTGGCAGTTTAGCTAAAATCATCCATAAATGGAAATGTCTTGCCTGACACAGAAAAGCCTTTAATTTCCTCTATGTCTGCCCTTACAACTTGGTGTATCTCAAGCAAAGAGGAGAGTATTACCCCATGAATGACTAATTTAAGGTAAAACTTACACCCCTTTATTAGTCATACAATATTAAAAGCAGACAAAAGGCTTTAAACATAAATTAAAATATAATATATAATCTTCTCCTAAAGAGAAAAAGAAAATGAAAATATAATCTTCTCTTTAAAAACATACATTTAAACTGGACATTAATTTTTAATGAATAAAGACCAAGTAAAAAGGCTGGGTACAAAGACCGGAGTTGAGCATACAAAATGGACTATGAGTTAAAAACAACTTAGTAAAGATGGTTCTACACAAGTATGCCTGTAGCCTGATCTGCTTATCTCAAAAGGATATCACGCTGGTGACAGCATTTCCCTCTGAGGAAATCTTTATCTATCATGCTGTTACAGATCTGAGCCACTCTGAATTGAGTTATAAATACTTTGTGTTGTTTACAGTGTGAATACACTGAGATACCTCTGCTGTCTGTGAAACAAGTGGGAGGCAAAAATCAATAATTTAAGAAATATTAAATGACAAATTCAGAATCATTGGCTGAGAGAATTATGGCCCAGCCTCTTATTACACATTACTGTAAACCAGAAACCAGAACAACTGCAACTCTACAAAACAGGTTTGAAAAAACTCTTCTTCAAGAGAACGTTGTGTGAGAAGCATGAGCATGGAGTGTAGTTTGCAGAGGCAACAGCACATACACTAAGAGAGACAAAAAGTATTTTTTGCATAGGCTATAGAAGATTTATCTTCTTTGCCATAGCACAGTCTCGAATCTTTGCTTCTACTGTAGTGTAAATAAAGTAAAGGTATTTGCAGAATAAAATAAAAATATCCACAAGGGATAGAGGTGGAATAATTTGCCTTCAGTGCTTATTCTATGCAAATGATTCTAAACTTCTCCCTTATAGGAACATGCCTAAAAGCAGAAGAGCAAATTTGTCTCTGAACATATGACAGCACAGCTCTGCCATCTGAAGCTTTCCCTCAGACCTCAGGAGTCAATTTCAGTGCTACCCAAATCATTTATAATGTAGAGCCAGGCAACCACTACATATTTTTTATTCATAAAATGCAAAGTAATACCTTTAAGGCCAAAAAAGGGAGAAAGGAGTAGTGAATATGAGCAGGATATGGAGATTTGCATTTATAATCATACCAGTGAATATCTTTAGCTGCAAAAATCAGAGAAGTGCCAAATACAACCAAAAAGCTGTTTTGCTGTTGTATAAAGAATCCAGGTACATACACATCTCCTGAGGTGAGACCTAAAGACACTGTAGAACTAGAAAAGTCTCACCCATCCTGTGTGAAAATAAAGAATTTTATGTAACATTTTTTGTTCATGAGGGAGCACCCCCAAGTTTCCAAATTGAAAATGAAAGAGATAGCTTTAGAGAAGAAAGACAGGCATAAATATAGAATAGGTGGGGGAAAAAGAAAAGTCTTAATAAACTTACATTGTTTGGACAAAAAAGAAGGTGAAACAATTACTAAGCACAATGTGACATAATATTTATTGAAAATTAAAATTGATTAAAATAATGATTGTTACTACTGGTCAAGATTTAAATAAAATTTATGACACTAAAATTCAGAATAGAAATAAGGCACACTGAATGGAAACATTAATTGAGAACTTGTGAAATTTTCTAGGTATGGTGATGGCAATGGAGATTGAAATCAGGGTGGCTTTTCTCTCAAAAGCTTATAGCCTACTGGAACAAAGAAACAACTTAGGCAAAATCTAGTCAGATACCCTTCTGCAGACAATGGCTATTTCTTATGCCTATATAAGTGGCAAATGTTAAATTGAAATTTCATTCGAAAAATCTAAAGGTCACTTATATCTCTTTATAATATTTGATACTAAGTGTTTTGTGCTAATCTTCAGAGAACACAAAAATCAAAAATGCTTCCTAAAAGACTCTAAAATACCCATTCATTGCAGAAGAATAAGAATTATCAAAAAAAAAAGATATTTACACATATTTCTGTTCTCCTTGTCAATGTCCTTACTAAGCATTTAAGTTTTTCCTTGAAAATTTTATTTCAGAATTAGGGGAGTAGTGTGTGATAAAAACAGTGACTACTGAAGAGTCTGAGTGAAATTAAACAGCATATAATTCTTGAACAGCACGCCAGAATTGCATTTGAAATTTCCTTGGGAGAAGTAATAACAGAAGTTAGTTACCAATCTCTGATGACTGCGATTACTGCCTTTGGGAATGCTCAAATATCACAACAGCAGGGACATAATAAGATATGAGATGGAGGCAAAAGACCCAAAAACTTTTGCAAATGAGAAAAAAAACCAGATACCAGTGCTAAGTTACTAAAAAGGGACCAAATCGTTATTTGTAGAGCACGCTGGAATAGGGATGCAATGGAAAAAGTGACAGAAAAAAAAATATAAAAATGGTGGATCAAGACCTTCAGAGGTAAAAAGCTCTAAAAAACTATTTTGAGAAATTAGGTAGTCTCAGTGAAGAAATGAGATATATTCTTGAGGAAGACACTCATAAGAAAATATTACATTTTAGAGAGATTTGAAGAGATAAGTTTAGAGGATAGATTTTTTTTTCCATTCAAGACATAGGAGATTTAGCAGGAAGCTAAATACTGAAAAAAAAATCATACAGCTCTGCTTTTTTCCCCCTATAATCTACATCCAGAATGTATTCACAGTTAGGCGAAAGAAAGGTAGTGCTAAGTAAAGTCAGGAAAAGACAAATAGTAAAGTGGACACTCATGAAAAGAAGTTCCATTTCCCCAAATCTGAGTTATCATTAACAGAGAGATGGGTAGGTAAATTCTTTATAAACATAGGAAAGGCCTGAGGCAAAACTGGAGTTTAAGGAATCACTAATAAAGAGGTTATCATCAAAGCTTTCACAGGAAATAATGTAAACAGTAGGAAAAGAACACTGGTCCATTAAAAAAAGAGAGTTTCAGTGCTTCTCATCATCAAGCAATGCCCATGATAGATTTATATCTTAAAAATGTGTATATCGATGCAGGACTTGGACTCCACACATTTGGATGCAGAGCTAATTTGTATTTGCTCTGAGTATTTACATTGTATTGACTGTGGGAGAAAATTAAATGCAGAGTCACAATGGGCAATAGCAATGCTCAGACTCTCTACCATCCACAGCATCAGATGCACATTGTAATGCCTTCCTGGCAGAGCAAATGATGTACAAGGCAGGCAAACTTTCACCACAACTGGCATTGCATCCAGCATACTTTTATAGTAGTTGAGTCTGACCTTAAAAAACCAACTCTTCTTTTCAATAGGCTACCCTGCTCAGAGTTATCAGGTCAGGCTGAAAAGGCCATTAAAACACAATAAGTGTTTCTAGCTAAGGGAATTGAAGATACGCAGTCATTTCAGATATCACACACTCTTTTGTCTAAGTCCCTGAGTGACAGGTTTATTTGATTGATATATCTTGAAGTCCCATTACAGCTAAGAATGTCAAACTGCAGCCAGGTCTGTACACAGCTGTTAACTCTCTTTATTCAGTTCTGTTAAGATAAAACTGAAGGGTTTCTTCTATGACATAATAATTAGTACATAGAATCTGAATTTTTCACGTGCTCATCATTGTTAAGATAAAACACAATGAGAGCAAATCAAACTGTCTAAGAACAATGCAGTCCCAGCAGTGCTGAGGAAACTTATATTAAGCATAAAGAACAATCTGTAAAATTTTATTCAAGGTAGAAAGAATGATAAGAACAAGCTTAAGACAAGGAATTGACAGCTCACCTTTTTGACTGCTTGGAATCTGATATACCACTGGCAGATTTTTTTGAGGTATATAACATATATATGTGTGTGTATATATACACACATGTACACACAAATCTATATACATACACACACATCTATACTCCCTGTGCTGGTGCAGTGTCTATGAATTGTAATGTAAGCATGTGTGCTTAACCCATTTTTGATGAATTCAGTATTTTGGTGCTCATTAAAATATAGGAATTATTTGAAAAGCCAACATAACTAAACTTAGAGAGAAAATTTTGGTTTGCTTTGTTGCACCTAAACCCTGTAAAATCCCTGAAAAATCCCTGTAAATTACCAGCCAGTACTTCCCGGATGACAGACTCATCTTCTGCACATAAACTTCTGTTCAGAATTTAGGCAAGATTCATACAGAATATGGGCTTTGTCAATGACTCCTCCAAGGCCTTCTTCCTAGCCTTGTTAAAAATTGACAATCTTTGTAAAAAAAAAAATGACATTTGCACAATTTTGAAAGTTTTCCATACCTCCACAAGACTGTATTATTGAAATCTGAAGTACTAAACATGCTTGTTTGCATCACTAACTTTAAGAGATACAAAAGGTACCCTTTTTTAGAGATCTTGCTTTGACTTATCAAACTTATTTTTGTATAAGGTAGCTTTCCCTAACTAATTCTAATAAAACACCATGGTGTAACCTAGCATTTTGTACTCCAGATGCCAACATAATTTTGACTGCTTACTTACATCTGTTCTACAGAGGACTTCCTGCCTTTCATGATGAACAAAATGTAGGAATCTTTGTAAATGAACAAAATGTTGAGTCTTAATAAGACTTCAACTTTATTAACTTAGGTCAACTGAGAACTCACACAAGGCAGGCCATAATCCTAGAACAGATCACTTTTTTCAATTAAAAGACCTTTTATTAATCTTCAGTAGCTTGCTTCTAAAAATCCACCACTATTTTCACCTCCTTAGTAGCTGACACTACAAGTTCCATAAAAATAGTCTTCATTTATTTTAAGAGGTTGTTGAAATCTGTCTCTGGGAATCAGAAAACCAGACTCTGCATGGCATGAGATCTATCCAGGACACCTATCAGAAGAAGCTGAAAATGTTTCCCTTACTTCTATCTATCATGGGTTTCAAAATAAGTTTTCCCCAAACTCTCTCATTACTCTGGCATAAAATATGATAATTTATATGATAATATGATAATTATTTCTTAATTCAGACTGTTTTGAGCTCATCAGCTCAAAATGATTTAATATTTTCTCTTTCAAAACTTTTACTGCAGGAATTTTACAGGAAAAGAAAATTGAATGTTCTAGATCTATTTTTTCTTCCACTCATTAAGTTAATATAAATAAATAAATCCAAAGAGTTTACATGTGGTGAAAAATAATAACATCTTAATGCTCCAGCCACGAGATGTACCAGAGAGGTATTGAATAGTTTGAGAGTGTTTCATCTAACTTCCCAGTCCATTACTGGAATTTTGATTTATAGCAGCTTGTATGAATGGAACTCCTTTCTTATTGAGTTAGTAGAGGTTCGTATTGTACAGTAGAGGTTAGTATTGTAGACCCTCTCTTTTATACTTGTTTTAAAGTTGAAGTTCTGCCATAAAAAGAAGAAGAAATCAAGAAAACCCTAGTCTGAGTTTATGAACTGTTTACATTAGTTCCAAGTGAAGCCACCGATTTGAA
>VXAC01001422.1:776281-890787 GCA_013399225.1 Rhipidura dahli
GGGGGGAGGGGGGGGGTGGGGGGGGGTGGGGGTGGGGGAATAGGAGAAGGGAGAAAAATTCAGACTAGTCTTGGGTAACCCATTAAATGTTTTCTAGTCATTCTTCCAGGAGATGATTGGTGATTAAGTTTTCATGAAAATCAAGAATCTGGATGAAGACATAGGAGAAAAATATATGAGTTAAAATTTTAAAGTGTATAGCCAACCAACAAAGTTAGTCTTGGTGCTAAAAATAATTTTTTTCATTTTCTCTTTTTTTTTTCCCCTTCTTTCTTCTCTCCATCTGTCTCTCTGAATAAAGCCATACAAAAGACTTGGGAAATGAGAACTTGTCAACTGCAGTCATGCTGGAAAGATCTTTGTAGGAATAACACCTTTATATAAAAACCCACACAGTAGCAGCAGTGCAGATTCCTAGAACTATCACCTATTTGCTAGCCCAATACTAGTGCAATTACTCATCAAGATTAAAAGAGTATCCATTCTCTGTATAAAGACTTCTTGCCAAGGCTGTTGTTTCCACCCACTGCAGTGTATTTTGACATGAGGAGGACACTAGTTCATAAAGGTCAATGATTCATTTCATATGGTCCAGTAAACAGCCAACTTAATGAAACTTTTTGGCTGATAGTTCCTTATAGCTGGCAAAACAAACAGCTGACTAAAGTATTCCAATGTTCAGTGAACAATGATAACAGTGTCTATTAAGGGTATGCAGCTATGCCAAATACAATCATATATAATCAGCTGCACCAGAAATCCCTGTCGACACATTGCAGAATATCATCAGTCAGATGATGCATCTGCTACAAGTGGCAGCTGTTGTGCTCTGGAGTGTAGACAATTAGACATGACTATACTCCTTGGGCTATCTGCAGCACTCAAGCATGGTATTAACTGACACCTGTTAAGCTGTAATCTCTACATTTTTGATATCTATCCATGATAATTATTGAAAACATGATTTAAGATATCTAAAGACATGAGATTTCATAAATAACAGTGAGCATAACAGCAATACTTCATTTATTTTTAGACTTTAGGAAAAGCTTTTTAAATAGTTCACAAATGATCAGGCTTACTAAAATTATAAGCCTCTTACCAAATTCATAAATGCAAAAAACCAAATGTATTGACATGTAATTTAATAAGGGTTGCAGTGTAATTTTTTACATATAATTACTGAAGTAGTAACAAGTAATATTGCAAGAAGTAGTATTAACTATGTGAACAGGAGAATCAGAGAAAAAATCCCTCTATTTAAGGTTACAAAGAAACTGAGCATAAATCATTGCCTTTGGAGTAAATATTTACACATGGAGTGAGCTCAGATTTTTATTGGATTTTGCTTTATTAGAGTAGCTCTGGGGTTTTCTTCATATCACTAGATTAGGTGATAATTTTGATTCAGGATAATTTTGACTCTCTGACTTTCTCTGGATGACAAATTTTTCTTGTAGTGAGGAAATAATCTAGAGTTTTATCAAGTTGTTATGTATATCTACAAGAAATATGGACCGCTGCAGATGTCCTTAAAAAACACCAATCACACAAGGTTATTAAAAGTTAAGTTGTTATTATTATTAAGTTCCCTAATTAAGTCTTCCTCAATCTAGAAAAATATAATGCCCAGGCAAAACAGGATTAATCATGAAACCACACCTGAATGCCAGGGGTTTGCACAATGTATGTAAATTCTTAAACTCATAGTTCATTATTGATTGAAAACAAACAACGACAATTGTTCTCATACAAGGTGATAAAGCACACACCCTTACCTACCCTTAAAAATCATGACAAAAGTTTCAGTATAGTTTTTTATCCCTCTCTTTCTGATAATTTTTCTTGCAAGGAGTAAAAGAGAAAGAAGGGATTTTGTATAAAATCTAATTGTATAGGATATTAAAAATATGGCTCTCAAGACACTATAAAAATGTAATACCTTATATTCATAATTGTAAGAGCTGTTTATTTGCTAATTGAAAATTTATAATCACCTGATTATTTTATTTTTAAAGCACAGTGGGAAGCATCAGGTTGATATCACTAGAAAAACAATGTTCTTCCCTTTAAAGCTGGTTTGCCTCTGAAGATTTTTTTCTTAGCTTCACCGAGTTTCCTTGTATTTTTTTTTAATATAATCCTGAATAGCCCTTTAACTGGATCTAAGGCATTAAAAAGAATCTGGTCTTTATCACTGCACATTATTTTAGTTCTCTGAATTTGGATGAAGCCCATAGAGTATGTGGTACAAAGTCATTTACTGATGTTCATAGTGATAACTCAGCTGTTAACCCTGTGAGCAGCCTCATAAAACTTAATGAAGATTGTTGCCTACCAGAAGTGAAAGCCTTACATACTTGTCTGTAAAACTGGAACCTTAGCAACAGGCTAAGAGAAGAACAAGCACTTATGAAAGTCTCCAATAATGGAGGAAAATCAAACATTTGAAAAGAGCTTAGTTATTTTTTTTCGGAGAAGCACTTATGAAAGTCTCCAATAATGGAGGAAAATCAAACATTTGAAAAGAGCTTAGTTATTTTTTTTCCCTGCAGAAAACACTAAACAATGTATTGCAATGATTATTCAGCTGTCTGAATCTTAGCTGATTATTCAGCTAAGTCTGAGAAGGCAGCAGCCATAGTGCACCCAGACAATTCCTTTCCCTCCAGCAGTACTTACCATGCTGCTTCACACGTCGGACAGAGGGCATGAGGTGTGACAGGATGCAGAACATCACAACTACCTCAGAAGTCAGCAGTAAAGACAGCACAAGAGCAAGGACTGGGATTTGATCAGGAGTTAGAGCCAAATCTACTCGGGAAGACGGAAGCCTTGCAGGAGGAAGAAGCCACCATTTGCAAAAAACTCCAAGCACTGACTACCAAGCAAATATCCAGCAGGACTGGAGTCTTATTTATATACTTTTTTAAAATCTAATATTCCCTCAGCAAAAACCCCTCATTTTGTCTTGCTGGGTGTTCCAAGAGCAACATATTCACATGCCAGATGAATATGTGGGACAAATTATATTGCAATAAATATTTTGGGAATATGGGGATAAGCAAACTAAAATTACTAGGAAAAAAATGTATTACTAAAGGAGGAAATATGAACAGAAATTATTCAGAAGTTATTACATTGAACAATAAAATAGGCAAACAAAACTAAAAATGCTGCTTCATCAGTATGTTTTTAATACAGGTTTGGAAAACAATAGCTAAATGTCCAAGCAATGATTTAGGAACAGATTTTTCTTGCTTTCTAGCATTGCTTGATTCATGTGCTTTGGGAAAGGTGGTTACAGGTCTCTGTAACTTTAGGAGAGTGTGTGACCCTTGTTGTCACAAGAGGTGAATAATGGCAGAGGAACAGATATACCCTTTGCAGCAACACTTTGGGAATTATAGATTTAAACCCTCAGTCATCCTGTAAAGACTGCACTTTAATAGAAATGGAGCCAGTCTATTGGCACTGAATTAAAAGGGTTGAGAGGAGTATTTATGCTAGCAGCTAGGTGAAAGCCACAGGTACATAGGAGCACCTGGTTCAGACCGAGGAGTCCCCTGAGGGGATGTGGTTAATATTCAATTTGTCTCTGAAAGTCCAGGAGGAAATAAATATTGCAATCACAGTAAATAGGGTGGACAAATCAGACTGTTAGCAAGGCTGTCTGACTGGCATGTGCAATGTCAAATGCAGGGTCACAGAATCACACAGAAATAATCAGACCAAAAATAAAGACCTCTGAGGTCATCAAGTCCAACCTATGACCCAACACAACCATGGCAGCTAGACCAATGCACTAAGTACCACATCCAGCTGTTCCTTAAAAACCTCCAGGCATGGTGACTCCTCCACCTTCTTCAGCAGCCCATTCCAACATCTAATCACCCTTTCTGTGGAATCAAAGTAGGGCAAAGGTAAAATTTATTTTCTGTGCCAGAACTGCAAGCCTAATACAGAGGATACAGATGGTACTGAGGATATTCCCACACTCAATGTATTCTGTGTAGCAGATAGGTCAGAGGGGCTGAATCACTAGAGAATATAGCCAGAAGGACTGACAGACCAAATAAATTAGGTGTTACTTAGTGACCAGGACTGAGCAGGATTTATCTGGGAGTTCTGGAGAATTATAAGAAGAAACTGTAGAGAAGATGGGGTCCCTTGAAGGCTGAAGGAGATATGTTTAACTTTTATGGTGGTGAATAAGGTGGTTACAGAGATATTATTTGTCCAGGTAGGGGAGGTTCAGACTAGACATTAGGAGACATTCCTTGATTAAAAGGGTGTTTAAAGATTGGAATAGACTTCCTAGAGAGGTGGTTGATACCTGAAGCCTGTCAGTGTTTTAGAGCACGCTTCAACTTTTTGGTCAGCAATGAAGTGGCCAAGAAGTTGGACTAGATGATCTCTGTAGGTCCCTTCCATCTGAAACAGTCTATTCTGTTATATGCTAAATCCCAAAATAAAAGCACTAGGGGCAGTCAGGGAAATTACTTGAAGAAGTGTTTAAAAAAGATGAAAAAATGTTCTTGAGCAGCAAGTGAACTAGAGAAAGCAACTGTCAACAGTTTTAAAAAAGGAGTACAGAAACCCAAGCACAACAGCCTCATAATCCAATACCAAAGGTACAAGGCAGGGAATATAATAGTGGGCACTAGGGGAATCCCTGGGGAAGGGACTGTGTAATTGGCCAGACACCCTTGTTCTTAAATACCATCCTCTCCTGCCACTGCCAGTCTGATCTAGACTTGGACATTGGTTGGGCTAAGTGCAGCAATGGGGTATTTTTCCAGAGTTTACACAAGTCTAAGGGGAATGATAACAGGAAAACTATGCAGGGTGATATCCAAGGTGTTGTATTCAGAAGGTTATTAGGATAATTTAATTTGACAATTTTGACAAGATTTTTAAACTTGTCTTATAAAATGAAGTATAAGTTCTAAGTGTTATTCTTTTAATCTTGAGAAGGTAAGGCCATTAACCTGAAGAACTTTCCCAATACTAGTATTTGCTACAGATTCTTATAGAACGAGTCCCAAGGAGTTATAAAATTAATGGATAAAAAAAGAGAGAGCAGAAGCAGAATAATCATGATGACTGAAAATACACAGCTAAAAATTTTTGCAGATAATTATTCTCCACAGAGTAAAGCTGACAAAACAGTCAATTCTTATGCAGCTGATAGCCAGGTCCTCCCTATACAAAATATGATATTACAGAGCTGATATTTTCATGGGGGCAAAACTAAAACTTGTAATTTTCCTTCTTTTCTTTTTTCCACTATGCAATTATCACTGATCATTGCAGGTGTGAAGAAGGTTTCATTCTCCTTTTGTCTGAGCTCTTCTGTGGCCCATGGTAATAAATAGGGCAGTAATGAAGCTCAGAAGCTTTTTAAAATTTACAAACTGATTTCTTGTTTGTTTTTAAAATCCCTCTCAAAGACTCTAGAGTTGCAGAACAACTGGCAATATACAGTGACCACTTTCATTTTTTGACAATTCAAATTGATTTTCTTCATCCTGTGGAATTCATGCCTGATGATGTGTGTTCACACCATCCAGTGCATCTGGGAAGGCACTGTTAGTAAGAGAACATCAGAAGAGAAAAGTGCACGATGGCAGATGAAGTATGGAATCAAGCTGCTTTTGCCCTTTATGTGCAGGGTAAAGGTTTTATCCATGTTTCAAGGCTTCAAACATAGATAATTTCTAGAGTTGTATATGTGAAATATAGCCCAGTGCCACTGATTCACTTTGCTGATTGATGGCATTTATCCTCAAAGACACAACAGAGTATGTTCATATAAAGTCAGCAGGAATTTTTAGAACTTGGACAAAACACTTTCTACATTATAGATGCTGATATAATTCAAATCAGGTATAAAAATGGTTATGATGCAGAGAGCCAGTGCATAGAAGTCACACACAGATCTGAAAAGGGAAATAATGATTAATGCATCTTCTCAAGAACAGCTTAACTAAACTAAGCAAAAGTGAAGCACTGTGGAATAGTCAGAATAGTCTTTCACCTTCATTATTTTACAGTAAATAATTTTTAGACCAGCAGGGTATTGCCTTAATTTGCTTGATTTATGAAGACTGATCCAGCAAAATATTTTATCATGCTCCTGACTTCAACTTTCAGAAGTTCCATTAACTTTACTGGAATGACTCACATACTTATAGCTATATATATATTCAGAGCTTCAGATGAGTTTGACATAAATGTTAAGTGTAGTGACAAAACTGCATTCAGAATAAATAAATCCAAAGGATAAGTTGATATGAATTAAATAATAGAACAAAAATATATGAATTCTGCACAAAAACCATAGAAAAGTATATCCCACTTACACAAAAGATATGTGAGACAATGCAAAACTTAATAAAATATAAAAAGGATTAGCATGTAGCTTAACATATTTTCCCATTTAATTATTTTACCAGAAAATATCAATAAATTGAAGGTGCACATTTCACAGAAGTTTCTACTAAAGAATTTTATTACATTTATTTAAAAATTGATATAACTTAATTTGTGATAATTCACAACATGAGAATACATTATTTACTTCTAAAAGGGAATAATACACCATTTAGAATTGTTTCTTTGGAATGTTGATATTTTGTCACGCAATAGTCTAGCTGAACTGATATTTCTTAGGCAAACTGTACAGTGTCAAATTTAATTAGACATTTGCTTGTTAGGTTTCCTCAAAATAGATAGGAAAATTATCTAAAACAACAGAAATTATACTGTTCTGTAAAATGTGAGACAATGTGATTTACATGTATTTTTCCCTTTCAGTTCTCAGGAATATATGGCCATTAATTATGTTTTGTGGTTTAGGTATATAATTTAAATCTCTTAAAAAGTACATAATGTACTATAGTCAAACAAAAAGATATAAACCCACATTATATTAAAGCCATGCAAGATTTTGGAAACTGGAGGTAAATAAACAAATAATTTTAGAAGCAGCTCCAGGAATCTCGTTAAGCCTGTGGTGACTTGTTCACAAATGTATGCTAACATGCATGAGAAGAGATATTTATTATCACAGCACTGTAGAAAGGACTGGTACAGTGTCCTAGACTTTCCCAAAGTTAAAATTGAAGTACCAAGAATTTAAGACCAGAATTTTAGCAGGTCTACTAGAGTCCCACAGTTTATGCTAGGAAACTTGAAGATGAGGTGGCAACAGTCATCGTAGAGAATAAATACCTTTATGGAAAATTTGCACTGCATATGAACTAATTCATATGTAGAGATACAAAATATTTCTTTACATGGTAATACAAGAGGACTCATCTGGGCTTGAAGACTGTGTAATGTGATGTGAGTAGAGATAAATGTGTTAAAAAACTCTGAACACAAATATGTGCTTTCATCAGTCCCACTCTTTAGCTGATGGATCAACCTTTTTCAAAACAAGAAAACTGCTGTTTCCAAAATGCTTGTAAGTAGCACTGCTTTCTTATTTATTCTTTCATATGTATATATATATATGTGTGTGTTTGGAAAACAAAATAGAACAAAAGGAAAGAGAAGTAAGGAAACAAGAACTAACCTTACAGTCCAGATTTTTTCCTCATTAAAAAAACCCTCAAAAAAACCAACCAAACAATCAAAACCTCACCAACCTATAGACTATTCTCCCTTTGCTAATTCTTGTTCCAGCTATTTTCCATTTACACTGCTGTGGTCTAATGTAAGCCTCAGTGATTTCATCCAGAACTGTACTTTTGTACATAAAACTTTCTTTCTTCTATACAGTTTCCATAGCTTACAGCTTCCATATCTGTTCCTGTCACAGAGAGGCCAGACAAGCAACAGAAATTTTCTCTTGTTGTTTGTTCTGTCTTGTTCCTATGAATAGTACATTTCTGGGCTTGAAAAGGACTTCTGAATAAATGCTGTCCTGAAGCCTTCCCCTGCTTTCTGCCCTTTTGCATCATATATTTGACAAGGTCAGAGAGGTAAAGAGAAACTTTAATAATTATATAGCACTTTCTTCCCCATTAAACTGTAAACCTTTCTAGTATCACTCTTTGTCTCTTTTTCCCATGCCTTTATTCTCTTTCCATGCTTCTTTTATGCTCCCTTCTCATCCTGCATTTTGCTCCACCATAGCAGTAATTATTATCTCGAGCAATAACCCATTCCATGCTGCAATTAATATTGTCAGCCTTAGCAGCTGCCGTCAGATTTTCCCCTTCCCTTTACATTTAAAAATAGGGATTAAAGTAAATCTAAAGACAGACCATGCAACAACAATCAAGCCCAAACCCAATGGAAAGAATTCATTTCCCTAATTTTCCTCTCCTGTGCAACAGGGAAGGGAAGCAGCATGGTCTACAGAGCCTCTTTAAAAGTTTGTGAGAAGGCCAGGAATATCAAAGTTATTGCTTCCAGAAACAGTCCAACTCCTCTAATGCAAAGGAAACATTGGAACAAAATACAAAAAGGCAGTGGCAGTAGATTTTTTTGCCTTTTTTTTTTTTATGACTCACTTCATACATCTTGTAATTTTTTAATTTGGTTTTGACAAGTGACTGAAGACTGCACCACTATTTGGAGTTCTCCTTGTGGGGGAGTTAAAGTGGTACCTGCAGTTAGAAGTGGGAACAATTTGCAGAGGGAAAATTGCATTAATGTTAATGATGCATTTTAGAAATGCACTATAAAAAGTCATGGACTGTGACAATTTTTTTTTTTTTTTTGGCACAAACCTTTAATGAGCATTTAAAGCCTAATCCAGAGACACAAAATTTGTCAGTATTTCCTACTGACTTTACCACGGTCTGAATCCACCCTACTGTACTGGCCTATTTTCTCCTCTTTCTGCCATAAACACAGTACATGTTCAAACAGAGAGTTCATTGTCACCTTCTGTTTGGGAAGCAAAAAATTTATACCTAAGTCACTGCTTTTCTCCTTCCTGACTCTGGTTTTTAAAAGAGCCAAGAAAAGAAAGGAAAAAGAACATTTCAAGGATATAAAGATACAAAAATGACTCATAGAGCTGTTGGAGTGAGTTCCAAAGGAGTGTCACAAAAATGATTACAGGGATGGAACACCTCTTCTATGAGGAAAGGCTGAGGCAATTGGGGTTGTTCAGCCTGGAGAAGAGAAGGCTCCAGGGAGACCTCAGAGCTTCTGTCCAGTACCTAAAGGTGGCCTAGAAGACGACTGAGTGAGACATTTTACAAGGGCATGTAGTGACAGCACGAGGGTTACTGGCTTGTAATTGAATGAGATTAGGTTGGGATTGGTGAGGCACTGGCACAGAGTGCCCAAAGAAGCTGTGGATGTCCCATCCCTGGAAATGTTCAAGGTCAGGTTGGATGGGACTTTGAGAAAGCTGGTCTCGTGGAAGGCGGCCCTGCCCAGGGCAGGGGAGTTGGATCTAGATGCTCTTTAAGGTTCCTTTTAACCCAAACCATTCTAGAAATCTATGATACATCTTCACCTGACTTTCTTTCTGTTTCTCTGAGGCTTAGGGAGAAGTTTCATGATTGCTTTTGCACTTTAAAAAAAAAAAATCCATCCTTCAACTATATTTATTATATTATTATATATATTATTTATTTATAATATATTTACATTATGTTGCAACATGATTTGGATTTACTGCCTATGCACCACTGTCCTACACATCCCCATGCAGATGAAGAAAACCACTTCCTTTCTGTCTGTCTCTGGAATATCATTGCAACACTGCGTCTCAGTCATCCTGGGGAGCATGGAGCTGGAAAGCATCCTGACTATTTTCTTCACAATATTTAATTGCTGTAGAAGACCATCTCTCCTCATGAGTAAGTGCCCCCATATCTTGTCTGGTTCCCTGGTAGCTTGGGGAATACTATTACAGATGCTTCTTTTAATACTGTGTAGTTATCCTCTTTACCATCAGAAGTTTCCTATCTCACAAAGATCACATAAAACAACAGAAAGGCTTGCCACTGTATAAGAAATTAGAGTATTAATTTACCAAGGATGAATGAGAATGTCAGTCATGAACTAAAAGAAACAACATACTATTATTAATAGCAGTTTTAAATAGTTATCTTTATACTATTTAACATTTTAGCTCTGTTTTTCCTTTCAACACTGTAAAAGTAAATAGGCACATTAGCAGAGAGGGACAAATAATGAGCTCAGTGATTCCTTTTCTATTTAAAAAAATGTAACAGGATAGGATAGTTTGCATTTTTATTTATGGTATTTTAAATACATTGAATTAAATGACAAAACTTCTGAGAAATTATAAGTCATTAAGAAGTCTATAGTCTAAAATCTTTCACTCCAGAAGTTTCATTCTAGTAAGACAGACTAAAAATGATATTTACCTATGTATGTGTTTTCCTTCTTATATAACTTCTGTTGTCACGAAGCAAATAATCTTCCCTTTGACACAGTTTAAGTCACACAGGAAGCATCCTGATAAAGAGACAGCAAAATTCTTTTTGTTGCCTGTTCTTCTGTTGTTTGTGAAGAAAGGAGGATGCTTAAGGGGACAACTGAAGCTCAGCTGAAGAAGAGTAAAGAGTGGATGAGAGTTAAGAAGGAGGATTCGACTTACTGTCGCAGTGTTTGGGACAAGCAAACTGAGTAAACATCACCTAGAATGAAAACAATTATGTATTTTTTTCAGAATAGTTCTGAAATATGTACTTAGAAATAAGTAATTGTCCTAGAATGCAGATCTCTCAGTGGTAATGATGACTGCATGCAAGCTCTTAAAATATTGTAATGCACAGAAAACAATACATCTTGCCTTCAGTAATGCTTCTCTAATGCTTAAATCCTACTTTTCACTGTGCTCTAGATGATGCTGAAGGCTGAACTTCTCCCTTGTGGGTCTCACAAATAAGGAGGTATACATATGAAAAAAAGCCATTTTTACTTATCAGATCAAGTCATGCATTAAGTGAATCGGATTAGCCCTAAGGCCACATTTTTTAATATACTTTGCTGTCACTGCTTAAACATGTCAGAATTAGAGACATTGGTAGAGCTGGGCACTCCTTAAAAAGGCGAAATCCACTTAAAGTTTTTCCAAAACTCAGCAATTTCAAATTTCACTTTATAATTTTTTGTTTTCTTAGTTAAGCAGGCTAGTTTCTTTTGTGGCTAATTGACTCTAATCAGACTGGATATACAGTAGAAGATTTTACCTCAGCTCTCCTGAAACTATTCCTGTCCTGGCCTGTATAAGAAATGTATTGGTCAAAGAACAAATAATACTTTCAAATTCAAACAACATAATCTGAAGCCCAGTTCAAAGTTTCAGAGGAGACATATCTATATTTTATATAGAGAACTTGTATTAAATTTTAGTCTCAGTGTGGACTGTGTTGAATCAGCACAATTCTTATGGTGGATTTTTTTTCACTTATCTTCTATTTATCTTTTACTGTCAGTAGTTTCCCCAGAGTGGACTGGGGAACCTGTCCAACACTGCGTAAAATGGCTAAGAATAATTTTTCTTGCTGTATCACCTATCATGTTATAGTCATTTGAGACTTATCAGTCTGTATTACTGATATACTCTCCTATATTACTGATATTTCTATACAACTGTTGCTCTTGTACAGAAATTACTGATTTTTTAGGCATTGTGAAAGTATCTGCTGTCTAGCTACTCTGGATATTGATGGACTCATAACATGGCATTAAGGACCTCAGCATAAACAAACCCCCTGAATGCTCACCTTGCTTTTTACCAGAGCTCTGGGCAAGGCTGTGCTGTTGCCAGCACTGGCACTGCCCTGGTCAAACACAGAGAGCATTTGTTTGCATGGGTTACATCACCTTTTACATGACTGTGTAATTCTCAAGTGGCTTGAAAAAAAGGCAGTTCAAACATGAACATGCAGTTTAAGCTTATTCTGGCAATACACAAAGGAACTGGAGTAGTGAAATATGCTTTTATTGTAGATGATAAAGCAGCACTTTAATTTTAACTTTACTAATGCTGATGTAGAAATAAAGCCTATGCTTCTCTAAAATTGGCTTTCTTAATGTAAGTACTGCATTTAAATGCAGTGTCTGTTGTTTTCTGAAAAAAAATGTTTGAAATAAAACAGTACCATACCCTGTGTGAGAGGACAAAACAACTGAAAAATAAATGAAAGCTCTTACCATGCTGCTAATGTAGACAGAGGTAAGAAAATGCAAACTCACAAATAATTTCTGTCAAAAATATCCAGAAAATCTAAAAGTTTCTCATCAGCTATGCTATATGTTCTTCTCACCCTTAGCAGGATTCCTTTTTGATTATTCTTGAAATTACTTCTGATATGTTTCCTGTTTAATGTATCATATTTATTTATGGTTATATAGTAGCACCAGATGGAAATGCTAAGACAAATGAAAGAAGTACAGGAAACATTTCAAACTGAGAGTGTTAGTTACATGCTGGAAAAGTTCTAGCTTTCCAAGAAAAAGAAATGTCCAACTTCCAAAACCTTGCTATTATTTTCATTAAAAATAAAAGGAAAACAGAATAAAAATCTTAAAAGATTCAGTGTACTGCTTTTGAATAATGTTACCCACAATTTTAAGACAGACAGTCCATTAAATAGAAAAAAGATTTGTTTTACATAAAGCAAGAGAGTACAAAAGCACAGCTTTTGTAATTTTGGTAATATTGCAGTTCTACAAACATATTGCATAGTATGTATAAGAAAATAGTTCCCATCTTTTTATATATACTTCTATACACAAGAAAACCATTAACATGAAGGTTACAAAACAAAAATGGTTAGCAGACCTTTACTGAGTAGTGACTGAAACAATATGACACTCAGATTTTGATCCAACTTCCATGTGCATTACAGTGAATCAGCTGATAACAATTCCATAGTCTAAAGTTTGTGGGTTTTTATTTTTTTTTTATTGAGCAATTATTTAGAATCTAAAAACAAATCAAAACAAACAAATAAAACAAAACCCCCCTAAAAAGTACATTATGTTAGCAACCAAATAAATTAAACATCCTTCATTAAATCCTTCTAGACATTTATGGCTGTATCATCCAGATTTAATAACCCTCTGCATCTAAAATGGTTGAAAGTGAATTCTTTTACCCAGTCAAGCCACCTTTGCAAGTAAACCAGTATATCTTTAGTTCAAAGAAGCAATGTCCTAGCATGTTTTCTTAGGAACACCAAAAGACCTCCATATGCATGAATAGTAATGTAATTGCAAGACACTGACAAAAATTTAAACCCGGGCAAAAAGTGAAAATCTACAGCTCAAAATGCTGCACAAATCTAAACTATGTTACATTTCATGTTGTAATTACAACATCTCATCTCTTCATTCCAACAGAATTAGTAGAAACAGCAGTGTCATAGTGTTGGATATAACAGAAGTGTCTGTCTTTGGTCTTAACACTTAACCAATGAATGAACTGCAGTACAAACCATACAGCTAACAGTGCTCAGAGAGGTTGGCTGATGCTTTTATTTTCGTCTTCTTTTTTTTTTTTTTTTTTTTTTAAACAAGAAAGAGACAGTATCCTATAATATGACACAAATATTTTTACAGGAGACAAATCTATTGCGTATATTAAATACATATAGCCAATAAGGTAATTTCAGCTATTTCATTGTTGTCATAAGGATGGCATTTTAAATTTTTAGTATGATTAATACATTGAAATAATTTTTCCAATACTCCCTGAAATCATGTGGGCTTGAAATACCTTTTTAAAATAAAAACTGTTTTCTTACCTTCTTACAGTTTTCAATGGATTTAAAGTAAAACATCAATATTATGAAATTCACCAGAATATTAAAACATCATGAGAACTTGTTATTCCATCTCATAGGTTGTTGAAGCTCTTAAATATGCTTTACTTCATATTCATGGGACTCCAATAATGAATATCCTGACAGTGCAGAGGTATGTGAACTTACTGGCTTGGTTTTTTGGAGTCCTGTGTACTATCCACATATCTCTTCTGAGTTCTCTTCATACAAAGTGGCAAATTATCTCAGGCTTGCTGTTAAAATTAATCTAGTAACAAAACACTTTTTTTTCCTACCTGCCCATTCCCAACCACAATGGTGTAAAAATTATTAAGGTTAGGTCCTTCCATCCAGTGAACAGAGACCTTTTTAAAACAAATAACATGTAAATATAGTCAGAAGGTGAAGAACAAACCAATAAGAATTTTTAGGTGGAAAATTCATTACAAAGTACGTACAAGTCATCCTGCAGGTTTGTTTGAGGAGAAAAAAGCTCCTTAGCCTATTTGTATGCAATTTGTAGGAAGCCACATTTTAATTCACCAAGTATATTAGTCACCATATTTGTTCATCTTTAAAGCAACCGGCATATGTAGGTGTGTACAGATAATGACTACATGTAGATGTACCCTCATACATATATTTATACTTTTCCTCTTGAAATGCTATTTATTCATGACTGTCACACTACCATTCTATTAATTGTGTGCATAAGAAAAAGACATCCATATCCCTATGGTTTTAAGGGTGTATTGCATGGTTACACTTTCTAATGTTTTATTGTCATCTTCTCTGCCATCTGTAACTCTTTTTGTCCCACTTACTAAAAATCCTTATGTTCTAACATATTTTCTTGCAATATTTTCTAATATATTTTCTTTCAAAGAAGAAAAATCTCAAATAGACAACAAGTCAGTTGTTAACAGCCCTCTTTTGAAGACATAAAATAATAAATTCAAAATCTTCATTTAACTGTTAAAACCAGAAAATACAGAATTGTTACTATGGGGTGAAATTCACACCTCTGAAGAGGGCCAATGGTAAGGCAAGAACCAGTCAAGCCATTGACATGTCTTGGGCTGGTCTTCCGCATAGGAGTGAATTTCACCTGAAGTGAAAACAAAATCAACCTTATTAGGTGGTAATAAAATTCAAAGGCAATCACCATAATAATTTGTTCATTCTCTTTTTTTTTTTTTTCCTAAAAGCAAAATTGTGTACAAATACCCACCTTGTACCATCTCCTCTGGCTTTAGAATTACTTTGCAAAAGCTCTCATTTCATTGGCAATCTTAGATTCAGAAGCCTCTAAAAATACAAGCTATGTGATGTAATTTAAAGAATAGAATTAAAAAGCACACTTACCTCACATAATCAAGCCATCTTCCAGAATAGGAAACATTTTTATATTGTTTTACTTTCCTGGGTTCTGCAAGTTTCAAGATACTCTTGTTAATCAATGCTGTGACAAATTTACCAGCAGCATACTAAAGCATTTTTTATAAGATTTCAATTACCAATCCAGCCAAATGAGCACGAACTCTTATACAATAAATAAATCCCACATGAAACTTGTAAAAAAAGGAAGTCATTTGTGAGATCTGAGTGTAAATGAGGTTGCATAATTTAAACACAGACCTGGTAAAGTCAATGTAATATTGATGTACTTTTTAATACTGAATGCCATTCAATGTGTAGTTTTTTATATACTATTATTACTTTGAAACCTCAGGAGCAGACGGTAAACAAAAGAGAATGATAAATGTGAATGTCATACAAGTTGTTAGTGCACTGCTTCTCAGCATCATATGTTACATTAGTACCAACATTTGTACTGTGTTTGAGTGGCAGCAGTTAGACATAATCAGAAAATGGACAAAATGTACCTTTGAAGATTTCTCTCTTGGTTTTGAATTTGCCAGTTTTAAGGACCTTGTGAAGAGCAATACACTGATCAACAAAGATATCATCAGAACTTCCTTCTTTACCCTGTTCTTCTTTTCCAGAAACTGTATGTTTTACTTAAAGCAATCGCTTCACATGCAGTGGCCAAGAAAATATTATATAAGGTCATTCAGATCTGACAAACAAGAGCATACATCTTTTTAACTTTGAAAATAATATTGCTGAGCACTTCCAAAATTTTCCTAGTGTACAAAACCCTAGACTTAGTAGACAAATAGTAACAACACATTTTTAAAGAAACCAAACTCAGGGAGGAATTCTGTCTCTTTTTGTATTAAAAACCATTTACTGAATTTGTTTAGTAAAGCAAGCATCACACAATGCTTTAAAATTTTAAAATTCAGGGATAAAAGTTTACATCCAAAAAGATGAATGGAAAATTGTGCTTTCAGACAGTAAAGTTATTTATCATACAGGGGGAACCAATTTATCTCACCATCAGATTCTGGGCAAATGCATGTACTCTCTCTCTGAATAGATTTATATTTATGTGCAGTTCATATCCAGGTCCCGCAAAAATCTAAAACTATGTGCTTCACTTCAAGTAGCAAAGGCACCTGTGTTATTGTCCCTTTTGGAATAAAAGGTGATTTTATGTTCTAGGTTTCCTGATGAAGAATACATTGATTTCTGGATATCTTTCTCCCATCTCTGTGTTGAGTGGCAGCACAAGCCACAAGAGAAGGCAGCGCTGTATTCCTGCTTACAGTGGAAGAAGTTGCTCTGCAGGCCGTTTGAAGCGTCGAACTGGTCACAAGGGAAACCGAACAGAACTGTGAAGCAGAGGGATAGTAACAAAAGGCTATTCTGGTGTGAGGATAAAACAGAGTCATTCTAGCTCCACAAGCAGATGTTGCTACTGGATTGACATGTGGAGCCTGCTCCTGCTGGGGACAGGTAAAGTTTACCATTGGGACAGGCGCAGAGCTCATAGATAGTCTGGCGAGGAGCTGAAGAGCTGGGTGAGGAGGAGGAGGAGAAGGAGGAGGAGGATGAAAAGGAGCCCATTGGTAGATTTCCCAAGCGGATTGTATCTGCGTTTAAAAATATCTGAAAGAGGGGGAAAAAAAAAAGATGTACATCAATTTCTTTCAGCATGGAGATCTGTTTTAAAGAAGTGCTTTGAGACAGCAATTGTTTTTTAGAAACAGATTTAAATTTTTAAAAATATTTTATAAGTTTTATAAAAACATATTCAAAATTACTCTTTTTAGAAATAAAAAAGCTGTCAGCATTTACTGTTTTTCATCTCTGTGCAGTCGTTTCTGAATTATCAGTCATTATTACAATACATGCAATTACTTCACCAACATGTTTTTTCAGGTAC
Organism: Rhipidura dahli; assembly: GCA_013399225.1. Taxonomy (NCBI): domain Eukaryota; kingdom Metazoa; phylum Chordata; class Aves; order Passeriformes; family Rhipiduridae; genus Rhipidura; species Rhipidura dahli. The sequence goes on from VXAC01001422.1 coordinate 793,346, forward strand.
AAATATTATTATACAAAAACATTTTGACAAACTTCTTCAATAGGCTGAATTTTCACTTGGACATTTTATGATTAAAATTTATTCATTCATAGCAGCAGCATATACTTGCTCTGGCAGAATTTGTATTTTAATAAGTCTGAAGTGGTATTAAAGCACATTCCCCAGTGTGTTCCTGTAAGCAGTTGAAAATATGTGCTGAACTGTGCTAAATTGTAGGGGCTTAACAATAGCTACTTCCAGAGAATAATTAAGTAAGGTTACAAAGTCATGTGCACAAAATAAAGAGCTTCTTTGACCTAAATTAAGAGGAAGAAAGATTTCAGGTTAAAGTCTTATTAAGAAGGTCATCAAGATATTCCCGTTTGTTTTTGTACATAAAATTTTGAAAAAATATGCTGTTTTTTTTTTTTTTTTTATTCTTCCATTGGAAATAACATGAGTCAGTATAAAACTGTAGATACCAGTAACATTCATGAATCTCTGTTTCTGTTCTGCAAAATTACATGTGCACGAAACAGCATGTCTTCCACTGGCACAAACAGATGAGTGTCCAGCTGCTCAGAATTTATTTTTTATTTATGGAAAGAGTAAATAAGAGCCAAAGTAAGATCAGTCATTATCTCAGGAGCACACTAAGTACTTCTAGAAGACAGGTAACAAATCAAAATGGCTTTAAGCCCTGGAAGTAACAATATGAAGATTTGGAAAAGGTGAGCTCCTTAAATACTTGCTAGTGTTTTTTATATGGCATCTAAAATCAATGAAGCCAACTTGACATTGCTATACCACACTGTTCACAGTATATGTAAAGAACCTGAAGACATATGGAAAGTATTGGGTTTTTTTCCTACAGGACACAAGTATTATTTTATGATAAAATAAGTGGTATATGGCAGCAAAGCAGTGCAAAAGCACTACTGAGCTCCTGCTGTAGAGAAGTGAGGAAAAGCAGGCTGGGAAAAAAATTAAGTGTCTGGATAAAATTCCATACGAGGATTGATGCATAGTCATGTTTCCATCCACAGCAGAAGCATTGTAAATGACTGGAATTATAGAAGGTAATATAGTCTGAAAGGAGCCCCAAACACTACAACTCCCCATCACTGTAAGTTCTCCATCTCCCACAGCAATTACTGTTGTGGGAGGAAATACTCACTAAAAGGGACAGAAAGGGAGAATTCCAGAGAAAAAGGTGACTTCTGCAGGTCACAATGCCTGCTTTAATTCACATTGCAGCTGACAGAGGAAGTGATCACAAAACTAAAACATAGCAAATTAATATCGTTGTTCTGTAACTTATATGACAAAGGAATGATATATTTAGACACACATACACAGTCTTGCTTGGAAAGTCCTGTATTACAGACCTGAGACAATTAGTTGTCATAACCCCTGCAGAAATAGTTTTTACGCAAGAAATGTGAATGGTGTTGGGATCAACTTAATAAAGTTCTGCTAGAATTACAACTGGAAAAAAAAGATTACATCTATTAAAACACTCAGCTCGGAGTAAATATGAAAGTAACTATGGCAAATATATCAAGAAAACAAAATAACAGATGGAGGAAAAAGAGTTTAATAGAAAACTAGAAACTGGTAAAATGTGGGAAGGAAGCAAAGGACATAATAATGAATGGAGTGACAAGTAATTAAAAGTATTCTTTCATTCTCATGTCAAGAAAAAACAAATGGTAACAGATCCATTATTAAATTAGTAACAGTAGATTTATCAATAGCATTGCATAAAAATCCAGTAGCATTTTACAATGCAAGGTCTGTGTAAGTATAAGTGTATCTTTTGTACTAAATAGTGCTCAGCATAGTTCTCTACTTGGAGAAAGATCAAAAATTGATGTCAGAACATGACTGTGATAAAATACTTTCAATTTCAACAGTAACTCAACAGGATATTAAGCTGGAGCCAGTAATGTCATATACTTTTAATCAGCACTTCTTGATAACTTTTAAACAGAGCTAAAAAAATATCTGAGTGGCCTTTTTGACTTTTAACACTGTCTTTTCAGTAATCCTTGTGTCATGGTTTAACCCCAGCCAGAAGCCATGTATCACACAGCCACTCACTCTCTCCCCCACCAGAAAGATCAGAGAGAGGATTGGAAGGGTGTGAGCTGGAAAACTCATGGGTTGGGATGAAGACAGTTTAATAGGGAAAGCCATGCACACAAGCAAAGCAAACTAAGGAATGAATTCACTGCTTCCCATGGGCAGGCAGGTGTTAAGCCAAAGCAAAAATGTGTCTGGGTCTGTGTTAAGCCCTGCTCACCAGTAACAAAAGCATCTCTATATTATCAACCTTGTGTTCAGCACAAATTCAATACACAGCCTCATACCAGCCACTCTAAAGAAAATAAGAACTATCCCAGCCAAAACCAGCACACCTTGATATACTTGGAATACCATAGAAGATAAGAAAAAGACTATTTCTTTGCTTGTATTTTTTAGAAAAATGGAACCTGGAGACATTAGAATATTATATATACAATAATAAAAAGCACTTCAATATAGAAGACATACATGTAAGGCATTCCAACAAAATACAAGATGAGCTCTTTATACTTTTGGCAGATTGTATGACTGGACATTTTAACAGCTTCATTGCAGTGATTATAGGGAAGAATCATGAGAAATCTGTAAAACAAAATTAAATGGGTTCTAAAAGACTTGTTTCAATTCAAACAAGAATTAACTCAAAAATTAAGAGGACCTATGTGTCAGAGATCTGCTGGAGTTAAACCTCTTGAATTTTACTGTATTATTTTCTATGAGCTCAATAATTTTTTCTGTTTGTTTATATCAGGAGAGCTACACTTCAACCTTTTTGCAGATGTTCTGTAGAGTACTGCTCCAAGACTTTAATCCAGAGCACCTTACTTTGATGTGCATTACTATACAATGTAGCTCAGTTATTTTGTTCATTAAATGAAATGATCTTTATGAGCATAGCTGTGCAGATTTTTCCACTAGTACTTGAAAACTTCACACTGTGATGTAGAACAATCTAGGTTTAGCTGGTGTCCTAATCCTGAGTGGTAGCTATCAAGTCCTGTCCCAGCATGCATTCTAGAACACCCGGTGAGCAATGGGGATACCAGGGTCTGGTGTCTGAGAAAACTGAACTGGCCTCTAGAGAGGGTGATATCTGCTGTAGTGAGTCTAGTTTAATCACATTCCTATAGCTACACCCTGGTGAAGCCTGAGATGGACAGGATTAATAAAGATGGTTTAAAGCCAGTATTAAAATCTGCTTTGTACGTATGCTGTCAAGGTTATAAATGAAATACGAAATTTAGAGATGCAACATTGCTATCTATTAGTTAAACAGGAATCCAAATATACCACCAGAGTAGCCCAATTAAATAGGAATTTCAGAGAACAAAATGCATATTTGAGCATTTTCCTGTCCTCTGATCTGCTAAAAACTGAAATTCATGGCTAAAAAGTCCTCCAACACCAGCAAAACTTAAACTACTTACTGTTTTATGCCTGATGTTATCAGGTGTTTGTTTAAAAAGAAGGAAAGAAGTGACAAGACAAAAAATTAAATAGTATGGTGTTTCTAGGGAACACGGTTGCTAGATGACAGTAGTTAATGGAAGTGCCTGTGTACATGGTCTTTCTCTAATCTGTTTTGCTGCAAGAGGTACGAGAGAAGCCATTTGATACTTCACATGCATCAAGGCAATGCTGGCCAGTCACACTCTTTCTGAGAGTCTCCCACCTCAGCAGATAAATAGGCACAAATAAAACCAAAGCCTTCATCCATTCCTGAAACATTTTAGGAGACTGACTGACAGATTGCAAAATGGAAAAGGCAGCAGCTACTCAGAGAAATGTTATTTAATGGAGAGCAGAGTGCCAAGAAGCATCATTCTCTCTAAGTACTTAAGGTTTAGAAATCCCAGATCACTGCTTGGTCTTGTGCATCTTAGTACAGAGAAAAACAAATGAGTTATATAATGTTCAAAAGTAGATCTGATTTCTGACTAATTAAAGTCTCAAGCTGAATCAGCCTATAGTGCATGTGAAAGGAATGGAAAAATGGTACTCTTTTTACACATATTTTTTGCTAACAAAGATCTGCCATTCACCTGCCCATCAGACTGTATTGCTAATCTGAACACTGAGAGGGGAAGGGGGAGGAAGGCAAGCCAGAAAATATAGATTACCTACAAAACAAAGAACTAAATTGAGGGAGCAAACTTTCAGTGGGAAAGATATAGTTATGAGGTATAAAATCAAATATTTGTACAAGGCCTTTAATGCAGAGATATGAACCTGTCATATATAAAATTCTCCAACGGGTCTTTGACTAAGTCCTCTCAAGAGAGCAAATGAAAGTTTAAGCTGATACAGCCAAATGAAAAAGTTACGATTTATAGACATTGAAGAATTTTCTGTATCCTTGTACTCTTTGATTAAATGGGCAATTCTATACGGCTGCAAAGGTATATTTCAGGTCTAATGTCGATAAGAAATGGCAAGAAACTGGAGGAAATGTGAAAGAAAAGAAGGCAATCTGATAGGTGAGTATTAATCAATAAGTATGAGAAGATACTGTAGTGATGTCTCACTAAATGAACCTTTTGGATTACCTCAAATATTCAATTAATCTGAATTAGAGGAATGCAAGGCTTTTTCTTAGTCTTTTTGCTCTTCTGCATATGCCATCAGAAGCATCTCACAGAGAGGTTTATACAGATTAGGTCACAAGAGTCAACTATATAATTTTCATATGCAGATGTGTTCCAATATTCAAGGTTAAAATGAAGTATAGCATAAATTGAAGTACTTTAGTTTTCATGGACCATTTGTTCTAGCACTTATCTGTGGCTTTCATTAAATCTAAATGATAGTTCTGAGAAAAAGGAACAAAAAGTCATAATGAAAAAACTAAAATATTAACTTGATAGTGTATATAGTGGAAAATTTAAGCATATGGTGGCACAATATCTGGAACCATATTGGTCATGATGATTAATAGTTTTGAGGAACAGTTAAACAGTGAAATTAATGCAATGACTGAGATGAAACTGAATATACTAAATATTCAGAGAAGATCAAAATACCTAGTACAAACTGTGTATTGAAAATGTATTCTCTACAGTACTAGGATCAGCTGACCACAAGACAAATGAGACTTGCAGGCCTACGAGTGGCCTGGCGTGGTGAATGCTCTCTTTCTAAAGGTTACACCTGGTACATCTGAGCAGAGCCACCCTGGCAGTACTGCTCCCACTCCCATCTCCATGTTATGACTACACCTACTGACATCTGAAAAGGATTTGAACAACAACATATCTATGTGTTAAAAATAACACTGTACATTAGTGAAGTGTACAGTTTGTTCTTGAATGGAAGAATTTATGTTTTGACTTGTCAGTACCAAAGAGGTCTTTGTGAGGGTAAGGTTTCATCTTAAGTACGAATTTTTGTAAATTTAATATACAAAAGTACATCTTGGAACTCTGTGTTATAACCACACTACAACATATGGGTGCCTACTGAAGCCAAAAAAATTTCTGATGTATTTATTCTTTCTATTATGGAAATAATTTTCAGTCTTTGCAAATTCATTCAGTCTTGGAAAGATGTGACTTCTTTGTGATTGATGTACACAATCCAGAAAAGAAAATGTACTTGGAATATTTGTGCTAAAACTACAGAGTACAAAAACTTAATTACCATTCAAATAATCACTAGATTGAAAAGCAATATTATCTTTTAAAAAAATTTGTAATTGATTATTCATTGTCACTTTTACCTTTCTAATAAAATTCCTTATGGTGTGGGTCTTGAACATTTGTCCATGCAAAAAACATTTTAAATATGGGTGTTGTCAGTTAAAATGCTCTGCTTTTGTAGTTTTGTATTTTTGATTGTAGACTAGTAAAGAACACTGTTTTTTTCTATAAATTAAATTACACGTGAATAACTTGTTTGAAAATGAAAGGTTTTTTTTTTTTAAATAATATGCATTCAATTTTAAGTATCTGTCAAAACATCCTAATAGAATTTTTTAAACCTAAAATTAAAAAAAATTGCAGAAAAAATTTCCTTCATTTTCACTAATCTCTTTCTTCACAGACAACAGTAACAAGTCAACTGCTTAATACCATAAAAAAGGTTTTGAAAACAAAATGCAGCTCATGTATTAGATAATTTTTGGTGAATTAACAGTGGATCTTTGAGCTCTAGACCGTGCCATTGCTATTGTCCATTGAGCTCAATTGAAGCATACAAACACTGAATTTCTTTCTGTATACATTTAATCTCAGGCAAATGCAACTTGGTTGAATTGAACTAATCTATGAAATGTTGTTTTTGATCTGCCATTCCTCCATAGTCATAGCAAGTAGCCTGTAGAACAAGGTAAGTCAATTTCAGTATATCTACTTAATTTAAAAAGTCCTGTTTCTTTTTCATTTTCATTTTCAGAACATAAAAACCATGCACAAAAATGCCACCAAATGCTTTAAAATGGCACTGTTACTTGAGCTTACAAGTGAAGATTACTGCAGCTTTATTAAATATTAATATTTAAACCTTAATTATTATTCTCTGTGTCAAATGCATCTCCTGGATTTAGAACTGCATAGGATTATAGATCAAATGTTAGTACTATATACATTTGTTAACCTCTCCAAAATAATATTGTCTGTGTACTTCATTAAATGTGCCGTGCTAAAATGGTAAATATAAACTTGATGTCTTGGGTGCCACACTGATTTTGAGTAAACTTTGTCTTTTAAATAATATTGCTCATTTTAAATGTGACAGCTATAAGCCTTACCATAATGAGAGATCAGCCTTATGCCACAAACAACAAAATATACTCTACAAAGGATGCTATGACAGGGTGTAATTTGACAGGGAAATACAAGGGCATAAAGAAGTAAATAGGAAAAAAGGTCATAGACAGGGTAATTAATATAAATACATGTATAAAAATGAGAAGCCTCTGTACTTCTTTCTCCTTTTATTGACTTCACCTTCGATGGTCAACAGGACGCAATGAAAGTGCAGAGCCTAACTTACATGGAATCTCCCTGCAAAGACACAGAGCAGCTGATCAAGATTCCTAAGAGTTGAGCCTACTTAGCAGCCTTCTATTTCAGAGTGATTCATTCTGTACCCCAGAGTGCTGTGCAGCCCTTCAGAAGGACCTCCACAGGCTGGAGAGATGGGCAGAGAGGAAATTCAGTGAAGGCAAGTGCAGGGTCCTGCACCTGGGGAGGAGTAACCCCCTGCACCAGCACAGGCTGGGCATCGACCTGCTGGAACGCAGCTGTACAGGGAAGGACCTGTGGGTCCTGGTGGACAACAAGCTGTCCATGAGCCAGTGATGTGCCCATGGGGATAAGAAACCCAAAGGTGTCCTGGGCTGCATTAGGAAGAGCACTGTCAGCAGCCAAGGGAGGTGATCCTGCCCCTCTACTCAGCCCTGGTGAGGCCACATCAGGAGTGCTGTGCCAGATCTGGGTTCCTCAGGACAGGAGAGACATGGAGCTCCTGGAGCAGGTTCAGTGGAGGGCAACAAAGATGATTAAGGGACTGGAGCATCTCTCTGACAAGGAAAGGCTGAGGGAGCTGGGGCTGTTCAGCCTCAAGAAGGGACATCTGGGAGGGGACCTCATCAATTCAGATTGAATGTATCAATCAGATACTATGAGTATTTGCAGGGAGGGTCTCAGAGAATGGATCCAGGCTCTTCTCAGGGTGCCAAGCAATAGGTCAAGAGGCAATGGGCAGAAACTCTTTCACAGGAAGTTCCACCTGAATATTGGGGAGGAACTTTTTAACTGTGTGGGTGACAGCACAGGCATGGATTGCCCAGAAAAGTTGTGGAGTCTCCCTTACTTGAGATATTTAGGAACCATCTGGACACAACCCTGTGCCATGTGCTCTACAATGACCCTGCTTGAGCAGAGAAGTGGGACCAGATGACCCATTGTGGTTCCCTTCCAACCTGGCCCTTTCTGTCATTCTGTATGGTCAAAATTATTACAATTAGTTGTAAAGCCAATGAGTGGACACCATCAAATGGTCCTTTCAGCTTGCTATCTTCATACAAGAATGTGTTCCAGGTTCAATTCAAACATTTTTATGCCTAGGAAAATCAAATACCTACAGAATTCAAAAGTGATCTGTACTTTTGCATTATACTTTTATGTTGAAAAGCAGCAGTCAACTAGAAGTCATTGTGCTGAGTTTCCATACAAGAAGTGTTCTTTTTCTTCTTATGTGAACCAGTGGTTTCAGCTGAAGCCTGGAGCTTTACATTTTACATTTCTTGTAAATGATTGCTGCTTTAAACCATTGGTTATGGTTTATTTATAGAATAATACTTAGTTCACAATTAAATGCCAAGTTATAATTGAATCAAAGGATTCTGCTGATGCCTAGACTCACAAGGGTGAAGCTCAAGAGCTTTAGAAAGGGCAGCAGAATCTGAATCTAAATTACAGCTCCCAGTATTCAGTCTGGGATCACACATTATAATGCGTAATAGGGCTAAAAGGATTATTATAATACTGCAGTAAATAAAAAGAAAATGTATCAAACAGCAGAATTCAGGATGCTTGCAGAGGCATTCAGTTTGTGATGTGGGAGGCTAAAGATTATACTGCATAGAAATAAAGCTAGAGGAAAAGTATTTCATAAACACATTTATGTCCTTAAAAATATTCTGAAGTTATTCTTAAATAAAAGGAAAACTATGTTTCATAGTCAGTAAATGCATAATGCTATAAAACATGGTTATAATTGGTTCATTCCAGGTGCCACACAGCTATTTTCTGTCATAATAGGGCAACAAGTTTGTTATAGAAAGAAAATACTAATTCACACATCTTTGATGAGTTTTTGGAAAATCTTAGAAACATTAAAAAATTAAATTTTGTCAACCAGAATAAAAATAATGCAAAAATCCTGGCATTTCTTTCTAGTATAAATTGTCTTATCATGAAAATGGTTCACAGATCCAATGCACAAAGACAATACTAATTTATTTCTGGAAGAAATCTGACTCATAAGGCATACAATTCTTAGGCTAAAATGAAGATTATTTTTAATACAGATACTTTGCCATTTTATAATGTGTTTTCTTAAAAATGAGTAATGATAAACCCTTTAAACATGGGGGTTTTTATGCTGCCTGCTAATCTGTGGTTTGTCTGTTGGACTGTAAGCAAGAAAACCAATCAATATTTTGTTGTGTAGATATTTAATCCATCAGCTGTTTACCTTAGTTCCTCACACCAGGCTCTAATTAGTCCAGCAATTCCCTAATGTGGACACAGTAACTTTGCACATCATAAGCCTTCCAAAGTGTTTCTGCATTTTCCTGTAACCCTCTCCAAGGTAAGAGATTAAAAAGTAGACTATAAAGGCATTGGTCAGATCTCAGTATAGAATTGGTCAGGATATAATTTCTCTGTGGATTTAGGCTACAGCTCATTTCAGATCTTACTGAAATTGCAAGCATTCAAGACTTTGAACTTTGTCAGATGTATATTTATAGAACAGTTCATTGGGAAAGAGTGGGGAAAGGTTGGTAGTTTGTTTTCTGATAATTATCAACCTAACATCTGTGTAGTAAATCACAGATGTGCAAAGTCTTAGCACATAGAGAAAATACTGATTTTTAATAAGAAGTTCAGAAAAGTCAGCTTTTCACTGACATTTTTTTCCTACAAAACGTTTCATACCAAATTGAATTTCCATTCTGAACAATGCATAATATAGGCATTACAGCTTTTCTTGGGTTCCCATTTTCAAAGTCCAGCTAAGGTCAAAGGACATTATTTCCAAAACTACCTTTTCAATATGGTAAATATGTAAGAAAAATGAGAATTCATGCAATGAACTCACAGTGCTAATATAGTGAAAAAAACCTGACGAATCTCCAGATAAAATATTTGTATGAAGCCCCACAGGAGTGTATGATACAAAACAAAGAGAATGTAGAAACAAGCATTGCTTAAAGAATAATGGAAGACTGAAGAAAGGTAACAGTCTTTCTGTTGGCTTCTTTTTTTTTTAACTTAAATTTTAATTTAAGTTTTACCCTCTGGCAATATCATAAAGGGAAAGAACAAAGAAATTCATTCTATTTGTAAAATTTTGGTTAATAAATGTAGGAAGCATAACAGATTTGGCCAGGTAGGGATTTATGAAGTGAAAACAAGACAGGGTACAGGAAGATCTAGACCTAAAAATACCCACAGAAAGGACAGTGGTGAGGCAGGATCATATTTACAATTAAAAGAGGATTCAATTTTTTACTTCTATCTCAGCAATTTTAAGAAACAGTAACAGGTGGTAAGTAAAGGTGAGAGACCGGGGGAAGAGCTGACTTTTGGAGAAACTCAAAAATAAGGTGGGGCATGTTGTACATAAATATTTGAGGCTCTGAATTAGGAAAACATAGTGCTTTAATTATGCTGGACAGATACTTGCATCAATAGAAAAATGTTATCAAAATAGGCTTTTGATGCAGTGTATTGGCCAAAATGTTCCTGTCTGCATTGTGATGCAGAGTGTGCATTGCAGAGGACTCTCTGTCACAAATCTGAATATTGATTTTGCTTTGTTTTGCTTATTTTGGATATTATGTAAAATATCTGGAAACATTTGGTAGAAAATACAAAATACAAACACAAAAAGCAAAACATTTCTAAAGAGCTCCATTCAGAGTGAGATATTTACATTATGGATTTCCAAAAATGCTGTAACGTAGCAAAGTCATGTGCACAAAATAAAGAGCTTCTTTGACCTAAATTAAGAGGAAGAAAGATTTCAGGTTAAAGTCTTATTAAGAAGGTCATCAAGATATTCCCATTTGTTTTTGTACATAAAATTTTGAAAAAATATGCTGTTTTGTTTTTTTTTTTATTCTTCCATTGGAAATAACATGAGTCAGTATAAAACTGTAGATACCAGTAACATTCATGAATCTCTGTTTCTGTTCTGCAAAATTACATGTGCACAAAACAGCATGTCTTCCACTGGCACAAACAGATGAGTGTCCAGCTGCTCAGAATTTATTTTTTATATATTACTCTGAGAACAATTTGAAAATCTATCTATTTCTCCAAAGTGCCGAATATAAATCTCAGAGCTCTTGGAAGCCTTCAACAAGCTTTTTGCTTTTTTTTAATGTTATATAACTTTATGGTCTGAAGATGAGAAGACTCTCATGTCAGTAAGTTTTCATGCATTTTTGCAATACATAGATTGCCATCCAAACAAGTGACCTGATTTTGAATTATTTTCATGAGTTCACAGAGGTTTGCATGTGAAGAATCTATACTAAAATCTTTTTATGTCAATCACTGATCTATGATGTCTGAAACAAGATGCTAATTAAACAGGAGAATGAACGTACAATTGAAGTACTCTCTCATACAGAGATAGTAAAATTTTAAGGAGTCAAACCACAGGTAGAGCAAATGTGTTAAATCTCTTAATAATGGTTTAATGATACATTAATCCAAATTAATCCAAATTTCTTTGTCTTATTTTTACAGATTAATCCAAATTAATTTTTTACCAGTATCACTTAACCAACTCTGTTCCAAGGAAGCTTATTCCTTGACTCTCTGATCTGTATTGAATTATCTAAGTTTATTTTCAGTGTGAATGATACCTGTGGATTCAAATATTTGTAAAAAGGAAAATAAGTATTAAGAGTTGAAGAAGCTAAACCAAAATTACTTTAACAAAAGCAAATGCAGAACAGTTTTGGTATTGTTTACCTTGCTGCTGAATAAACTCTCCTCACATTGTTTGTGGTATGCTGGGCAGAGCTGTATAACATTTCTCTGCTGGCTGAACTTACCTCCCCTTCCGTGGACTGTAAGTGCAGTTCTTTCCTACAGGTAGCCTTTAAGTCTCCTGCAGCTGCATTGACTTGCACTCCCCTGGGTGCTTCCATCACCAAAGATCTAGTAGGAGATTCAAGTCTGAAAGACAAAAACAATCACTGAGAAAAAATGCACTGAATCCAGCCACCAAAATTTTCCCAGCCTCAAAACACATGATGCAGGTAGATATTAACATACTGTGAGACGTAGCAAAGGAAAACTGGATTATTAGTGTGATTCTATGACTGACTTTTATGGCACAGAGAAAGTAAAAAGTTAAGCTTTCAAGAATATACTGATATAAACTTATCTGCTTAGTGATGCTTTCTGGCACTAGCACTTAATGCATCCAACTGTACTAATGCTGAAATATAGGTACTTAAGAATCTGCACATCTCCGTTAATGCTTCCATAATGACAGTTTAATACTAAAGTCTTCTTAGTAACAGATGACAAATGTTTAACTAAATAAAGAGAAAACAAAACCTTTAAATATTTTAAATTATGTGAAACTGGTTAGAATGACTTGCCTCATTCATATTTTGGATATGTTTAGCAGCTTCATGTATGAAGAGAGGACAAGAAGATCTGTTATGTTGCTATTATTTGGGGGTGTTGTATGGTTTTCCTGTTCTCCAAAATGCCCATCATGCTCATATAACCCTGTACGCCACTGTTTCTTGGTATTTTTATTCAAACCAATTCTTGTTCTACTGTCAGACTTTCCACATCTCTCTTCCTTATACTCCAGCTCTATCTGCCTGGCTGCAGAACTAAGATAATTTCTTAGCTGTGCTCTCGCACAGTATTGTAGAGATTTCTCTTGAAGGGGAAATACTGATGCAAAGATTTTGTAGAAAACATGCTCACATGCTGAATAGGGAAAATGACAGGATGAACACTGTATTGAACTAGGAAACCAATGACTCAGATTCTGATTGTGTTCAGTTGTACTTATTGCATAGCACTATAAGGGAGGGAGACAATTTTTTATCTATTTATAACTTAGTAATATAATGGCAGGACACAGTTCCACTTTATCTGAACAAAGCTTTTTGTAAGATGAAATATGATAATGATAAAAATGTCTAGACTGAGTAGCTTGAAGAAAACACTGTATTTCCCTCTTAAGCAAATTATAGGTATTAGGGTCATATCTACCCAAAAGTATAACATGGTACTAGATGTATAAAGGAGATAGTAGCTTAACAAAGAATTTGGTGCAAAAAAGCCATATGAAATCTATCGAGCAATAGAACAAGAGAATTTCAAAATATTTCAACTACTGCATTTTTTAAGCACACAGATTACCATTTTAAAACCAAAGTACCACATTTGCCTGCAAAGAAAGTCACTGAGATGGTGGCTGTGAAACATTTTTGTTTGTTGCATTTATTCAGCAACACAAAGCTATTAAATGCAGGTGTCCAGATAGAGGAAACACTATTTGTAGATACTGATATAAAGAAAAAAAAAAATACATGGGATACATATAGATAGAAACAATAGAAAAATATATATCTTTGCTGCTGCTAGGCCATTTTCTTTCTTCTTTTCTTTTTTTTTTTTTTTTCTTTTTGATGCTTTGTAGGGAGAAGTTGATAGAAGGTTCTGCAGTTCTTTGTACTGGGGAAGAATCTAAATATCATGAATTATTTACTGACATAGACAAGTGTTTTTCAGGTAGTGGTTTGTGAACTTCTGATGGCTACAGGACAGCAGAAAAAGAACTTCCAAAATATTTTATAAATGATGTAAATGATAAAGTTTAGAAATTAGGTTTCTGAAAGTACTCCACTGCCTTAATGAGGTTTTACCTTGATCTTAAAAGGAAACTGAATGGTATAAATGTTAAATGATTTTATTCTTTGATTCCACATTTTTCACCAGCATATCATTGTGATTTATAACCTACTTTCCAAGAATATTAACATTTCTCTGTGGTTTCAGCTGCCATTTCATAATCATAAAGCCAAAAGTGTTCTTAGCTACATTTATTGCATTGAATTCATGTGTCTTTAGCAAAGTAACAAATAGTTCTGATTTCATCACATCAAAATGCCTCATTGCTAACTAAAACTTTTCATCAGGTGGACAATTAAAATCTGTTTCAGAACATCCATCAAGAAACTATGGTTTTCTTTGAAGATTAAAGTTTTGACAGTGTATATCTTAGAGTTGTTTAGTGTACTTTCATCACAGTTTTTCATTAGCATAAATAAATTTGTCTAAAAAGATATTTGGACAATTAATATCTCAGCTTGAAAAGCTGATAATATCAGCCTTCTCCACACAATGAAGAAGGATTTCAGTTTTTTTTTTTTTAGAAAATAGAGTTTCTTAGCACTCTTCTGAAATAAAATAAAGTGGTAGAAATGTCAAGGAATAACTGATGATCATCAGGGCAGATTTTAAAACCACCCATCTATTAGTAAAGCTCAATGCCTAAATCTGTTTTCCAGTTCTAATTTACTTTTCTTATTGTTATTCTTTGGCTGATCTGCATCTGAAAAGTGACTGCAGCATGCTACTGCAAATGCAAAAGTCTATGCAAATAGATTATTAGCTCAGTGTTTTGAGATAAATTAGGTTTGATATGCAGCTTCCTTCTAATATTTTTTTCCTTGCCATATTTCTGATACCTTTAATCTCTACTATAAACTCATTGTAACACCCCACATTGTAATGCTCATCCTTCCTCGGAAAAGTCCGTTATTATAATAGCATGTGGAGAATTTCCTTTCCTTTCAGATTTACTGATGGCCTATCACAGTGGCATTTACATCTATGAGTGAATCCTATTAATGGAATTAATTTTTCTTTCCTAGACAACACACTGCTCTGATGGAGAAGGTAACTACTGCAATTATTAGACAGAAACTACAGAAATGTAAGAAAGACAAAAAGGCTTTTAAAAAAAGTTTTAAAACAATATAATTGGTCAATTTGCTGTATGTGATGAAGCAATATGATCTATCCACAGCAGAGAAGGGCTTTTTCTTTTTAATTATCAGTGGTTAATTTGTGAAAAAAGACAAATTTCATAAGATCAAAGCCATATGAATTTGATCTGAAATAATGAAAGAATTATGTCTAGAAAAGAGAAACATTTAAAATAACTTGAATATGGTCCTTTCAAGATATTAAAATATTTCTCATCAGAAATGCAGAAACATTTTTTCTTCATTTGGTATTTTCTGTTTACAAGCTGACCTAGATTGTATTAGGGAAAAGTAATTTAAAATATAAACCAAAAGAAAAGATTTTCTTTTGGGTTTTTAGCATTATTTCAGATTTACCTCTTGCGTATCCCTTATACTCACATGGGATATAATTCATCTATGTTAATTTTTTTCTGTTGGGTAGCAGAAGGTATTTCTTAAAATAGAAGGAAATAGAATATTCCCCTGTGCAGAAGTGAATAATTTATTTGTTTCATTTCTATTTAGCTCTATATCCAACCCATACTACTTAGTAAAATAACTGATATAAGCCTCTACTGATTTAGAATTTGTATCCAAAACAGTGGATTAAAAATATGTCAGTTAGACACCTCACATGTAAAACAGGAACTCATTTCTCCTTTATTGACATATTTGGGGGTCAGGCAATACTTCCACACTTCCCAGTATTTAACTGTTATACAAAATAGTCTTGCCAACGCATATTGTTCTGCCTTTTTTTCAGTAAGCACAGGAACCCTGTTAGGAAAAAAAAATGTTTTGCAAATATAAAACCAATGGAAAGTCTACACATTTACCTGGTAAGCCTTTTGTAGATCTCCATAGGTTAAAATCATAGTGACATTGATCTTGCCACCTGTAGGTCAAGAGTTGTGGCAGACTGCAGCTGTGGGTGGGTAAGACACACAAGGAGGAGAAGGTAGCCAAATGGGTGTGCCAAATCTCTCTCTATTCATCTTTCCTCGCTATTCCTCTACTTTTTGATTGTAAACAAGTACTCTCAACCCCAAAACCTCAGAGAATGCAGGACTTTCCTCTCCCATGAGTGAAATTATTTTGTTCCAAATTAGAATTTTTTTTTTTAATAATTTTGAAAATGTTGTTTTCCAGAAACCTCAAACAATTTGAAATATATTTTCTTTCAATTTCTTTTATTATGAAAGGAACAGCTGGCTGTCCAGATGCTCAAAAAAGAATATTTCTAGAGTCCTCCAGGGAGACAAAGGATCCTTAAAGAAGTCCAATGAACGCTCATGGTGATAGATAAAATTAGGCTTTCCATTAAGTCCATTTCTTGGAAGTCAGGTTGCAACATAAGGAGTCTAGACAGATCATGGTAACAAAAAATCTTAGAGCTTTTTATTAAGATATTGTAACTATTCAAACATTGCATTCTTGAATAGCTACATTTGACATCATAGTGGGAATGATATGAAAATTACATTATTATTCAATCATTCCAGTCTTATACTATTTACAAGTTTGTACAAGCACATTTTACCATATATATATAAAAGTGACAAAAATATTTTGATACATTTACATGTATGAAAATATTCACCTCTTTAAGATGCATATGAATCATTGCCAGAATAATTTTATTTCCTGAAGCTCGTTGTATTCTGATGCTTTTAACAAAATGCTTTTTTAAAATTATTATTATTATTATTGAAAAGCAGGGGTAAATTTGGAGGCCTCAACATCTCAACATTCTTAATACTGTTTACTGATCATCAGCTTTTCTTTGTTAAGAAGAAAAATTCTCATATGTTCACATGTAACTTACTTTTATTTATGTGAAAACCTAATCTTGGGCATGATTTGTGTCTCCGTTTTGTGACAACACACACAACTCTTAAGTAACAGAGAGTTAAATAAGTGTTTTATGAAATTTATGAATAATTACTGGCTTTAACCAGAAAATATTAACCTTTTTTTTTTTCCCCAATTTCCAATTGTTCAACTCATGGATGATAAACAAAGAGGAAACTTTGATGACTTAAGTCAGAATAGTGGAATGGCATTCAGTACAGCATTTCATCTTATGTCCATGTTCTGCATGTCACTGACTTTGGCATGTGTCAGCATGCCCTTATCATAACTCCTAAAATTCTCACTAACCTAGAAATAACTTCACTGGGCTCAACCTGGCCACAGGTTTAAGTCCAACAGGTCTGCATTGCCATAGCAACACTTGTAACAACTGAATATTTTAACGTTATTTGGCATAGATGATAAAAAGGTCATTGAAGAGTTTTTCAGAAGTGTTATTAAATGAATAGAAAGAATGAAGAAGCATTAGGAAAAAGTTAGAAAGGCTGGAGAAAGAAAATGTTTAACACAAGAGCTTGACTAAATAAGCAGGTGATATGAGGAAGGTTAAAGAGAACTTAATGCATGATTGTTTCTTAGCATGGGTGAATGCATAGCCAGAATAGCTAAAGACAAGGAAGCTATCAAAACCAGAAGTAATATTAAGAAGAAAACAAACCAAAAACATAAAGTGGCATCTCAGGTAGTAAAAAGTCATGCAGTCATTAGGACAACTAAAACTCAAACCTTTGAAAATCAAGAAAATTAGTAGAAATATAAGGTTTAGAACATGAGCTTTTATTTCTTAGAGAAATACCAAAACATGCTTGAAAGTCTAAACTTCCAGGCTGGGAGAAAAAGTTCTGGATATGAGACAATCCAAACCAGTTGTTTAAGAAAAGGTATGGGAAAAGGATTTGTCATAGTCCTGACAAATTAGAGCTACCCCATTCTACCCTAAATATTTCCCTTTCCATTATCTTCCTGATTTTTTTTCTGGCTTGAATCCCTTTCTACACTTGCCCTGCATTTCTGCTAAACATTCTTACATGAAGTTTATCTTCCTTCCAGAAATAGCTCAATTACCTGAGTTGTCTTTCAGAATATATTTCCTTGAAATAGAAATCTGTCTTGTCAGAAAGAGATTGAAGCAACATGCCCACAGCAAATACTTGAGTGCCTGTCAAGAGTTAGATCTGAAGAAAAAGTGCCTGGGGGAGTCTGAAGAGTCTCAGTTTTGAAAACCATTAGCTTCCTGTGATTAGGATGTTACAGTCCAGACCACATGCAATTGTCTAATGATATTTTCTATATTGTTACTCTAAGCAGTCTTAAGCTAATATAAACAGATATATTTGAGCTGAGACAAACTGTCTCATGGCTTGATCCACACCTCGAGAAAAGTGCATCTCATGGAAAAATCTTCTGCTGAAATTCCTTTGACAGGTCTACTTCAAACTCTGATTAAGCATAGCAGAGAGCTTGGAATATACTTTCCAATGGCCCATATTTGGACTGTATCTAAGCATTCCAAGAAGAAAATTTAAAAAAATATATTTTATATATATTAAATTATAAAATATATACATATAAAATATATATTTAATTACTAAAAAAAACAGGAAAGGTTTGGTGAGTTTACTTTCAGTCACTTTTTTAGGGTAACCACCATGTCCAAACAAACTAGGGAGATATTTTCTCTTTCTGCAACACAAAATTGAGTGTTAGATAGTGAAGAAGTCAACAAACAGTTAAATATTTTGGAAGTGAAATCTATCTTGAGATACAACAAAAGATAAAATGTGAATTGAGGGTAAGATGTAAAATCATTCATTCTTCTCTATGGCTGAAGGCTATCTTTGGAGTTCTCTGTATCATTATAGATATAAGCAATAGGAGCTGTTTGGTGGACTGCAGAACTAATAGTTTTACAAACTCATGTACTCCGTGTAACTTCTGATCCTCTTTGTTCTTATATCCAATCTCTGTGAGCTCCAGGTCCTTTGTCTGGCTCTTCTGACATGGTGCTTAGAACTCAAACCATACTTCTGCACTCCCAACCACAACACTGCTCCAAACTCCATGTACCCCACATGCTATAACCTTCACCTGGCCATGAAGCAAGATGTTTCAGAAGCTGAGGGCATTCTGAAGCCACGTGTATACAAATGGATAAAGTGACAGCAGGAAATACTGTACTGCGAGCTGCTTTTCAGTTACTGTTTCTAGATGGACACTGGCTTTCAGAAAACACAGAGAAACCTAAAGATCTATTAAGTATGTACAAAAGATTCTATTAAATGTGTACAAAACTGCCTTACTGCTTCAGAGACCATCAGGGACATGAGAGGATAGAATAGTCAGACACACAGCAAAATTAAGAATTGTTTTCTTGTGGAAGTGGTTAAACAGTGTCACTGAAAATGGGGATACTTGGAAAAGGAACAACTGGAGTGAGAAAAAAGTCTCTGTGGACATATTTAGTATAAAGAAAGAATAAAGAAACTAAATATTGCTCAGATGGAAAAAAATATAAGTAGCCCTTTTTAGTAATGTGTTAGTAAGCCTGTTCACTTGGAATCAAAAGAAAGACATGAAATGAAAATACTGTGTATATTACAGCAACATTACTTAATACCATATAGTACAAATTTTATAGACTCTAAGTCGTATATCAAATCACGTTTCAACAGAAAAACTACAGCAAAATGGAGTTTGCAGATATGGTGAAACAACACTGTATTTTGTTTAGAGTCCAAAGCACGTCAGAAATGAGTTATAGTATCTCTAGTGTCATGTCCTGGGCATTGAGGACTGCTGCTCAACTTCCACTTAAAAAGAGACTGAAACACTTCTACCTGCAGTATCCATGAAAATGGAGAGCTGGAACAAATTGTGGGCTGTTGTACCCAGTCCTAGGCTGGACCTAAGTGAAATTAGAATTGTTTAAGTAGCAGCTTGGATCTAGAGGCAGGCTAAGAGCAACCACAGTTGAAATAAGCCTTGCAGGAGCCAAGGAGTGGGGGTAGTTTAGCTGGGAGAAAAGGAAGTTCCAGCATACTAAATCAACCATATGAAACTCAATGGATTTTTCTATCTCTTGTGATAGTAATATTTTCATCCTTCACATCTTGGTTCCTACCTTTTCCCTTTCCAACATCAAATATAATCATCATCACTGAACACTAAAGCAAGTTATTCTTTCTGTTTAAGAGCCATACACAGCTACTTTTTGTATCTACTCTGTCCTATCTGCACAGCAATTACAACCTTTCATTACTGGCTTTCTTCTCTGTTTACTTCAATGTCTTTTAAAATTATTTTATATACCTATAAATATATGTGTATTCATATATATATATATATATAAGCACATGTATATTTAAAAAGATAAGCTTAACTATTTATAACTATTTTTGTATGAACAAGTTAAAAAAAATATTTTCAACAGCTAGTGATAACACTAAACAAGTAAGTTTCAGTCAATACACATGCCCAAACAATGAAATAACTAAACCAAATGATGAAAACAAAAATAGTAATTATTTTTATTTTATTAAAAGACGACACAGAAAGTAACTAGAATCTGATATCATTAAAACAGCACAGTAAACAAGAGGGGTTTTTTTACTCTGATGCATCTTCTATTTTTTGATGAGGTTTTATTTATTATTTGATTTCTGGCTAAAAATAGATGAACAGGGTCAAGGTGATTTTGTCACTCTCAACCTGCTCAGCTGAGTAGCAAGTTAAGGTCAAAATTTCTGATGTGTTCTCTGGCTCCAGGCTTTTACAAAATAGATATTTTGACCTATTAGTAAATCACCCCTTAAATGTCTCAAAAGGTATCTTTTACAAACCATCAGACAACTCTGAGTGAACCAGACCTCCTGTGCAAGACACATGTATTTTTAATTCTCATTAGACATCAAGTAGGATCCAACTATCATGTGTGGTTCCTGGCCACTTGAGCAACTTTTATGCCATTATGTGCAGCATTAGCTTGCAGGATTAACTGCTAGTGGCATGCAAGGTGTGACATAGAAGAGGAAAAAAAAATTTAAATTTGATCTTGCATTTATCTCCAGAGGACAACAAAAAATTAATTCATTCCTTTATAAAGGATGAAGGTTATTGAGAGCAAACGTATCTGCATCTAGCTACTGTCTATTTTGGGCATGAATATTGTCTATTAGTGTACCATGTTTAAATGCACTGTTGGTCTAAAACCAGTAATTGGGGAATATATTGGCAGTTTAGTTTTCTTAACTGTGTCCCTGTGAGAAACAGTAGCGAGATAAATAGGAAGATTAAATTATTAAGATATAATTATTTTTTCTGATTCTAATGCATGATTCCTTTATGCCACTTATCCCAGCTAATGGAAGACATCTTTAATTAGTTTTTGGGATTTGATACAAAAGCTTTCACAAAGGACGTATAACAACACCATCTGAAAGCAAAACCTTTCTAGCTATTATTTGAGAATACAGGAAAAGAGAAAGATATGACCAAAGTGGTTGGACACACAGGAATGAATTATAAAAGAACTCAACTAAAGTTTACTTTTACGCAACAAAATATTAATAGTAAATATTAGGGGAGCTTGTCTGTATGAAGACCTCAAAATCTGGCTATAGAACTAAGAGTGTCTGAGGCAAGATTTAGTTATGTGGAGTTAATGTGAATCTGACCTTCTCTTTTTGTCTCCTTGTCTACAATAGATTAAACTAAAATCCCAGGAAGCAGTATGATCCTTGTGGGTATCAAAATCTTAGACCAAATCCTCCAGTTATGTTTCATTCAGAGTAATGAAGGTGGTCATTACTCCATTTTTAAAATTCAGTAGTCAATCATTTTATATATACAAGGCTATGAATAGGTTTCCAGAATATTTTATTTTGGAGAAAAAGAAAAAAAAGTATGATGCCTGAGGTTTATTGATTGACCACAAATACATATTCCAACCTGAAAAATATGGGATGATTTATACCTTAATAATGATCTAATGTATATTCTATTATCTGTCAGCCCTGTATACAATAACTCTCACAGCCTAAGATATTTGCACTTATGCACTGCAACTTGCTGTCAAATTGCACTAATAAATGCCTTTAGAATTATTTTCCACAAAGGACTGACAGAAGTCATGGAAGGGGATGGAGATTTTTAAGAAAGAAATCCAGTGAGCACGATCCTCTGGAAGACCCCAAAGCTATACATTACTTTAAAATGTTTAGTGTAAATAATCAAACACAATAATTTACTTCACACGCTCCACATACAATGGTCAAACTTGTCCACATGGACAGCTTTCTGCAAATGATTCCTGCAACACAGTTATTGGTCAGTGATCCTTAATGCCTTTGCAAATGTAAAGAAGAGCATTTAACCATGCTTTTCTGTAGCAATTAATCATAAACACTTCTGGGCAGGTGAAGGGATAGTTATATAATGTTCAAAAGTCATAGTAGAATCAAATCAAAGTC
Source organism: Rhipidura dahli (assembly GCA_013399225.1). Classification (NCBI taxonomy): domain Eukaryota; kingdom Metazoa; phylum Chordata; class Aves; order Passeriformes; family Rhipiduridae; genus Rhipidura; species Rhipidura dahli. The sequence continues at coordinate 815,495 of VXAC01001422.1, forward strand.
TATACTGCTTCTTATCAGTTCTGCTGGGAGTAACACAAGGAAGGACCTTTGATTTGTTGTGATTCTTGTAACTCATCCATATAAATCACAGGTTAGTACTTAGCAGTGCACATACATGCACTTCAAAGAAAAGCCTTTGCTTTAAACTTTTCTAAGTTTTCTTTCTCAGTCTACAGATGCCTTAGTAAATTTCAAACTTGATCTTTTACTGACTACTGATTTCTCCACTTTTTCAACTATGTACAGTAAACTTTGGATTTCTTACATTTAGAAATGTAGCCTCACTGGGTAATGAATTTTTTGGAAAGTGTGTGTGTAGTATTCAAAAAAACCAACAACCCAGAAACACTATTAAATGGAAAAATCTGTGACTGTTTACTTTAACTTGACTTATATATATTCTATATCAGCTCATTAAAAAAATCAAACACCTGGTCTGATGCAATTGAACAATACTGTACACATTGGACCTCAAAAACACCAGTCTCTAGGGAAAACACATTTCTCAAGAATTCTACTAGAGGAGGCAGGTCATATATAAAAAACACTGTATTTTACATTTCATGTTATAGGAGTTTCTGGGGTTTTGTTGACTAGATAGAACAAATTGGAGTCTTCCAGTGTTTTGCATATCTATGGGTCATTAAGTAGGCAGTATATTTATTAATATACAGATATTCTTCTTTTAATCCAGACAAGTTTTTTTTGAGAATACTTGATTTTAAAACAACTTTTTGAACAACACCTACTTGAGGTCTTGGGAAGGTTCTGCTCTGATATGGGGTGTCTCCACAGAGTGCCCAAACACTGCCCCTTCTGTGCCTAAAATACATAAATAAAATACAGTACAATTACTTTGGAAAATAAAAACACATTGAAATATATAACCACAAATTGACACTTTTAGGCCAAAATGTTTGATTAAATCCTTTATTAATGATTATAAACATTTCTTCAAATTTACATTTTCATTTCTATATCAAAATCTGGACCAACATCCTGTGAAACTCTAGATTTCTGCCCATCAGTAGAACAATTTCACATACAAACCTGAAACACCTACAAATCCAAATTTTTCAGCAATGTTTTGCCTGAATGCTTATCTCCATATTTTGGAGAACAATTATTTTACAGAGAATGGAAATAATATCATAAATTTGTGTGACAAAAACACAGTGGAGAAACATCTGCTGTGTTTTACACAAAATAGCCTTGTGGCTATTTTGATTACTTAAATTGAGATGCCAAGCTTTTAGAAGTTTTGAAATAACAGTCAATTGCCCGAAGTTGCTGGCTCAGTCTAGATGTCTGACAGTTTCAGAGTTTCCTTCCATCAGATCTTTCTCATTGAATAATTTTATTCTCAAGGAATGTGCTTTGGGTTGAGTGTTAGTAGTGGACACTAAGGTATCTCCTACTGGGCAATTAAAAACCTGGCAAAGAAAATGAGTAACAATTTTCCAAAACTGAATTGCTTCTCTACTGAATTTTGACCTATATTACTAGGTCCAAGTTGAATTTGATAATTCAACAGTTTTCATTAGATGACCAAGATATTTCAATGACAAACTTCTCTTCAATTAAAAAAATAGAATTCTGGTAAATATTCACTGAAGTTATTTGAGAAAAAAGACAGTTCTTTACACAATCAATTTAAAATGCATTTCTTGAAAGAAAATGACGGGGGCGGGGGGGAAACCACGCACAAAAAAATAATAGGGATTTTTGCTCATTGTTAAAGTAAGAGAAAACTCAATAAATTTATATGTAGGGAACAGCACTACAAAATCAGCATTTCTCTTAACTCTCACCTACAAGGACTGAACACATAAAAGTCATGCATACCACTCAATTTACATTAAATAGAAATAACCTCCCTGTGTTCTTAGGCATTTGAAGTTTGCCTTCTTTCTTTCACTCCCTGAACAATCATGTTTGTTTACTGATTTATCCAATGTCAGTATTTTCCACATCCACTTATATAAATTATACTTTCCTTCTCTGAAAATGGTTTACTGGACATTGTGTAATGCAAAGAGCCAAGAACTAGGGAGTGAAAGTCTTTCCAACAGAGAACCTCCAGCAAAGGTGAAATAACTGAATAAAAATGTGTAAAACAGGTAATGCATTTTTCTTCTATCAAAATAAATACAAGAACACTGTCTGGGGTAACTATAGCTGGTTACTAAATATTCTTAAATTAATTGCCATATTTCAATAACAGAAGGATTCTTTTGTTCTGAGACTTGAATTCTGAGTAAACCAAAAAATATACCTACAGTATCTCATAGTAGCTCTGTAAGAAGTGCACAACAGAGCAGAGGCACCACTTTAATTGCTACAATATTTTAAATACAATAAAATACTTTCACATTTTTAAATATTTAAATATTTTGCAAATTTTTCAGAAATTCTGAATGTCAAAGAAGGTAGCTATTAGATATTTTTACAGTTAACCAACGATATTTATTTTCAAATCCTTACCAGAATTTGAAAGCAGAATGAAGTTATAAATGTTAAATTGATAAAATTGGTTTTTAATGTTAAAGGGAAAACAGCCTGAGCAAGAGGCCAAAACAAAAATCTAAGGAAACTTTAAACTGGTAGTAATTTTCAGAAATGAAACTAAATGAAATGAAAAGAAAAATAATAAAATAGAAAACCAACCAAAACAAAAAACCCTGAACACCTCCACAAAACCTTCACTGTAAAATGGTGAACTAGTACAGAGTATGGAAGACAGGAAAATTTCTGAGGGCAATGAATTAGAATCCTACTTTTCTATCTCCAGAAATCTAGAACCTTTACGAATATTCTAGCAAAGAACATCAGAAGCAATTTTATTACAACTTCTGCTTTGAAGATCTCACAAAAAAAATGCAACAAAATCCACCTTCTATAATCATGCTTTGCTGAATGTTACGGAAAACTAAAGGAGGAAAAAGCCCAGCAACCCTTTTTTCCCTAGTATTATTCCGAAAAAATAATATGTGCTGTGGAGAACCTGTTTTTTAAATCTGGCAATGACTTGGGGTTCTCTTTCCTTTAAAAGACTGGAAAAACATGTCTGTATATCCAGGCCTGGTGTCACTCAAAATAAAGCTCATCCCCATCTATAATGAAACCCTCTGGAAGCTGAGTATCCAAAATCAAAGAGTGTGTTTCCAGATTCCATTAATCTTTTTCATCAGTATAATGAAATTCTTTCAACAACCAAGGGCCCTTTATTTTTTTGAAGGTGGCAATGGGATATGGAGATGTAAATAACTGACCAGAATGCAAAGTTGCCAATTTTTTTCTTATGAGAGGATTCTGCCTGTAATGTATGAAAGAGCATTATCAATGCAAAGATGTACAAAACTTCATTTTAATAAGAGTCAGACATTAAATCAATCAGAAGTGCCAAAGGTAATATCAGGCAAACACTGATAATAGAAGTTAAATGACAGCTGGTTATAACCCAGCTTCAGTATTTCCTCACTTTCAGCATCTTTTTTTTTAAAAAAAAAGACAAGAAAGCATTTTTTCCCTAAGAACATAGAAGTTTGGAAAGAAAGACCAGTTTTTTCAAGCAGACTGGAAACCCAGGCACATAGAATTAAAGACAAACTGATACAATTAAATAAAATATAGTTAAAATTAAAACCAAACCAAATATGCTCCTTTTGCTATTTGAAGATGCAATCTTGGTAAGTTTTTTTCTTTTCATACAGCCTCAAAAGCAGCATAACAGTTCTTATGGTAAATGATTTAACCTTAAAAAAATACTTTCAAAAAGTTCAAGAATATCCCCAATTCCCTTTATTACACAGTGGAATAAAAGCAGGCACTTTCAGTTATCTTGGATTTAGTAAGAAAGGTGAAAAAGATCAGCCAGACAGAATTTACTGACTTGTTTCAAGCAGTTAAACAGCAGGATCAAGAAAAAAGAAAAGTGGTTGTACAGGAAATAAAAGAAATTGATCAGCATTACTAAAAAAATACAGAAGAAAAAACATTTTTTTTTCAATTTACTATATGCAAATCTGTAGTCATTTGAGGGGAAGTTTTGACCATGTAGTTTAATATTCTTAAGAAATGTTACTACAAACATACCTTCTAATGGTATAACTAAATAAATAGAACTATAAATCCAAATTCAAAGTCCATAGCATTATTTTTTTTAATGAAAAAATGTACTTCAGGTATTTGATAAGTTACAGTCTTAAAACACTTATTTTTTTACAGAAATAAGAGGAGCTTCTAAAAACTGTATTCCCAGACTTACAGAATCAAACCCAAGACCTACTTTGAGATGAGTGAAATTCTAGTGAGAGATGAATAAATAAAAAAAAAAAGGTGTAAAAAGAAAAGGCTTGAACCTTAAGGCCCTTTCAAGTGCAGCTCAAAAGAAGTAGTTAGGGAACTGAATTCAAAGGAACATGAGTTAGAATGGATAACTATAAGAAGTGAGCCTTTTAAAGGAAATAAAATCACAAGGGCACAGAGTAGGTGCAGAAGATCTAAAATCAAAACTGTAAGTGTAACTGAACAAAATTACTCACCCCTTCAGCTTCCAGTGGAAGAGAATGAGTTAGGTAAAGACTTCACTAAGAAGGAAGCATCTCTGCTGCCAAATTACTGATCAAAGAATACCAATTGTTATAGAGGCTGCTAGAGAAAACTCAGTAAACAGCATGACTCAGGTAAAGGGCCAAAAGTTCAATTCTGTATTTTTAGAGAAAATTTTTTATGCATAGCTGATTTATAAACACCAGACCTTTAAGACGCTTCTTTGACACAGAGCAAATCAAAATTACCCTTTTGCTACAAGCAAAAATAGTCACACATTCCTGCAGGAACTGAACAATCTGAATTCAGAGACACCAGTGCAAACTACTAATTTATGCTCAACTTATTGGTTCCTGAAATTCAGCCTTTGGGAAATGACAAGTGTCATAAAAAAAAAAAAAAAATGGAAATGCAACATTGGCATTTGGTTCTGCATTGTATTTGCTTCTGTACGTCCATGCTGAGGAAGTTTTTTCATTTATTCAGCCAGCAAATAATCCTTTCATACTTTCTGAGTAGTTAATTTACATTAAAAAATGGTACCTTTCAATGGGTTTTTAAGTGACTAGGATGAAAACATGGAGCTGAGGGTTTTTTTGTTTGTTTGTTTTTGTTTTGGATTGGTATTTTGGCGGGGCTTGTTGGAGTGTGGAGCATTTTTTTTTGTTTTGTTTTGTTTTGCCTTGTGAAAAGAATATTAGCTGAAGAGCTGATAAGGCAAGAACTAAAACCTAATGAAGTATTTTGCTGTGGGAAATGACCCACATATTACCATTATCTCACTACTTCACTTCATTTGTGTAAGCAAATCACCTGACAATGGAATTGTGAACCATTTTGATGTGTACAAACTACATGGCATTGCAGCATCACAGACACAGCTCAGTTTTACTGCCTTGATCTTTCACTAGGTTTTTCAGAAATATCAAGTAACAATTACCGAGTTCATGCAAGTACTAGTTTGGGATACCAGCTTGTCCTCTGAATTACAGACTTTAAAGAAGGGTTTGTAAAATATTATTTTTGAAGCTTGCAATTTTACTTGTTGCACACTAATTAGTTAAGTTAAAGCACTGACAGATTTCACAGAGAGGAATAAATAATCAGTATTTTTTTACCAATGAAGAAACCCTAAAAACACAGACTACGTGTTTTATGTTAGGAACTTTTATGTTCTAAAAATTTAATTGCAATAAAAAAATAAAACTCTTAATTTTTTTACCATGAATTTTACCACAGGTAAAATTCAAAAGGGCTTTTGTGAGCTTTGACAGCTGTTGTTCAACACTGAGACCTTGGAAGAGCTAATCATTGACAGGCTGGTAAAAAATCCCCAGAAATATTCAACTACATAAATCAATGATCGTAAAAATATCACATAAAATATTTGTTCCTTCTTTTATAAAATTCTCATTATTATAGTTTATTTTGGGATGAATAGCAATGCAGCTTCTGGCCTTCATGTTGTTTGTGCATCTCTTCAAGACTTCCAATTTTAAAAATTACTTGAAGTGCAATTTAGCTAGGTATTTGTCTTAAAAAAGTAGGATTCAATTGGATTTTTGCTATGGAGGTGTACATGACTAAAATGAAAGTAAGTGAGTTATTTTATGAAAACATGATTGATACGACTGCTGGCATTCTGATCTTGCAGAGTCGCTCAGCAGCAAAACTGACTAATGTTAAGTGGTGAAGGTTTCAGATATGTGAATATATATATTCAGATATATGATGTGGCCATATATGAGGTGTATTATAGATAGGAAGTTGTGGTACAGCCTGACAAGATGCAGGTGTTAACTTATAAACTAAAGCATGTGCATTGAAATCTTCAGAGGTAAGGTGTTACTAAAAAGTAAATTCTAAAGGAAGTGATTTAGATTTATTACTCAAAGCCCTTGAACATGAGTAATTTGATGCATATTTTCTGTATGGCAGCTTTACTAAAGACTTCTAGTAAGCCTTTTTATTTAAATAAGAAGGACAAGTTCCCTGATATATTAAAATTCAGCATCTTCAGTGTGCTAAATTTTGATCAAAGCAAATTGCATCTCCAGGAAATACTTTCAAAATTACAACAGTCAGTATTTATCTTCTTAAGTAGCATCTTACCTTATTAAGTAGAAACATTTGAAACTTAGCTTCCTAATGGTGAGAAGTTGAGACATCTCTTGTCTTGCAGTGCAAATGAAACTGGATTGTGCCTATCTGTTCAGTTTCTTATCCATCTAATTGTTTGAAGGTGAGGGTTCACTTCTAAAATCTATGTTTGGCCACCACTTGGTTTACTTTTCTGAAAAAGTAAATCTATTTGAATAAAATCTGAACTGAGAATAGCAGTAACATCATTCAATTAATAATTGGAAATGGCTATTCTAAATGCTTCCTCTGAGATGAAAAAGCCAATAAATGTAAATGAAACTGCTGAGAAGTCACATTAAATTTAAATAGTTCCTCAAAACATGAATGGAATTGAAATATATATAAGGGGTTTAGAGAAAAGATATTTTAAAAAATAATAAATTCTGCAACACCTTTTACTTTTTTCCCTATTATGTATAACAGATGGAGATACACATGACAATAAAAATGAAATACTATCCTTTTCTGCTTGAATTGATACAGTCGCCTTGAAACTTTACAACAGCTAAATATATGGATAGACTTAAAGCTTATATTGAGATTTCACAGTAAATAATTTCTAATAGTCCCCCTCAAAATTCATAATCTTTTTGTGTAGATGATAATCTGGACTTACACTTTTCTTAAAATTGTGCAAGTGATTCTGGGTTCATCATAGTTCATCAGACACAAAAGTGTACGTGTCTACATTCAAAAGATAGCATTTTAATGAGATTTTTTCATATTTAATAAAGCAAAAAGATTATATTTTCACTTTGTTGTAGTAGATAACCCTAGCTTTTGGAACACTCAGGCTTATGCTCTAATGAATTATTAATGAGTTTCAAAGCAGAGTTGTTGCTTCCCTGATGAAAAATGAATGAATCAATGAATACGAAGACTATCAAACAACAGTCAGTAGCTTCATAACCAGGGGACTCACCTGGAACATCAAAGAATGGTACATAAACTTGGATATCCCAAGTACAAAATGAGAGAATGAGAAAATCATTTCTCACACAGTTTTGAGAACAAACAGCAATAATTTCCCATTTGAAGCTTTCTGAAAAATATAATGTACAGCTGCCTACCCACAAAACCTAGCCAGGTATGCCTATCCAATCTCATAGAATCACAGAATCATCAAGTCTGGAAAAGACCTCCAAGATCATCAAGTCCAGCCCTTAACTGATCACCATTCTGACAATTAACCATAGCACTAATTGTCATGTCCAGCCATTTCTTGAATGCTTCAGGGGATGGTGACTCCATCACTTCCCTGGGCAGCCCATGCAATGCTTGACCACCCTTTCAGTGCATAAATTCTTCCTGATGTCCAATCTGAACCTTCCCTCATATAACTTGAGAACATTTCCTCTTGTGCTGTCACTGGGGAGAAGAGACCGACCCGCCCTTTGCTACAACCCACTTTCTGGAAGTTGTAGAGGGTGATAAGGTCTTTCCCAAGCCTCCTTTTCTCCAGGCTAAACAATCCCAGCTCTCTCAGCTGCTCCTCATAGTACTCAATCTCTAGACCCTGCACCAGCTCCACTGCCTTCTCTGGACACGCTCCAGTACCTCAGTATCTTCTGGAAAGGAAGGGCCGAGAACTGCACGCAGGACTTGAGGTGTGGCCTCACCAGTGCTGTGTACTGGGAGCATCACTGCTGTGGTCCTGCTGGCCACGCTATTTTTGATACAGGCAAGGATGCATCTGCTTCAAAAAGCTCTAAAATAAAATAATTTATCATTATCTTTTGATAAAAGTAAAGGGCATTTGCTGTCCAGTGATGACATTCCATATATAAATAGTTTGATCTTGAAAAGTTGAAAGCTCAGAGGAATGTTTCAGGAATTTCTCCATTAAGTCTAGAAACTTGGCAACATTAGTTGTCTAAGTTAGGAACACAGATTACTTGTGTTTTATCTGTAGCCAAAATGGGGACATTGGCATCTTTAGAGAATAATTACTAACACTAATGGATTGAGACTGAAGCAACAGTGCAGACAACTCAAGCACCTTAAAGCTTTTGCCTTCAACATCTGATCAAGTGTTCATCTAAATTGGTAAAATCTTGTTTGGAAATCTCACTTTAACCATATCAGAAGTCATCTAGGTTACTTACCCTTAGCATTTTAACTGCTGCATTTTAAAGGTGAGTTCTCAGTGCCATATGGAAACGTGCATTTATTTCTATTGTCTACTTTGCCATTACTGTAACATTCTGAAAAATTGGTATGCATATGTGATAATTACTGCTGCATGCATAAATTTTAGTAAATTGTTTTATTTATGCAAAGGAGGCCACAAAGCAGCAGGACAATTATCCAGATTTTTTTAAATAGCTCTACTATAATATTTTTACTGTACTGGAATTAGCACACCATTGATAAATTATAATCAAATATTTAGATAAGTGCATTCATCACTTATCACTTGCTACCCTGTACTTCATCATATGCAAGTATATAGTATGTATTTTAAAAGTCTTCAAATGCTTCCAAACACTTCTAAATTAATGCAGAAATGAAAATCTGTCATGAATCCACACATGTATTTCCAAGATGCTAAAACAGGGATATGTGTATATAATACATTTTGGTGTCTATTAGACCAAACTTTAACAAAAATACTAGTATCTCAAATTATTGAAAGTCTTTTTCTTTTTTCATATACAAGAAATAAAATGAAGCTATAATATCAAATCCTTACAAGGTTGTCAAAAGGTTTCCATTTGATATTACCACTAGTGATTATAACCTATTACGAGTTTCTGTTCCTGCTCTTTATTAATGTTCCGATTTTCTCTCTAGAAGTAAATTACACAGATGAATACAACACATTTAAACCTGGCATTAGGTAAGTCTTTACTGCAGCTTTAAATGGAAATTCTGCAGCTGTGAGAGGGAGTGTGAATGTGCAACAGTAATTTTGTCACTTAATAGTCTCACCTCCAAGTCTGCATAGCCATGAAGCAAGCCTTCTAATTTAGCAACAAAATGGAAGCAGATGTATTTCAAACCAATTAACTGCAGTGACTGTAAACCACCGATGGTTGTGTTAGCAAACACTTGCCTGTTTGTTGTCTGCACTAATTACAGGAAAGACAGCCTTTTCTGCAGGGAAGGACAAGATACTAAAGCATAGTGTAATATGTGGAAGTTGGCTGAAATATACATCATTTGCCAAAGACTCATATGTTTTTTTCAGGCAAGAACCACCAGGGATGTGCCACATACCTTGCAGATGCTGTAGGAAGAGGGTTTATGGCAGTAATTTACCACTAGATCTACCACTCCATTTTCAAGATGGGACTGAGCTGGTCACAGAGTAATTTATCAGTGCCAGTCTCAATAGTTCCTTCCATGTCACCAAGGAGCAGTATCCAGGACTCAGACTACAACCACAATTCAGATTACTTGGCAAATCTTGCAACAGCCCAGCTCTGCTGTGAGTCTTGTGGCAAAACCTTCATCTAGTCTTTGCTCTTTTACTGTTTGTGAGTCAGGAGAGACTCAAAAATCACACTCTCATCACTGCTGCAATACAACTGTCATAAATTCACCTTTCACATACCTATCATAAATTCAGACTTTTAAGATTTAAGCGCTTTCCACTGCCTTGCTACATACCAAGGCTTGTCGAGCTAAAACTAGAAAAGCAGTCTTTACTGCTACATGAAAACTCAGTGTGGTCAGCTGCCAGAGAAACCTGCTATTTACATCCTCTTAAAGTACATTGTGTTCAGGCATTTTCAGAATAGAAAAGTGAATCCTGGGCACCAAGATAGTCGTGGCTAAGGAACAGAATGTCATACAATTTGACAGCCACCATTAAATTACTTCATTTGCTTTATCATTTTTAAGCTAAAAACACAGAAAAAATATATTTCCTTTCTTCCAACAATCAACAAAAAGCATTTCTAGTTTCAGGGACAGGTTAAGAGACAAAAAAGAAAAAAGTTTCTATTTTTGCCTCTAAGAGGTATTTCTCTATATTATCCACTTAATAAACTGTCATGATGCTTACCACTCCAGCCTTTCAGTTTACACTGAAGAGAATGTGACTGGGAAGATCTCTATTCTTTTATTCTTAAACCTTACAAAAGAATATACTTCTTTTAGATTTAATCTTCCTTGTCTTTTAGTCTCCCTCTAGCCTCCAGACATCTTATCACTATAAGTAATATATTCTGTTTTTTTCATCAGGATACTCCCTCTGCTCCTTTTCTTGTTTTGCATTAAAATTCCCTTTAGTATCTATACAAGATTTTTAGATTAATTTTTTGCCTACATTGAATTGTTCTGAGTTACTGTTAATTTGCTGTCAAGAAGGAAAAAAAAAGGTGTTTTCATTAAAACTTCAAATTCAGAAATTCTAATTGGTCTTTTCTTTCATTGTAAATCCAAATATAAACCAGGGAAGAAAGGCCAAGAATGTCAGTGACAAGAAAAAAAATTGCAACTATAAAAAGCCTGAAAACAGTTCTGACAGCTAAAACATGAAACAAACTTGTTGATAGATACTCTTTCTGCACAGTATGCTTTATCTATTGCATTTTCCCTGCTTCACACTGAGAGTGTAAAAACAGATTTAAAAAGAAGTCCATCATTTGGTAATGCTGCTAAGATAAAAATACCAAAAATAATGCAATTTGCTTGCTTGATATGAAAATAAATACTTTTTTAAAAGTTATCTCCTTCTGATGTTTAATGACAAAAGACTTTCAGATGCAAGTACCAATCTCACCTCATGCTTTAAACCATAAATTGGGACAGGAATTTTTCAAGTGAACCTAGCCTTTGGCTTCTTCCAGTATCTTGCTTTACTGAACTTGGAACCATCTGGGATAACAGCACGATATCCAAGTACTTTTAAAATTTTCCATGCTGCTGTATTTAGACCTCTGACCAACACAACACACTTTGCAGACAGTGATGTAGAGAAAAGACAGGAAAATACACTATTACATTGTAAGTGGTGTAACCTGTAGCACTTGCTGTCATTTCTATCACAGTTTATGCATCAGATTAGTTTAGAATGATGATACTTAGGGGAAAAGTCTCTACTTGAGTTAAAGGACATTTTGGCATTTGTAAAGTAATAAGGCTGCCTGGAAGAACTGGAAGCTATTTGTCTGTGCATGATTGTACATGTGTCTGCGTAATGGTGTTCTTGGATCTACTCTCTAGTAGTGTTTTTCTTGCATGCTCACAAAATAAGGTTCAAATATTTTACAAATCTGATACCTTCAATGACAACCAAGATATATGCTAGAGAACAGTTACCATAAAGCTGAATTCTAGTGCTTTCTAAGTAGGAAGAATCAGATAAACATATCCCACTTTAACCACTACTGATATTAATGTTGTCAGGATCAGTGCAAGTGTTCTTCATATATTAAACCAGTAAAATTTGTGCTATTCATACTCAGTTCTCTTTAACTATTAATGTAAATTATCAGGAAGCATGGACACGTAGGTCTTAGTGTGGGCCACCAGCTACAATATGATGGTTTTCCAAAAGGAGAGGTCTCTGGTTGCTTTACCTTGCTAAGCTCATTCATTCTATCCCTTCTTGTAGCAAATTGTGCTTATTTATGCAGCTTTCTCATCTTCTCCTCACTGTACCAAATTTTACTCAAATGTGAAGCTGACAATGAGTCCCCAAAGCAATTAACCTCTAAAACTGAAGTATGGGAAATGAACTGTCCAAAAAGAACTGTATGAGAAAGGATATAAAGGAAAAGAGAATGGTTCTTTTTTATGGTCAAACCCACATTCTTTCCATTTTCTGTTCAGTAAGATGAAGGAGCAGATCTAAAACATTATTGTAGAATGTCAGTTTGGTTAACCACAGATGCTCTAGTTTGCCAAGATATGATCAAAACCAGCTACATATATTGTGTGTTCTTCTGTTTATACAGTTCTGGTGTCAGTTCAAGATCTTGAGAGCTATTTATTACCCGAGTTTTACAAAGTTCCTCATGTATGTTTTAGCTTCAATATTACAACTCAGAGGATGCAAATTCAAGCACATATTTAAATGCTTTGTAGGTTTACTGCCAGAGTGTTTAGCTATTGGCCTTGCAAATTCAAGCCCTAAGGAAAGGCAATGAACCTCTGAAAAAATGAAAAAGTGCTCAAATCAATGAGACAACTAAAATGACAAACTATACATGAGAAAATGAATATTTTAAGTCCCATAAATCACTACTAATTTTAGAAAACTTTAGTGGATTTAAGCATGAATTTTGTGTGTTCATTTAGGGCTCATTCTTGCTCCTATACAAATTAAAGGCAAACCTTATACTGATTTCAAGCTCCACAACACTAGTTCCAGTTGATGTGGGCTGGCAGGAATGGAAAAGAAGCACTGTCTCTTTTATACTTCAATAACATTGCTATAAAATAGATTTCCTAATAAGAATATATGTTATCACAGTCTTTTGAAAATAAGTATGGAAAAAAAATGCAAATGATACAAAACTGGGAGGAGCTGTTGACTCCCTTGAGGATGAAGAGGATCTGCAGAGAGACCTTAACAAATCAGAGGACTGGGCACTCACCAATTTTATGAAGTTCAACAAGAGAAAGTGCCAGATTCATGGGGCAGTCCTGGATGTACAGACAGGCTGGGGAATGAGAGTCTGGAAAGCAGTGCTGTGGAAAGTGACCTGGGGGTCCTGGTTGATGGCAAGGTGAATGTGAGTCAGTAGAGCCCTGGCAGCCAGGAGGGACAACCCTGTCCTGGGGGCATCAGGCACAGCATCACCAGCCAGGCAAGGGAGGGGATTGTCCCACTCTGCTCTGCTCTGGGGCGGCCTCACCTCAAGTGCTGGGGGCAGTTTTGGGTGCCANTGGGGGCATTTTTGGGTGCCATAATACAAGACAGACATTAAACTATTAGAGAGCATCCAACAGAGTGCCACAAGAATGGTGAAGGGGCCTTGAGGGAAAGCTGTGTGATTAGTGTCTGAGGTCACTTGGTCTGTTCAGCCAGGAGAAGAGGAGACTGCGGGGAGACCTCATTGCAGTCTGCAACTTCCTCATAAAGGTAAAAGGAGGGGTAGACACTGATCTCTTCACTCTTGTGGCCAGTGACAGGACTCAGAAATGGCCTGAATTTGTGTCAGGGAAGGTTTAGGTTGGATATTAGAAAAAGGTTTTTCACCCAGAGGTTGGTTGGACACTGGAACAGGCTCCTCAAGGAAGTGATCACAGCACCAAGACTGACACAGTTCAAGAAGTATCTCAGGAGCATGATGTGATTCATGGGGTTGCCCTGTACAGGTTCAGGAGTTGGACTTAATGGTCATGAGGGGTGCCTGCCAACTCAGCATATTCTGTCATTCTGTGAAAACAAATCTTGACATTTTAATTGCACAGTCAACTAAATTCCAAGATTTCAAGTAAGAGGAAAACTTGTTTGCATCCACATAAAATATATTATGAAGATGTACCTTGAGATTCTTGTCTTATATCAGACCTCAGAAAATAAGAAGGTTCCCCCTGGAGAAAAGTGGTTTGGCTGGTAGATGGGAGAATTTTAAAGTGAAGTGGTAATATATTAGGAAGTTTCACTGGGCCCAAAAGACTTGTGCTTATCTTAATGACATATTTTGCAAGAAACAAAAGTATTCATGGAGTACAGGAATAAAGCTGCTAACCCGTCACTGGTCAGCCTGTGACTGGTGAACTGCCGTGGGGAAGGGATTAGAACTCTGAAGGACTTCCCTGGAACAAGCCAGAGCAAAAGTATTAAGTGTATGTGAAGAAGTGCAAACAGTAGAGATGGTAAATGTCTGTCATGTTTCAGCCTGTCTCTGAAAGCACATGATGAAAGGTCAAGAGAAGTCCAAGAAAGTAGGTGCTAGCTCTGTTGCTGTACAAACATTTCCTGCTGGATCCTGTTTGGGAATGCATGCCCTTCCTTCTATAGCAGAGAGATATTCTAACTCTCTCCTAATGTCCCACCATGCTGTGACTTGCTCAGGATTTATGGGCAGACCTGAATGCAGACCTCTGCAAAATGGAAAGGAAAAATTTCAAGAAAAAAAAATTGCTATGGTTTTCCTCTATTTTGTTAAAGAGAAAAAAGAGGAATCTTCAATTTAGCTTGAACAAAAACACTCTTATGTAAAAGTCAAAATGAGTGTTTTGTAATAGATTTAATGAGCGGTTAGTAAAAGATTAAAATGGTGTAAATGAATGTACTTATGGCTATTTTTTTGGTCACACTACCCACATTCTAACCAGTGTGTTATAGCATAAAAAAACTCCTAAAGAATATAAATAAAACTACAATGAAGAGGACTATATCTAATTTATTAATAAGAGCTAAGATTAGAAAGAAAAAAAATTATTGAATTTATATATTAGATAGCTTATGACCAGACATAAAAAGGAAATATCTGATGTATGTTAAGGCTTATTCCTTTCTGTGATCATTAAGATCAAAACCAAATCAAGATCAACCAGTTCATCTTCAACAGATAATATAATTAGCTCTGAAGTAGAAAATTAAGAAAATTCTACACTCTCTACAGTTAAAATATTTCCCTGTTCCTATATTCTTTCATTTCAATGTTTTGTGTATTTTTTGTTGATTAGTTGGTACAAATTGCTTTGTGGGGCTTTTGGTTTTTTTTTTTTTTTTTTGGTTGGTTGGGGATGGGTCTTTTTGTTTGTTTTGATTGGGGTTTTTTTTAACTGATAAATAGCATTCCTTGTTTTTCCACAGGTTGTTTCTCAGGGCCTCAAGACTGATATGGTATTCTCTTTGAGATGTTTTCCTCAAGCTACACAGTACCTACTTCTCTCTTCCTCAGAAATAATTTTTCTGGACAGCTAATGAGTCTCATGGATGCAGGTTCTATCCAGTTGTTTACTGAACAATGGTACATCAAACAGGACTAAGCTCTTTGAAAAGGATCTTGCCAGCATGGAATAGGTGAGAAGATCTGCAGGACCTACTCCTGTTTACACATTCCATCTTCATGTTTTACTTTCTTGTACCACATGGTGCTCTTGACCCTGTGATCAAAATGTTGTCTCTCTTTTTCTGGGGATAGCTTTTAAGTATTACTTATGATTTCTTTGAGGTTTGAAAATTGACCCCTAGAAGTCAATCGTAATTTGTGTTGCTCTTGTCTTCCCCTGTAACTTTGTAGCAGGGGATGTTTCCATTTGAAATAATTTTAAGCTTTCTTTTCACCTTCCCATTCTCAGTTCTTCCCCATTGATCAGCATCACTTCTCACATTACTTTTTCAACACTATCATCCTTACCATCTATATATCTTTTGTACAATTTTGATGTATTTTTTTTCTTATGGATATTTATGTCTGTAGTTAAAAGTCTTTCAAAGTTAAGAGAAAAAGAGGCCACAAAATATTTCAAAATGTTGTCACTAGGCCCTATGTATTTGATTATTCCTTTTCTTTATCAAAACCCTAATCATTTTTTTGGTTTGATGGTCAACATTACCACATAGGTTACTTGCCCTTCTTTCAATACCCATGATGGATAAATAATAATTTATTTTGAATCTCAGAGCAGTTATACAACTTTCAGATGCCTCCATTTCTGCCTGGATATTGAGGGTTTTTTTTTTTTTCATTCTATTTTTGTGAGATTTTAACCACACATAATTTCATGTCTATCATAGAATATGTGTTGATTTTTTACCACTCTTACTTCTGGAATTTACACTACCTATTCTGAATTTTTAAGCATTTCTATCTATACTTCTTAAACTTTGTAACACATACATACTTCTGTGCTTTCTGAACCTTGAGCAAAAGTACATTGTTATACACTCTTAATTCAAATACAAAGGCCTATATATATTGATGGTATTTTTCTGATGCCAAAAAGATGGCTTATTATGTTTGTGTCTTGGTGTGCTGAATTTAATGCCATCAGACACTGTGAAATTTAAACTCATCATTAGCCACAATGAGGATAGGAATTTAAATTCACAATGTAGGCTGAAAGCTGCAGGCCATTTTTTTGTGGGTGAATAAGTTATTTTTTTCTGGAGTTGCTTCCTGTGTGGGAAATTATTCCTAGCCTATAGGAGTCTGCTATGAATAAGCTTTGAAATGTATTGCAGAGCAGACATTATTGCAATCTATGTTTTTCACAGCTTTGCCTGCATACCTGCTTTACAAACAGACCCAGGGAAAACAGTGAAGTCCAAGATGTTGCCAAGGGTGACTGACTCTTCCCCTGAGTAAGGCTTTGTATCAAACTGTGACTGCCATGGACTCAAACAGAACATGCATGCAAGGATTTCTGCTGCTTCCCACCAAAATTTAGAGTCAAGATCTTCTTGTTCATTCATGTAAGTTTGTAAAGTATGATCTATGTCATGACAAATGCTTGTATAATCTCACCATGAAGTTTGTGGTTACTTAAGTTGGGACAAAAGTTTGTTTATGGTTGGATAAAAATAAAAAAGCCAGTTTGTAGCGGTTTCTAATAGAATTCAGAGAAAATGCAGTTCCAACATATATTACACATCTCACAGTAAGAGGTACATCAGTATATTCTTAGTGAAAAGTCAGATGCCTACAATATCTCCTGAAAATGTAACAGTACTTCTCGTATTCTGAAAGCTTTACAAATGGAAATCCAAATGATTTCATCTTCTAGCACCTAATGAGAATACTGCTCCAGGACAAAGCAAAATATTTTTGGCCTGTAGTGTCATCATTATAGGGTGAGCATTTGGAACCAAATACTCTTTTTATTGAACTGAAATGCTGTAGTGTTCTGCAGCCTGACCTTTATCTCCAGCAACAGATTTTTTTTTTTTTTTTCGGGTATAAATAAACCACAAGCAAGTTCTTTAAGGCACAAAAAAAGGAAAATAGGAATGTTGGAGCTCTTTTGTGATTCACCTTTCCCTCCCATGAGTAGC
Source organism: Rhipidura dahli (assembly GCA_013399225.1). Taxonomy (NCBI): domain Eukaryota; kingdom Metazoa; phylum Chordata; class Aves; order Passeriformes; family Rhipiduridae; genus Rhipidura; species Rhipidura dahli. Next base: position 833,094 of record VXAC01001422.1, read on the forward strand.
TATATTTTAAAAATAGAGATGGGTCTGGCTGCTGCAATTTAAATGTGCATTTTCAAAACTAGAAAGCCTGAGGGTATGTGACTGTCAGACTTAGCTGAGGTTTAAGAGTTAGAATATTCCTACAAAATCTGAAACCAATCAATATGTGGTTCCTGCATCAAAACCCTCAGAATGTTTAGTGTGTGTTTTCCAAACAAGCTGTTTTCATTTGATTTAAGAAGTAGCTTACTTAATAATGGGACAATTTTCCACTGAGTTTTGACACTTCCACAGGTCATGTGGATTTGCCTGGTATTATGCAATTCAGATACTTCAAACTAGAACTATTTTAAATTGCATCTGTGGACATTGGCAGGTTTTCCTAAAAATATTAATTCTTATATTGGCCACAAATATCCAATAGCTTAATCTCGGTGTCAACGGTTTAACCTGAAAATCAGATTCACTCTATAAGTTTGAACCAGGCTCTGGATTGATACTGCTCTGTACCAGAACAGGGAAAATGGTCTCCACTAACCTTGAGAAATTGCTGTCTGCATTCTGCAAAGGAATAGCTCAGACAAGAACAGAATCAGTTAAAAAAAATATAAACTCTATTTAATAGAATTAAATAGATTACAGCCCATAAGGATAGGAAAGGATTAAAATCTGTCTTCTCTTGTAACTGATGCTATCACAAAAAAAAAAAAAAAAGGAAAAAAAAAGTTGATTATTTAAGGACAGTTATTCAAAAAGTATGGATTACAGAAAGGTTGACTATCTAGGTAGAAGATTATTTTCTTCTGCTTCTATTTCAAAAGAATGTTATTTAGCTGTTTGGGTTTTTTTTTTTGGTTCCTTTCTTTGCCTTTCTTCTGTCTGACTATATGCTGGTTTCTTCGGTATCTCAGTCTACAGAACAACCTAGATGAGCATTTTTCTGTGAAATGGCTATAGAGGAATTGAACATGTTTTCCTGCTCTGACAGAACTGTTTGCACATTTGTCTGCTTTCTGGTTTATTCCCTTTTCAGAAAAAATTATTTTACCAAGACTTATTTCACTTTACATATGTTTCTGAGACCAGTTCTTATTTTCCTTGACACGTTTTTAAATCTTTCTTTTGCCAATAAACTGTTATTATCCTTAGGTTGATGTATTCCTCCAACAATCTACCCAGTCACCTGCAGGCTGGTGTAAGTGCACACTGCTTGGAATGTGAGCTGGCTGGATGCATTCTACCCTTAAATAGAAATAAATATATTTAAGCAATCTCCTGGATAAGAAATTTATTTATTTATTTATCTCACAATTTGTAGCCTGTCTGTAAAGCTTTCAGTTCATAGACAGCTTGGAGTCAGATATACATGTGATTGCAATCAGTTCTGAAGTTGTGCCTCCAGAGTAATGCCCTGACTCGTTCTTTTGCCAAGTGCTTAGACTACCACAATAATATTATCTTTCAGTCAGAGCTCCCATAAAGACAAGCCTGGACATTAAGTGCTTTCTTGAGATCTAAATAAGCTCATCAGAAACCTTATTCATCACTGGAGTAGATATTAATGTACTCATTCTCAGGAAACACAGAAATCCTATATATGTGATGCATTTTTCTTACTGACAGATGGTGATAAAAGAATTCTGGTTCATTCAGTGTTCAAGATATCAAGAATTTGTCATATCTGCTTAAAGGATTAAAGTCTAGTACAACATCAAATACAGTCATTTTACTGTGGTCAGATAATTTGGCTCCATAAGCCACCTTAACGTGATTAAATGCTTCCCCTCATCTTACACCACTTCACTCTCCAAACTCCATCTATCTGGAACGACAATCCACCCACTGAATGTGGCAAATCCAAGATCTTCTTTCCCATTCATACTGAAATTCCTATTCAGTCTCTAAAGGCACTGGATATAAGCCTACTGTAATAACCACATACATCAAATAATAAGTTATTTTTCTGCATTTCAGTACTTGTTATAAATATTTTATTTCTACTTCTCCAACCTAATTTGCAATTCACATATATTTCCTCATAATTCTGTCATATTTCCTTTTTATAGCCATAAGCCGTATTTCTATTTTATCATTTTCTTTTAACTACCCTGGAAGACCTTTCTATATTTCAATTACCTGCACACTTCCAGTCCTCCAACATAATCTTAAAATCAAAACTGAAGTATTGATGCATTCCTCTGCATATCAATTCTGATTATTATTAGAATATTATCAGAATATAAGTATGCTGCAACCTTCTGAAGCTTTCTTGACACATCAAGTCTCTCATCTTTCATGCAGTGAAATCAATGACTGATCAAAAGCCCTACTGAATGCACTGTAAGCATTTAATTCAGTGTAATGAAAAAGATACTTGCAGCCCTTCACACATATTTTCCTGACACTGTTTTGGTGTCTAAGTAGATTTGACCTGTATATGTCCTGCTATTAATCTGAGAAAGTTGCTAAAGTGTGTACTCTATTGTCCTTTTCCAACTTCCACTTTTCTACATAACTGTGCTATTTGACAAGGAAGAAGGCTCTTAGGAAGTCACAATGACCTGCAAATTTTTTATGCCTCTTACTTCTGCTTCTTCCAGTACTACTAGCAACAGCGTGCAAACCTTTGTACAACTGCAATTCCCCCAGTGAGAACCATTTTTATGTTTGAAATATGGGATAAAAGTGATTTTCAACTGATTATATCAGCTCATACAATATAGACATGAAACTTCATGCACCTGCAAAAATTTGTGGTTCTAAAAATTATGAAGCAGTTGAACTCCATGGAACTAAAATCTTGATAAAACTATAACTGATGAGTTTCCAAGTAGCTACTTATTTCTTTTTAGAGGAAATGTATTAATGTTGACCTGTTAATTATCATAATAAGAAAATTCAGTTCTATCCAGAAAGGATTTCAGGTACTGTGTTAAAACAGACTATACCAACCAGATATGCAGCAATAAGAAATGAAAGAAAATAATACAGCACTTAAGAAAGTAGTAGGAAGCAAAATTAATTAGATATCCTTAAAAGTAAGTAATATTTTCTGAACAATTTAGACTGGATTATTTAAAATAAAATTGATGCAGCTGATTTGCTACATCCAGCAAACATAATTGGATTTGACTGCAGAACAGTAATGGCTTGTGATGGAAGACCTATCTCATTTAATTGGCAAATGTATTTTTGCTTTTCCTTTTTTAAGCATGATTAATACACATAAAAAGCCACATGTGCAAGCATAACTTATATAGAAGCTATCTAAACCTGGAACAAAAAAATTACACTATAGTTTTTATGGGTCTTGGAAGGGTCAGAGATATAATCATGTTAAAATAAAGAATGTTGTAGAAAAGTGAAGGAGTTATATAGAACAAAAGAACACATAGGAGACAACATGAGAGTTAAATTGCTGTCTTTTCTCCTTCAAAATCATAGAGAGAGAAATATCCTTTTCAAAAAACAAAATGTTTGTATAATTTGGATAGAAAATTATAAGTTGAATGGGAAAAAAGAGAGTTTCTGGTGATGAGCATTTAGCCTTAACTTAGAAAGCCACCTCAGAAGACAAGGAGAAAAAAGACCATTTATATTGACAAAAAAAGGTAGGTATAGTTTGATTAAAACTAAACATTAATTTGTCCTTCTTATACAGCTGCTAATTATGAGTTTGGTTTAAGAAAAAAGAGAAAGACAAACAATATTAACTGAGCCATCCAGCGAAGGTTTTTATACAACTTTCTTTCATAGCATTGTCTATGAAAATGTACACTGACCTAGGGATTCTTAATCTTCCTCAAATGTGCTCTGGCAGCATAAAGCTGCCTCATGATATGTGCTTGTACTGTCACGAACAAGGTTGACCAGTACAGTTCTGCTACAGAGATCACACTCCAATTAAAAGAAAAATGAAATAAAAGCAAAAGGAAGCAAACTTTGAATTAAAATTTAAATAAGAGAGGCAAAAATCAGATACACTTGTTCTGTAGCTGCAGAGAGAGAGAAGACTCTGTGATGCTATAGATGCTGTCACTTGGAACGTCTGGGTGAACATAAGAGATGGAGAAAGGAACCTGTGAACCCACCAGAAAATGAGCTTCTTATCACTACTTGTTTCCCCAGTTCTTTAACAGTAAGTTCACTTCATCAAGCTTTCTCTTTCCTCCCTCCAAAGCTCTATGATTCAAAGCAAAATCTGAACCTTTTTTCTTCTTCCCTTGAGTAATAAAGTAGAAGAGAGCTAATAGAGTTGAAAGAAAAAGCAAAACTAGCAATGGAAGGAAGACTAAGAAGTTTAAACTAAACCAATCAATTGCCTAATTTTAAAGTGAGAGACTCTTAATATAAAAATATATAACTGCAATATCTCTGAACCAAAAAGTACTATTTCTGATTCCATATATTTTTTATCTGGGAAATAATTTGATATCTGAATTACTACCCTGTTTTTACATACATTTCTCCTTGGAGTAGGCTGCCTATAAAAAATTTACAAATAAAAGTGTTACAAAAAATAATCAGTGAGAAGCTGTCAACCTAATCTTTCAAGTTTTTATTAATCAACAATTTCATAGACTGACTTATGATTGCTTTTAAAAGCCGAGCATTAAAAAACATTCTTCTGAATGGAGAAAAAATCATATACAAGAAATCCCACATTGCCATGGTAGTTTATCAATGCTCATGGGCATACTTTGAAAATTAATTACCAAAATAAATCATTTATTGGACCCATTCACAGTGAAGTGTTTCCAGAGAGACACTACTGATTGCAACAGAAGAAAATAAAATAATTTCATTCTAATACCACCCTCAAATAAATACATGTGAGAGCTTTATCTCCAAATAAGCACATCTTATTTTTCCCATTTTAAATTCAACTTTTGTTTTATTTCTTCTTCCATAATTGCTTTCCTATATTCACCCCAAGGCACCATGATAATAAAAACACAAGCTTGAGAAAAATAAACTAAAGAAAAAAATTCTGGTTGATGTTTGACATTATGATTTCCTGCCAGGTTTCATCAGTCATATCATGCCATGTGGAGTAATGCAGTCTGATTGAAGCTGCTCACAGGGATTCATCACCTTTCATCTGCTTGCGGAAGAATTTAAAGGTATCACACAATCTTTGGATGAAATTAATTCTTATGATGCCAAATGTGTGATTAAAAAACAATGATCGTGGCATCTAAAACTTACGATTGCATTTCTCAGTGGCGGGGAATCTAATTCTTAGCGGCATTTGTATGATGCTTTTTTATTTTTTAACTTATGATAGATGCTTTGAAATCTCCCATGTCAATTATACATTAAGATTAATTTTCTCTGCATTTAGTATTATGACCAAGTTTGAGCCTTAGCAGGATTCAGTATGGTTCTCTTTTTCCACACCACGCACAATGAGGCCCTGCTTTCCTGAAGATTGCTGAGCACCACTCTGCCCATAGAAAGCAGTGAATAAATTCCTTGTTTTGCTTTGCTTGTGTGTGCGACTTTTGCTTTACCTAAGGAACTGTCTTAATCTCCACCGAGGAGTTTTTTTATTTTCACCCTTCCAATGCTGTCCCCCACCTGCACTAGTGGAGAAGTGAGTGTGTGGGTGTGCAAGGCTTAGTTGCTGGCTGTGGTGAAACCATAACAGTAACCTTTATTTCACTGTAAGCTAGTATAGCCAAGCCAAGGCAAGATTTCTCAGCTAAGCCTCATGAAATAAAGCAAAGTACATACCCTTAATTCATATGGAAAGTAGACTTGATATTTTGTATACAGAAAAATAAAGGTCATATATAACAATATTTTTTTATCATTTTGAAGGAGCACCACCTAAACAAATGGCACACACATCACAAAACAATTCTTAATGGTGACATATAAAAGTCATAACATAGGGGTAAGTGTGATTTATACCACAGTTGATCCTGCAGAGTTTAAATTCAGTTCTGTCTTTAGAAGTATTGATATTTGTGCAGTATCTTTTGCTTGGTCAAACAATCACTGATAACGAGGCAATTTTTCTTCTCAGTGGATTAAAATTTTGTAGAAGATTGATAGTTTAATTACTGCTAAAGATATTAAAAATAAATATGTTTACATCAATTTAGAAACTTTAATATTACCATACCTGTTACTTTCAGTCTGTCGGCTCCAATGACAATCTCATCTTCATCTGCAGAGAACAACACTTTTCCACTGTCACCTGCTCTCACTTCAAATCTCTTACACTGAGCTTCCACAGCATCAGCTCCTGAAATCAAGGAAGTTATTGTTACACCTAAGATATTTTGTAAGAATTAATCATTGGCATACATGGAATATCCAAAACATATTGAATACATGATGCTTTATTAAATATTTGGCTTTCTGTAAGCCTGATAGATAAATTGCATCATAAAATACTGTTAAAATAATTTACAGAAATAACTATGAAAACATCTATTTCAGCATTATGTGGAAACCAACTAAAGTAAAACCAACTAAAATTTAGAATATACTTAAGTTCTGAGATATTGAAATTCCAATTCAGGCAGAACTTTCTGTGTTTTCTTCAGTTTAAATTGCAGTTTCTTGCCAATGGAAAAATAAAGATAACACATGACTATATTCCATTAAGACATACAAATCAACACAGCAGAAAAGGGTATTTTTCATTCAGTTCCACTGCAAACTTAGATAATGGAATTAAAAAAAAAAATAACAACAAACCCAAAACAAAGCACCAAAACAAACAACAAACATGAATTAAGATATCACAATTTATGTCATATTTTATGAAACAATATTCCCAAATGTCTCAAAGCTCAAAACCCCTAAAATAATTCTGAAATTGTACAGATATATGGAATGGATCTAACTGCAATCTGCAATAAAGTTTGCAGATATTGAGACTTTTAAATTTACTATGCTTTTCAATTTACAGGTCTTACTCTTCAGTGTTTCATCTACTAAATTGCTTCTGAAAATTTTATTTTATTAACAAGTGAAAGCAAACATCACTTCTGAAAATGGTGTTGAAAAGCAACAAACTTCATATGGCACAACCAGATATAAGGCAAGATTTACTTATTCAGGGAATAATTATCTGAAATTTTCTCTTTGATCCCTAGTTAAACTTGAAAGGCATTACTGGAATCAATCTATATGGGTAGAAATTATGGGGAGGGCACTGTGGACAAAGAAATTAATGTATATTATCTCAGTTTAGCAATATGGTTTAATAGTTTGTGACAAACTCCTGCCTCCATAATATGAAAGATTTTAGTTCAATATGCAAATTCATAGTATCAAAATATGTAATAAGGAATATAAAAACTGTGATAATGAATTTTGGTCAAGGAATTGCCTTAGCAGCCCATAATTTGCAGAATCAGCTATGTAATCAAAACAATTCCTCCTACTTTCAGATGATTTATGTTTGTAATGCAAAAAAAATCTGGCTATTTTTAATTCATGAAGAAAAAAAAATGAAAAGGAATTATGAAAATACTTGGGATGATGCATTTTTTGAATTTAGACAAGTTTATTCCGTAAATGTGTAAAATGGTATTTTCTACTCCCCTTCTCCACAGCTGAAGCTTTTTTTTTAAATGAGTTAATCAGGTTGTTGGCTTTGTCTTGAAAAAAATACAAAATCTTTGTAAAAACACACAGGGGCAGATTTCAGGTAATCTAATGTTAGCCATGGAATAAAGACTCCATCTCACAAACATTGAATGCTCACTGACAAAAAGTATAACAAGTCTAACCATCCATCAGGTAACTGTAATCACAATATATATTCATAAATCTCTCTCATGCAATTCATCCATTACCCCTAAATACTTTCCAAAGGTGGGTGATGTCCTTGATAGTGGTGCCCTGCAGACACACCTGATTTATTTGTTTAAATTGCCTTCAATTACCTAGTGATGCATGCTACCAATACAATGGGGTAGGATGCTCTATCCTTTTGCACTGCAGTCAGGCTGTGGCACATGGAAGAAGCTTCTGGCAGATTCTCAAAGAAGCCACCCTGGTAATTTTACCCTTCCCAAACCACCTGAACCTTCCCATGCAAACCAAATGCAGGAGGATGGAGATGCTCTTATCCTGCAGCCAAACTTATGGTTCAGGAAACCAAAGGATAATTGCAAATAACTTAATACTAAATAGTTTCATTTTTATTTAAGAGCTGATGATAGCTTAACCACCTAAAAGTAAGTGGCATTATAAGTACTGTGATGTTGATAATTTATACCCATCAAAGTTGTTAGCTCTGTAAGGAAAAGAAATTAACAGAAAATGTGTCTGAAATCAAAAAGAGAAAAGACCTGCCACATTCTTACTCATTATATATCACTGTAAGTGACATCCCATGTTTCAATAACTGCTTTTTAAACTTATGATGCACTTAGTATAATATAGGTTTCATGAAAAATTAATGAACTGGAACTTTGAGTAAGAAAAGCATATATTTTAGATGTTCAGCATTTGTCCTGCTTCAGAATCACATTGTATAAAAGCACACATAGAATTCAGCTAGTGCAAAGTATCATTACAGGAAGTAAATAAATTTCAATGGTAAAATAAATGGCCTTTTACTTTTTGTTGCACTCAGGACTTAATAGTGTATTGGTATTCCTTGCTCATTGCTGAAATGTTAGTAGTTAGTGTGTTCAAGGTACTTGAGAGAGTACTAAAAAATAGAGCACATGTTAAATCTGTCTCTTTGACATATAACCAGGTGTGAATGTTATAAAACTGGTTTTGGAAAGTTAAACTGCCTACAGAGTAATCAGTGCTATCAAAATGGAATTCTGTTTCATTACATTTTCATTTCCCAGTTGAAATACGAGCAAGCAGTTGCATTTGCGATGTACTTGGATATTAACTTCTTAGTTGTAAAGCAAATTGCTGTGTTCCAAAAACACTCTGCAAACATGCATGTCTCATAAAATGTCTGAATCTTTCACGGCACTACTAACAAAAACAATGCATCAAGTCTTACAATATCATGCACGAACAAAGGAAATATTTTGAATTTCTAATCTCAAACTTGTAGAGCAATCACTATTTTCAGCAAATCATATCTGCTTGAATAATGCATACTTCGGTCCAGAGAATCATATAAGAACATCTATCTTCTAAATTCTGTTTGGAAAGGTAATTTCTGTCAAACACATGGCTAGCAGAAAAGCTGTTTAGCTTTACTACTACTGCTAGTCTACTTCATACTAGACATGGAGCTGGCCCTGTAACAGCTTTAATCAGGTTCAAGGGATGCCCATGACAAAATCCGTTCTCATCTTGTGCTCAGGAAAACTATTTTTAAATTCAGTTGTATAATTCTCAATTAAATTATTATTTTTCTATGAAATTCATTTCATTTAAAGTATTTAGATGAAAAATATATGTTTCATATTCATATATACGTGGTATGTAATTATGGTTTATAACCAATGCTTGTTGCAGAGCAGTTGTATAGTTGAAACTGTCATTAAACCAGCTACATTTAAAATGGTTTAAAGCTTAAAATTGCTCATTTTAACTATAAAAAGATGCATTAAATGAAAATGTTGGGCAGTACATGCAATGAAAATACAAAAAATTATTCTTCTGTAATCCAGATTAACAGTAATAGAGATTAAATTTCAAAACAAGAACAGCATCTGTTTTGAATTTGTAGATTTTTACTTACTCATTAAATCATAATAACAACACAAAGAATGTGTGTTCTAACATTTTGCATTTTAAAGTCAATGATGATTTACAGTCACTATGATTCAGAAATACTAAGTAGACCCACTATTAGGTACGATAATAAAGAGCAACAAGAACTTGCCAGTCTTACAAGTTTTAGATATGACTACAAACACTAGCAGTTGTCTCTGATTTCTCAATCACCTTCCTTGTCCACACAGCACACAACAAATTTAGACACAGAAAAAGATAAAACATCAACAACCTCAAATTAAATACAGGGATTAGGATTCAAATGGAATTACCAAAAACTGTTCCTTGGAAATGGGAAAATAATAAAGTTAAATATACTTTCTTCTGGTTCTTCAATGAAAAATGGGTTATTAAAAAATTATTAAATGTTGAATTTACCTGGATGACAAAGAAAGTTACTTTTATGAGAATGTGTCGATGCTTCTGAGATTGGAGATAAAAGAGATAAAGAATTTTTAATGAAGATTCAACACTCATCTGGATATAAAATCAATATATGTGAAATATACACCTAGATGATTTTTTTTTTAATATTCATAGGAATGTTAGATATTATGGTATTTTGGCCAGCAGAGATCTCAAAAAAATTTCAGTGAATGCCAGAGCAATAGCGCAAATGAGGGATTCATACCAGCTGAATAGAAGCATTGAGGAATCAAAAATTCACATCAATCAGGATACATTCTGTGATCCATTTGCTGAGGAAGGGAAGGAACCACCTTCATTATATCTAAAAAGCATGAAAGTAGAAGGCAAAAATCCCCTTAACTCAGTCTGTCAGTAATTGATGGCCATGCTGTACAGATGTCAGAAAGCTACTGCTTCTAGGAGAGGCTGATCTTTAAGGTTTCCTAGTCTGAATGATTATCTACACAGACAATGGAAGCTGGAGAAAATATTAGGCCAGAAGAAGCAAAGCACACATTTGTGACCCTTTTTGAAAGCAAACAATAACAACTGTCAACATAAATTATTATCATAGGAATAAGCCACACATTATTATAGGAGGAAACTCGGCAGAACCATCTAAATCAGGCAGGACACTTCCTTCATCATGATCTACAAACCCACTAATACACAAGAAAGATTGGTGATATTACAGGTTTAAGACTTTATCAAATGAAATCCGACAGAAAATTCTGCCCTTCCAGGCAGATTTCACTTCTTGGAACTTCACAGAATCACAGAATCATTGTGGTTGTGAAAGACTTCTAAGACCATCAAGTCCAGTGTCAACCCAGCACTGTCAAGTCCACCATTGGCATGGTATATCAGTTTCACTGAAAAACACATCTGAAATAACGCCTGTCACCTCTGCCATGGATAGAATACATCCTTCCTGCAGTCTGTCTTCCTGGTGCATCTTGACAGGGGAATCCCAGTGCCTCTTGACAGCGGAACTATGAATGGTACGTGGAAGTTGCATAAAAATTGCAGCAGACAGCACTTTCCATGCTACTTCTATATGAGGCTCACAACAGCTCAAGAGCGATTCCATGCTTTTCCTCCTACTATCCCTAACATGTGGTATTTTCCATGAGACTCAGAAATCACAGGGCTGAACAGATCTTTGGTCTGATCAGATACAGCTGTTCATAATTTCATCAGCTATGAGAAGTACACATGGGTGAATGAAAGTAAAATGGGATCCTTTGCTTCTTGGAAGTTGTTTGAGCTTTAAGTCAACACATTTATTTTGCTTCTGTAGTGTTTACAAGGATGTGCATTGCCTGTAATTTTAGCTATAATATTTTAATTGCTTATATGGGTCCCTAAATAAGAAAGCCAAGCAAGACACAGGAAGATATGTCAGGCACCAAAATGTATCTGTGAGAATTCACACCATATGTTTTGCTCTACTTATAATCCCATTAATTTACTCAAAACATGATCTAGATTCTTGAACTGAGGCTTGTGGCAAGTAGATGACTTTACTATTGGCTTAATTTTTCTCACAATACTATAGATGCATTACAAACATAAATAATATATAATAAACATTAATAAATATATGTTGTTATATGTAAATGGATAATTTACATTTAAATTAGATTATTAAAGTATTTTAAAATATAAAACAAATAGTAGGTTAAATTATAAATAAATATATATTAATTTTTATTACCAGATCTATTATATTATCCGTCCTATGCATGTTTTCCTTTATTGTCCAGGAATCTTTCTTTGTGAGATCAATAAATAGCCACAATATGTTAAATTCTTCTTATAGCTGCATTTATCAACTTAGTTTTCATAGACAAGCTCAAAAGTCCAGCTCAAGCAGCTGTATTATTTATAACTCTAACATATTTTGTGTACTACAAAATGTGAATAGGAGTAGAAAGCTTATCAATTTTTCTTACTCATGATGGATGGAATCTGAATATTACTAAATCCTAAAAGAATTTTACAAGTTTTTAGCCTTATCCTTAACCTTGTCATTTTCAGCTTTCTGTGATGTGATTTTACAACATAAATAATTTACAAAGCTGATCCTATACCTTTGGGAACCTGAGGCTTACTGAAGCAGTCTGGGCACTACTTTTCCATACAAAATTAGTGAGAATATTTCCATTTTCTCTGTTAGCTGAGCTAGGCTGTAAGACTACAGTCATGCTGTTTAGTCACTACATGTTTTATGAAAATACAGAGTTGCTTCCAAGTAACTGCACATTCCACTGAAGAGAAATGAGTTAAAAAAAGAACAATTCATAGTGAGATACCTGACTACCTGCTGTACTTGACAAACACCAAATTCAAATCAAATAGCAAGAGCATGTAGAAATAGTAAGGGGAGTAGGGAATGTCTTCATTTGATACATGAAACCCAAAGATGAAAACAGGACTGTTGAATTTCTCCTTGAGAAATATAACATCTCACAGATCATAAGGTCAATCATGCCTTGCTACACCTGTTACTGTTTATCGTTATGTATTTCCTTTAGGTCAGACTTCTCCATTGAATGTTCTACCAATTTACCAGAAATTCTATTGAAAATTCACTGATGTATAAATCTCTACAACTCTGCTTTATTCTTAAAAACAGATCTGATGTTTGACCTATCTGCATCTTTTGAGGCTTCATCTCTCATCTGCATGCTGTCTAAAATACCGGCTAGTACTGCAAGGACCTTTATGCATCCTGCTTTATCACCCTGAGGTAACTGGACTGAAAATGAAATTGGATGAAGTTAAATACATTCATGTAACCCAGTGATTCCTTACCTTTCCTCTTACTCATTTTATCCTGTGACCTTTTAAAATAACGGCTATGGATCTACTTTGGGAAGATTTAGAAACAGAAGCATTTCAGTTTTGTCTTTTTTACTTATAATATTCTCTGTAAGCATTAGACAGTTAATCTGAGATTTTTTTCCTACCCTGCAGCCATTTTGAACATATTTTGGTATTTTATTAATACAAATTAAGAGCTAGCAAGTATTTTTTGCTCATATTCACAGAATCACAGTATCATTAAGGTTGTAAAGACCTCTAAAGTAATGGAGTCCAACCTTTGACCAGTCTTGACCTTGCCAATATATTGATGATGTACCCTTGTTATTAAGAGGTTAGCTTTGCATCTTCCTTTTTTCCCCCCCAATTTTATGAAAGAGATACAAATTGTTCTTCCAAATGCTTTTGTCAGTTTCCCATGGACTTCAAATAAAATCTCTTTGACTCAAAAATATTGTATAATATTACTCACACTGTAGTGAATTAGACCATTATGTTTCTGAATGCAAATCAAAATTTTTGAGATAAACAACTGAATTAATCTCACTTTGAGAGAGAAGACTGAAACAAAGGATATCAGCTACCAAAGTATTTAGAAACTTTCTTGAAAAAGAAATGTTAAAAACCCCCTATTTTACACTTCTATATTAATTCAGTACTGCTAGCTACTGTATTAGGAAGACTAAAAAAGTCTATTTTTTACAAACTGACCATTTCTCTGATTATCTACTTTACCTAGAGAGTACAAATATCCTGAAGCTATCTGTGCAAAAGGTGTTACCATTTCATATAATCACACTTTATCTGAGAAAGATTTAATAAAAGAACGCACGAAATACTAAAAGATACATGACTCATCTACAAGGCTACCACTTGGTACTAATGGGTAGTAAAACAAGAGAAAAAAAAATATAGCCTGATGACCAGAAAATGATAATTTTAAACCCTTCTGCTACTTGGCAGATCAGTGAAATGCATTTGCACATTTCTGAGCAACTAGCCTCCACTATTATGATGGCACAAGACAATGAGGGCTCAACCCAGCTCTCAGGATTTCTGCATTATCCATTTAGGAAATTACTTGTCTCCTTACCCTTGACAGTGGGACAAGGGCCAGAAAGCTGCAGAAGCAGGATGAAAGCATATTTGGTCTCAGCTTCTGGAAGTGTCTCTTTTGATTAAGGTTCTCAGTGGAGTTCATTGTTGACTTGTAACACATAAGATGCAATTCAATTCACCGATGAAGACATCCACCTCAGCTGGTTACCCTGCTGACACTCAAATCCTGTGTTTTTGTGATTTGAACCACTGCCAGACTGTCTACCTTTGAAATACCCTACTTATGGAGGCCATACTGAGACCCTTGGGAAATCTGAAGTGTCCTTAAAAGAATGTACAATTCTGTATCTGGAAAGAAATATAACCTAGATGCAGATGGATGTGCAAATTCCGAGACAAGACCCGCAGCATAGGTAGAATTTTCATCTGGACCAGCTGAAAGCTTTCACATCGGAAGTATGGCAAGCCATCCAGAATCACTCAGCTAGAGAAAAATAGATGTGCTAAATTAGCACCTGGCTTCTTATTCTGCACCAGAAACAAAATAGATAGGAAGCTTTAAGTGTGTGAAAACTTTAAGGTTGCAATGAATTCAGGTGCCTTGGTAACACCTATGATAAAAGAGCAACAAAACAATTTCTACAACCAAAATATCTGTTCAGAATACCACAAAAGCAAAATCATGAAGTTTTGGAACTCTAATGTTGTAATGACTTATTTAAAAGCCAAGGCAGTCCTTAATTTTGATTTGGAAAAAAAATGCTCACTCTGTATTATTTTGATCTCTAACTCATGTTAGTGATTCAGTGAGTGATAACTATTCCCACTGACTAATTAAATTTCAGATTTATACAGTGCTTTTCTTCATAGGAAGAAATCTAGTCAAAATTTAAAAATATGCAGCTAGTCATTAATTCAATGCCATCTGTTCATAATTTCGTTACAACTGCAATATTTATCACTCTAAGAATAGCCTAAGGAAAAAGAAGTTATTTTCAGAGATATATTTATGTATGAAAGAAATTTTTAAAATCCATAATAAATATACCTTTTAATACCCTGTACATGCTTGAGACAAATTACATCAAGGTAACTTTGCCCACCTACAAATGGCACAATTAAACATACCTAGTATTGGCATAATATGGAACTTGAAACTCAATGCTGTTCTAAATGGAGGTAAAAAGAAAGGCAACTAAACCATTTCATTCATAAATAAGCACAAAAAAGCAGCAGTGTTCTAGCTGTGGTTATTAATTTCTATTTTCCAATGTATTTTTAAAGTTACAGTATTACATTGAAATTTGTTTTGGAACTGTATATTTTTATAGGACTTGGAGCAGTGCAATAAATAGAAATTTAACTTCAATATTAATGTTTTTAAAAAACAATACTAATTGCAACATACCACTGAGGTGCAATTTCTGATATTCTAAAGATAGGAAGGTAAATTCCATAAAACTGCAATATTTTTATAAATTATTTTTTAATACTAGTAATCTAGTAGATATGAACCAGAACTTGCTATCTAAGAGGTTCAAAATCTCATATGGACAAATAATTTTCATGGGCAAACACAAATGTTTCCAAGCCTGACTGTCCACTTGCAAGAATCTCTTTCACAAACAGAAACAGGCTAATTTCCCATGGATGCCTCAATAACAAAACTGATAGATCTCAGACTTTTTAAAGATAACTTAGCTGAAGAAACAATCTAAAATCAATTTCTTATCCCTATGTTCAACAAATCTCTTTGCTGTTATTTCAACACCCTTAAGAACATCAGCATGCTGTTGAATTTCTACCTCTAAGTGTTCTCTGTAACTCTGAAATAAAGAAGAATACAAGAAAGATCTCACGGCTCTTCTCTTTCTTCTAAACTATGTTTTTGTATTTAATCAAGTTAAAACAGGCTTCTCATTTTTTGCCCCTATTTTGTCCTTCACCCCTCAGAACAATATATTCCTGACAATATTAGCGAGCTGTCTGAACATCAGGGAAAAGAGGGGTAAAAATAAAATCTTAATGTCCTGTCAGAGACTTGTTAAAAGTCCAGATGTTGCGGGTAATTTAATAATGCTTAGCACCCAACAGCAGCCTTGTGAATGTCACAATGCATGCATAGCAGCTGTTTCTGAAGTTAAATGAAATATTAGCTTCAGATAGAGCTAAAGACAAAGAATTAGAACCATCTTTTGAAGACGTATGCTGCATCCTTCAAACCCACTTTAAACCCTCCAAAACCTTATACACCTCTAAATAACACCATTTCTTCCACTCTAGGGATGTCTCTCCTACAAAAGGAAATCACTTCTCCCTCCCTGCTCTGAGCATTTGGGTAGTAGTTACACTGTCTGTAACTGGCCAACAGCATGTGGGTAACAGCAGCAGGACAGATGGCAATGGATTAATGTTTAAACACTAACACTTCTGCACCACCATGAAAACACTAATTACCTCTTCCCACTCAGACTCTACCTCAGTGCTTAAATCGATCAATGCTTGTAGTTCCAGGTCCTCTGATATGTCATGGGGTTGGGTTGGGAAGGATGGGAAGAGGATAAAATATTTGAGAAATAATACAGAATACCTTTCTGTCCTATTTTTCAGTGCCAATTTTCTAGAAACAGTGGAAAGGTTTGGACTTGTATTTAAACTACAATAAGGTAAAATAAAAAGCCTGTAAGCACCAAAGTAAGCAGAGGACTGCAGTACCACTGCCAAATAGCTATTGATAACTGAAATCCACTTCAGTGTATATCCAGAATCACGTCAGAGGTTCTGGGGTCAAAGTTAGCATTGAGATGAAATAATAAGGCAGCAAGCTGAGGCTCATACCAAGTGGACTGGGCACAGCTCTGCACAGTCACTGCTGTACTCCTGCTCCCCCTCCATAATTCCTGTCTGGAAAACACTGATTTAATGCTCCCTTTCATCCTTTTCATATCAGCTCTAAAGTGACAGTAGCTACAGACCACTGTGCTTTCATGAGAAAAAGAGGCTTGTGGTGGCTTCTTTTTGAAGGCTGCCCTGGAGGAAGCCAGCATGTCACCAGCCCAGGTGTTGCTGCCAGCACCACATCAAAAATAAGGTACTGGACCTTAAAATTCTCTCCAAATTTAGATCATGGAAAAACAAAGAAAGGAAACAAGCTGCATGTATTTTATCTATGGCACAAAAAATCCCAGACTATTTATAAAAGTCCAAAGTATGATTTTCTTTTTGTCTGTCAGTTACAGATAGAAGCTATGCTTTCCACATTAGATCAAAACAACTTCAGATATGAACTAACATGAGCTGTACCTTGTATCCGAGGTAGAAATAGTCTTCCTGAGCTCAGACTGAGGGAAAGAAAAAGAAAAGAAGAAAAGCTGGATCGAGACTCAAATGACAAAAACTTTTAGAATCTGAAGAAGGGAGAAAGAAGAAAGAAATACACTGAATGCAGAAATAAGGGGAAAAGGTCAAAGAAGAATCTAGCTCTGGAAGTATTGAAGTTATTAGTTTTAAGATCCAAAGAAGACTACATATAACACACTACTGAGGATGATAAAAGCAAGGAATCAAATCCACTGCATAGACCTTTCTGGATAAGCACTCTCTCTCCACTGAAATTGCACAGAATTCAATTACTGTCCTACTGCTGCTTGCAGTTGTGTGTATTCATAGAGAACTTCTAATTCTGGACATATCAACTGATGTGATGTGCTGTTGTATTTTAGGAAGGCTGTATCAGGCTAAACAATGGCCATTCCTACCAGAAAGAATTACCACTTGGTTCTAATAACTGACAGAAAAATATCTTACTACTCTATTTTTACAGCACAGTTTTCATGTAGTGATTCATGTGGAGGGAGGGAGATTTAAGATATATTTTACACCATAGAGTATTTCAAATATTAAACAGCAATGTAGTGTTATGTCTGCACATAACATACAATAAGATCATCATAATGATTTGAAAAATATTGCTTAAAAATTGAAAATGTACCTAATTTTTCAAATGAAATCAGAAGTA
Source organism: Rhipidura dahli (assembly GCA_013399225.1). NCBI lineage: Eukaryota > Metazoa > Chordata > Aves > Passeriformes > Rhipiduridae > Rhipidura > Rhipidura dahli. Next base: position 851,101 of record VXAC01001422.1, read on the forward strand.
CTGTGTAAAGCATCTCTCTCTTTCAAAGAGATTTTGTTAACCAAGCACAAACTGGATTGAAAATGGTTGATGTAGTATATTTAATAATTTTATGAGTCAGTTTTGTAGTGGATGTGTAAAATTATAACACTATTTTTCAATCCAGTTAATGCAAGGGCTTGTCACCAGAGCATATTTGCCATAGCTGAATTTCAAAGGCACATATGAAAATTAACACAGAAAATGATGCAACTAATTTACAAGTGAAATAGAAACAAAAATTAGAAAAGAGTTGTCTGAATCTTGATGCTGAATCAAAACTAACAAATCCTGATGCTTTCTATTATTTGTAAATTATTTAAACAGAGAATTGCAAGAGAAATATGGATGAATTTCAAATAAATTACAATGTTAATTTTTTCAGGATTAGTTTGGCAGACCTATGAAAGTGCTGGCAAATAGGTCAAAGTTTTGACCAGTTTTCAGAGAGTTTCATATTTCCTTAATCCCAGACTTCAAGACAATTAATTAATTAATGGGCGTGGATTCTCAAGACTGCTTAGCCAAAGTCATTAAGGGTATATATATTAGGTGAACTACTATCACAAAACCTGTCACAGAACTGATGATTTATAAAAAGACTTTTCCATGGACTAGACAGACAGGAATGGAGGCAGCATCGCATTGCACTGTAAATTATGAGAAGAGCTGAGACTGAGATTCCAGCTGGACATTTCAACTGTTATGAGCAACATGGCTCACTTTCTGACTGCTTCTTGGCTCATCTTGCATGCTCTGCCAGGAGGAGACATAAAGCCATATGGCCTTCCAGGCACTGCTCCATCATTCCTTCTGCAGTGAGTCCTGAAGCTGAAAGAAATCCTTTAACCCTGCAGATAAGTACGAGGTAAACTGACCTGTATAAAAAAGAGCAAGTTATCTCCCATTTACTTCCATTTAAAAGACCTGACAATGAATTTGTACCACAATCTAGCACATGAGTTGTATTCTTACCTACTGATAAACTGTTTATATTCCTATACTTGGAAGGAGTACTTAACTGGCTATAAAAGTTTAAGAAACATTGTATTTCAAAATTAGGACACTCAGAATGCATGAGATTTTGCTGGGTAAATTATCCAAATATTCTCTGAATGACAAATACCTAATCTAAAACCAGGGAAAACATCAGACAACCAAGTAATTGTCAACAGAAAATTCCATCTAAGGTGCAAAAACATTTGGAAAAAAAAAAAAAAAGAAAACAATGCAAGTAATTTTGCCCAGAAATTACAGATTCTGTGTTCATTTATTTTTGTATTAGAAAATTAAGAGGAAGTGAAGTAGTTATAAGTTAAAAACCTTTGCTACAATGAGAATAACTTGATAAATAACAAAATGTCCCAAAAGAAGATTTTAAGCTATTACATACTCAGTCTGAATTTCAATGTGAAATACTCCTCTTTGTATATAACTGCAAAAACTGGACTACTAATTCATCTTGGTGTGGTAAAGTAAATTGCCTACATTTCTTATTTGCACACATTAAAGTGGTATTAGGGACCAAAATTTGTGTTCATTCAGTCTGTCTTTTAGTTAAGGAATAGAAATCATGAGAATGCTGAGAAATGGATAACTCATTTATGTGGCTTTTTTTTAGCAACATCTCTTCTTCGCAATAATAATTTTCCTACTGTACCACAGTTGTTACAAGAGCAAGTGCTTTAATATGAAAATCAGACTAGCAGAATGTTTATTCTATTTCAGATATTGAAATTCTTACTGAAGTTTGGAACAACAGGTACGCGAACCTCTTTGTAAGCAGAAGGAGAAAGTCTTTATTTCACATATTCCTGACAAGTATTAATCCATGTTTGCCCAGTTGAAGGGAAGAAAGAGCTAATGAGAGATTGTAAACCAGCTCCATCCCTTCCCTCCCAGCACCCTATTAAAAATGATACAAGAACAACTGTGCAGATAAGAAAGAGTTGAGACCATTCTTTCCCTTTTTCTACAGTGAGGAAAGGGTGTCTAAAACCACCCTCTTCTTACAATGATTAGGAGGAAAGATCTTACATTTGAGGCTACTGTGTATGCAAACAAGATTTAAAAACACAGAAACATTTCTTGTCTCATTAAGCATGTTATTAATGGATACTTAGTTCAAGTTCATAAAAATCTTAAGTAAACGTCTGACAATAATATCACAGATTTAGAGCAACTTGTATACACATTTTATTACCTGCCCCTTATTGTTATTGTTACTACCCCATAGTGTAAGAACGTATTACAACACTTGGTTACTCTCACAGATGATTCTAAAAGCAAGAACACTTGAAATGTTGCATCCTGCTTCAGATCTTCATTGTTATCTAAAGGTTGCAAAGGGAACATCAGAGGCAACATTTAGGTGTTGAGTGACTTTGAACACCTCAGAAGGGAAGGGGGAGCAGGATGTGCCACCTGGAAAGGTATCACTTGATAAAAGCACGCGCAATTGCCTCATGCAATACAGGTATGAATGTTGGAGACTCCCACTCCCACAAAGTTACATACCTGCAGTTTCTAATGTCCACCAGTTTCTGCACAATAACCCATGTACTCTTGATGGAACACAGCAAGCAAGTGAGCACATTTTGAAGAAAAAGATCTTGAATACACAAGATGAGTTTTGTGACAAATGTATGGAAAGGATCTCCAAATTTGACAAGTTAGTTGAATATATTTTTAGCAATGGTATCAGTCTTTAGCAGTACTGTAACTGAAAATCCTACATCTGCCTGCTACTTTCAAAAACTAACTGCAAGAATGTGATATAACTTTGGTACTCAGATTTTTTTTCTGAATTTGCATGGCTCTGGAGATATCAGTGAGTAGAGCAACAGGTTCAGGAGTTCTCTAAAGCTGTGACTTGTACAGATCTGGATCTCTGTGAGAGTTATGATTCTGTCTGAGGGCTCAGCAGAAATTAAAGCACTTTTTTGCACATTTCAGATATCCCCAGAGCTCTTTATGACTAGATCAGGGTCAACCAGTAGCAGAAATTCCTCTCAGAAACAATTATTGCAGTAAGGAAAAAAGTAAGAAAAAAAGCCTCTCAACAAATTTAAAAAAAAAAAAAAAAAAAAAAAAAAAAGGGAAAATTGCTGAAATAATAATCCAATCTGAGGATAAATTTACATTAAATACAAATGCATTTCAAATGCCACATTAAATTGATTTAGTGCTTGTGAGACTAATGTACTCCACTCAAAAGCAGGCAAAGTTTGATATGTGCAGACAGCATGGAGAAACAAGACTTGTGGCTCAAGGTGAGCAACAAATGTGAATTTCTAAGATTGGTAGAAAAAAAGAAATATATATTTTCCATAGAAACTATGCAAACATTGATTAAAAAGAGAAAAAATGTTGTATAAAATTCAATATAATGCATAATGCAAAAGGTAGTTCTAAGTAAGGGTTGGGAGAGGAGAGATGTGATCACTATCCAGTTTATATACAAAATTCAGTGGATTGTCATCTTTTCATCTGTATTTTATAGATTCACTTCTGTGCTACGTCTGCTCCACTGGTTTTAAATGGCATGTCTAAAAACTGAAGGCTGTGGAGTCCTTTTGGAGATCCAGACACAAACCTGGCAGTTTCTAGACCATATGTCATGAATAGACTGGAATACAAACCAACACTTCTTTCTCAGCTGGTACAGATCCCAACAGAAAGCACTGCTACAGCTGTGACTTGCTCTCTGAACAGTTTTTAGTGCCAGTATAAAAAACCTGTACTGCAATAATGGGTGTACCCTTGCTATTGTACAACCTGAAGCATAACTTGAATTTATACCATGTAAACATTAAACCACTCAATCATCCAATACACTAAGTTACTTTTGTTAAAATTTATTTAATATATTTTTTCTTCACTCCTCCTAGGTAAGGATGTTTCCCAAGATATCTTAATGATGCACTTTAATGACACATTTTGTCTTCCACAGTCACTGACAGAACCAAATACCTGTTAAGAGTTTCACTGGATTTTTTCCATCTCCCTGAGTGAACATATAGCTTTCTTCCACCCAGCCAAAATACCACTTTTTTACATTAATCTATCTTCCCATTACAGTTCTAACTATATGCTCTTAAGGCTTTCTTAGTCTCACATGGCACAGTTTCAAAAACCACGAAAAGAATTTTTAGTTGCCCTAAAATCTGACATGAGCAGCAATTTGGTTGCCAAAGACAGGATGAGATCAGCCTGTTTGCTGGCTTGTAACCTCACTTCAGTCCTGTGAAATGCGGATAAAATGCCAATGATACCTCATGTATAAAAAGTGCATTATCATGCTTCTGAATGCACTGGCATCCTTCCTTGTAGAATGCTCCTGCCATGCATATAAACTTGCTGACTATTTTTTAAAAATTATTATTATTCAACTCTTTAAAGACTGAACAGATAATGACATTTCGAAGTTGTTAACAAGAAATTTTTTTTCTCCCAAGACATAATAATTTGCTTTTTTGTTGTTGTTTCATACATTTCTCCTCACTGTTTATTTTCATTCTTTCACTGGGCAGCCACACAAACAGCTGCTGCAGCACACAGCGCCAGTGAATGGATAGAGAGCATTTTTAAAGATGGACTTTCTGCGGTGTATTTACAACTAATAGAAAAAAATATTTTCTTATGTCAGCAAACCCTGTATAGAAAAGTGCCCTCCCAATCTTTCAGCAAATGTGGCCATGCTTTGACCTAGGCAAAAGTAAAAACTTGCCTTTCTCTGCTAACACAACAAAAAATTTAGAAGGGAGCGCACGCATTAAAAATATATTTTTACTTTTAGGTTCCTGTTAATTTCTTTGATTTCTAATAGTAGAATATCCAGGTTTTACTGATTCTACTGGCAGTTGTGACTGTCTGTACTAAGCAAAAAATATTTAATAAGAGATAAGGAATATTTTAACATGCATCCAATTCTGTACAAGACATTTGAAAAAAAAAAGATATAAGAAATATATGAAATATAGAGGAAGACAGATAAGAAATAATGTAAATACATATTGCAGTTTAAAACCTCCTACTCTCCATAGACTGCACCAGCTGCACACCGAGAAGCTTAAGGTGCTCACCCTAAAGATGTTAACATAAAAACAAATGTTTTTTTCAGGCCTTCATATTTTTAGAATATTCACCTCTAGTGTGATGCCTTTAAGTAGGTCAGTCTCAATATACTCACACTCATTTTCTGGATGCACTCAGCCAGAATAGTGTCAATTGTAAAAATATTGTATCTATTTCAGCCAATGTGAATGTCTGCCATGGGCAACTCAGCTTTTAGCAGTTACCAGCTGAAGTAGAGGTTTTAACAATAGAATTACCAGATGACAGAGAACTGTGCTCTGTAATTGCACTGGGCAGGTACAGTACAGCCAGAACAGGTGTTAGCTTAATTTTCCTCATCTGTACCTGCTAGCAAGTCTAGTTACCTTTGCACACCCATTCAATGTGTTCATTCAGGGAAATCAGTGCAGATGGTGTGTCACTGTGTGCACTTGCTAAAGATTTTTACAACTAGAAGCCACTGTCTCCAGTCAGTATAAAAATTTAGTATAGATTCCAACTAGAATTTAATTTAAAATTATTTGTGGGCATAACCACAGCACGTGAGAAAAAACAATGAATAAAACACATTTTAATCCAGAAGTAAAGTGAAAAAATGAAAACACAGAGTCTAAGGGGTGTCTCCTTGAATTTGATACACCACAGTCTTACACATGTATGTTGTTATATTTTTTATCCCATTCCCAGTCAATAAATATTGTTTTGTATCAGAAGGAATACATTACTTTTCAGTGAATTTTTTGCCCAATATTCTTAAAAATAAATTAATATTAGTACTCTGCTAGTTCAGAAAATATAAAAAATATTACTTCATATTTATTAACAGAAGAAGTATGACTTGTGTTAATAAATATGTTATACTTTGTTTTTACTTTGTAAGTATAACACAGTAAACTTCCTAAAGGCAGGGGAAAATACATGGTAAGTGAAACAGATAAGTAAGATAAGTAAAGGATTTTTTATTTCTATTTCATTTGGAACAGCTATATTTTTTACTTTGTGAAATATCAGTTTTAATGAATTACTGGCAGCATGTTAACTTTTCATATAAATTTTGCACTGACTAGGAAAGCATTTTGATTTTTGGTTTTTTTTCTGTTTTTTTACATTCTGTTACTCCAACTACTTTGAATATGTACTGATACAAATGTCTTACAAAAGTGACAGGGACAAAGCAATTACCACTGAAGTAATGGTAGACTGACAGAAATTGTGAGAAAATTATGGTTATTTTCTCACTGAAAATGTTGTTCAAACATATTTTGCTGAGGCTTTTTCAGTTTGTTTTGTTACAGTAGTCTCAAAAATAATGATGTTTCATTAAGCTGTTTTAGCTATTTTGAAGCATTTCTACTTTTTCTTCCTTGAGCTAATGCTGAATCATGCTCTTATGATCCACTGTATGCAGTGGCTTTTGTTTGACTATGGTGATGAGCTTTTTTTCCCCCGACCTTCCAGGGAATACTTTATATGTGATTTAATTAATGAAACCTATTAATAAAGCTGAACTGATAAACATAACAGTCAATAAAGAACACTCACCTACTGTCAGTTGTCCAGTTAACTGTCCCATGTGATTTCTTGCATTCACTGTTACATTTCTGTCAGACTGTAAGACCAGTGGGCTATCCTGGGAAACATGTATGAGACAATAAATGAGAGAACACAAAATTGAGGTAAAATTTAGTTAGAACTTAATATAAACATGCATGCTGAGAGGGAACTTGTGTCAAGTATAGTAGGCCTTTCTAATAATTTCATTAAATGCTTTAAAAGTCAAAATTTTATATTAAAGAATACCAAAAATATTATTTTAAACTTGAAATCTTTGTGCATATAATCCCTGCATTACAAATCAGATTTGAACTTGATTTATTTAATTTGGGTTTAATTTCCTGTCAATATTACAAAGTTCCAATTTCAAAAAACCTTAATGCCAACCTGTTTCATAGCCTTTCCCATGTATTGTTAACCTTTACTTTTCTAACTACCTAACCAACACTACATTGCATTATTCTATTAATCCACACAATCTATAATATTTGCATTGCACTTGCTGAAACCTTACAAACACAGACATGAATTTCTTTAAAGATAAAGAGAATTGTTACTCCCCCAAAAAAAACAATGAAAGAGAGCACTGGAAGGTGAGATCTAACAGAGAACCCTGATCCACTGCGAGTGGTAGCTTACAGGTACTGTTACGGATCAAACTGATACAGCAAGGAGACAAACACTTTTATGATGTTAAATACAGTCTCAACAATTTTGGAGTCAGTTTGCAGGATGACTACATGGCTCTCAGCATCCAACTTGGTGTAAGCATTTGAAGCTTATCCTGTGTCCAAAGCCAGCATAAAAAAAATCTCAAACATAATTGAATGTTGCTTCTTGAAGAATGAGGAGCCAAATGCACTCCTCCAGGGGAAACGCAGATGCACAGGAAAGGGGAAGAGCTTCAACAGAGAGCCAAGAGAAACAGCCTGGAAAAAAAAAGAGCGAGCTCACTAGTCAGGCTCTCACTGGAGTGGGGTGAGTGCATGAGAGAAGGGAAAAAGTAGGATTGTGACTGCTGCTGCAGAGAGGCACTTTTCTCCCTGGAATCACCTAAAACCACACTATTCTTTCCCTGAAGCTCGCAGTGAGACCATGGGTACTTTAATGCTTTTGGCAGTTTGCTAGCACTCAGTATTCCTACATATGTTTATCCAACATCCATCTGACAGAAACACCTGGGGATGTGTCAGCTAGGAATGACTAAGGGCTAGGAAGACATTTGGGAAATTTATTATATACTTGTTATGTTCTCAGATTCTTCCCTGGGTATCCATTATTGGTCATCTCTGGACTGAGCATATAATTTTAAAAAGACCTCTTGTGTGTCTCTAAATATATTGATTCTTGCTCTTCTTGAAAAATTTTTAGATGAGAAGGAATGGACTTAAGGAGACTATATCACTATATCTATCTTTATAGATAAAGATTTATTTTTTACCTGAATGATCCATTAGGTTTTCATTAAAATTTTCCAGACGTTACAGCTCTTTCCTTTGAATCCAGGGGTTTCATGTACAAGAAACACTCTTCCCAGTTGTTTTCACGATGACTATTAACTTTAAATGATAATCGGTTCCCTGGGAAGTCTGAAATGAGTCTGAGCTAATTTCAAAGTGTATTTCAGGTGTATTTAATCTCTCGCTGGACTATGTTATGACCTCACTAACATCCTGCCAATTAGTTCTGCATCACAGAGTCTGGTAGATGAAAGTCACTGTTTGGCTTGTCCATCCTTCCAAATAAAAAGCTATAATTATCAGTGAGACACTGTGTTCAATTCTACTAGTTTGAGCTAAACATGTGATGCAACAAGGGAGATTCTGGAAACAAAAGCGGCTGTTAAGGACCTTTTTCTCAACACTTGATTTCCACTTTCCTTACACTCCTTTGAAAATCTTCAGTCCAGGCAACTGCTGCTCTGGGAAAGGCAGGGGTCCTAACGGGCATCTGCAAGGCCAAAGGCTTTTAAGGAGTCCTTTTCACTTTTGCTGAGTCACTATTTGGTGAAAAGTCTTCTCAGTTAGAATAATCTCACCCTTAGCAAGGGAGAATACTGCCATGCCTATTTTTGCCAGTTGCAAAATTTGGGAACTTAGTCACACAAAAACTTATCCCAGTGTGATCTGAATGTTTCTTTCCTTTCACCATAGGAAAATATTTAACACAAATCTCAGGCTACAATTTGCCTCTCAGTTTCTAATTTTTAAAAAAGAATGTTGGATATCAAATTCTCAGATTCTGAAATACAGGATAATGAAAATTTAGGTGAGTCAAGCCCTCCTTCTTCTTCTTTCCTTGTCTTACATAAAAGATAAAAAGAGGGATGAAGCAGCCTGAAGCATTAGTATAAGAACTTAAATCTATATTCCTCAGTTTCTGGATGAAAAATATAGAGTAGCAAGCTTAAATTCTGGACCAAATAAAACACAGTGGCAAAACTCCTACTGACTTAAGCAATCCAGCATTTCATCTATATGGTTTACCTGCACTGTATTTTGCACAGGAAGTGCCTAAAGACAAGGAATTCAAGGAATTCAAATACAGTTTACTCAGAGGAGCTAGACATTCAGAGAAGACTCAGTGAAATCAGTGGAATTATTGATCTGTAAGATGACTGTAAAGTGCAATGAATACCAGTCATAGGAATACAAAATCATCTAAAGCACAAAAACACTGGATAATTTTCTCTCTGGATGTTACTCTCTTGATGCAAACTTCAGCTTACAATGATTTTTGATGCCATTTCAAAAATTATACTGTAGATAACAAAACCCAACAATGTGAAAACATTCTCACAGTTACACAGAGCTTTAACAATGTCAATATGCTAACAACTAAACTATTTTAGAGGCATGCTGTCAGGGCCTTGAGGGCTCTGACAGCCCTTACTGGCCCTACCCAGCCTCTCTAGGGTGACCCATTTCAGTCCAGTCCCACTCGAAGCCCTTCTGGTTGGGTTGTGCTCCTTGTCTCCCCTCACTGTTTAAGGAGCATTCAGCCCTCACTGCATCCTGACAAATATGAGGACCTCAAGAACTAGCTGCTGTTCATGATACTGTATGAAATGACTCTTCTTATAAGCCCCAAAGTGTTACAACTTCAAGATTAAAGGTAAATCAAATGAACATGTTACTATAGTTACTTCTTATCTGAAACAGGTTTACAGCTAGGATTCATAAAGGGAAAAACTAATTAATTTAGGGGGTATTCTCAGAAAGCTTTCTCAAATTGTAATTCATTTAAAAATACACTGAAAAATTTGAGGAGAAAAGGGTTTGGGTTTTGATTTTTGCGTTTGTTTGCTTTGAGGTTTTCTTTTGAGTAAGAGTCAGTTCAGTAATAAATATCAACTTTTGTTTTAAGAATTAGATGAGCATATTATTGTAAGTATATGAAAAACTGATAGACTGCTTTATAAAATCACTTTACCAAAAAATATTCTGTATGAGCAATCATAGAAAAACTCCTTTTTTCTTTTTACAGCTGGTTCAATTATTTTTTACTTATTTTGGACAAAATTCATGCATTTTGTACAGCATTCAAATAGGCAATCCCAGCTAATTAGCTCAGTTTTGAGGAGTCTTTCCAAAATGCACCTTTTAAATTAGAAAGTTTTTAAATGGAGCAATTTAATTCCAGTTAGTTTAATAAAACATTTGTTTGCTTTATGTAAAATGGTACACTGTATAATTAAATATAATCCCAGACTTATGTTCAGAACACAGATAATTATGATAATACCACCAACTTTGACACTCAGGCATAGTACCAGTATGTCTACATTGTTATAGTGCAAGCCCTGGCTCTCTTATGATTTGATTTTGGTGCTTAGGCAAGCTCATCACTTCAGTCTCTGGACTTCTACACGCTGTCATACAGATGCAAAAAGTAGTGTAATAAGCAGGTAGGACTTGAGATCTGCCACACTATCTGCTGGCGGTTTGTAAGAGGATGCAAGGTTATACATTGTTCTTTTATTTGAGCCTATTCCCAGTATGGGAAGCTAAAATAATTATGGCAGAACCTTTCCTGGCAGAACCAGGACTCTTCCCAAACACACCCTGACACACTAGTGACTCAGAATGACCACTGTATTGCCAAGGTACCTTCACAGAAAAAAGAAAAAAGAATCAGTATTAGACTTCGTTTTGCTAAGAAATTCACCATTACCAGATTTTAAGAAATACAGAGAACATATTTCCCCACTGCTGCAGAGCACCACAGTCTTTCTGCTGCTTTAGGGGTTCATGCTGGGGCTGCCACCAAACAAGTTGATTTTCTGCATCTGGTCAAAGACCCCGACAGAAGAATGAAAAATGTGTGGGTTATTTGACCACTGTATAGGAAAAAAAATGACAACGGAAAGAAATAGAAAGTCTTAGAACTCTCGTCAGTGCAGCAGACTAAGGGAGTCAAAGAACAGATGAGTAGATATGCAATAACTACAGGGGCAACTGCAGTTAAGGCAAACAAGGGATAACAAGTATGAAGAATATCTTGGAGGAATTAAGTGCAAAAATTTTAGAAGAAGGATATGAAAGACACAGTGTCAGTCAAGAAGGGTAGAAAGCAGAGCAAAGAAAATGTGAAGGGATGGAAAAAGCATTCTTTAGAGGTTTATCCATTGTTCAGAACCAGAACACCAGCATGTTTTAGCAACATTCGTAGCAAATGGGGAGGTAATAGTAGAGATGGAAGATAAAGCTCCAGAGACTAAAAAAAATACATCTGTAGGGCTCGGAGTCTCAGAGACAGACTTTCTATCATTAAGGTTACTACTAGCCCTAAAAAAACATGAAGAAATTTGCATTAAGAAAGATTTGAAAGAAAAAGACCTACAAATGAAAGCAATTGCTGAGTTCTGGAGTATTTAAAAAATTGAAGTCTCTATTAAACTATTGGAAGTTTGCACAGGTTTGGAACTGTTAAAACACAAATTAAACTATTCTTCAACAGAATATTCCCAAAATATTTTTTTCCAAAAATATTTCCAGTATTCATTTACATCAATATTTACCAATATTCAGTATTTCCAAGAATATTCTCAAAACATTCCCAAGAATCTTCCCAAGGTGTCAGGACAGCAGGAACCTCAACACAGGTGTATTTCAAATTGGAAGAAATTAATACAATTTATTGTTCAAGTTATTCCTGTGCAACTCTGAGCTGAAGAGTTAATGAGTTTCATTCCAATTTAATTGGATGTTTTTACCAATTTTCTATAACCCCACTTTCCCCAAAGTTTCACATAATATCTTAGTGTTCTTCCTATCTAATTGTCCTTTCAAACCTGAAAGTACAAAATTAATTGCTAGTACCTATACTTAAAATCACAAATCTGATTGAAAAAATTCAGTAAACACATTTGGACTTCCACTTTAAGGAAATATTCCAGATATCTTAAAAGTTTGACCAAATGTTATTAAAAGTCTGTATTTCTTCACATGAGATTTATGCACTGAGGAGGTTAGGAAAAGTATTCAGGTAAATTAATATGTCAATACATTTCATTCATCTCTAGCCAGACTGATTTCCATATAATTCCCATAGAATGCAAGCAGGAAAAAGTAATTACACAGATATTTCGTGTAACACACAGGCAAAATGTGTAGCAGATTTGACTTAGTGTCAAAACTGATTTGGTAAAAATACCCCAAATAATGACATAGAGCCACATCACCATTGAGATACAAACTCTACTTGTTTTCTAATCAAAGAGAGCAATATACCTCACCTAACTGACTCACCAAAGAAATTAAAGGTGCAGAAGAAAGGTAAACAAAGCACAAGCAAATAGTTTGAAACTAACAAACAAAACACCCTAGTTGGTACTTGAGGTTATTAAAAAATTTTCAAGAAACATATTTTCTAGATAGATCCTTTTCATCAAAGGATGTTATCTCAATTCCCAGCCTCTGCTCTGTGCCCATGTCAGCCTTGTTATATGCTAAAGGCAATCACAGATACCAACTGGATTCCTGACACACCAAATCTGAACCCAAACACAGCTACACCTACCAAAGTAATATCAGTGTACCGAACAAGAATTATACACAGAGTTCCAGGGAGCCACATGGACAATGATAACAGCTATAACCTCCAGATAGACATAACCTACTTGTTTTCCTTCATTGTATACTGCACCATGAAATTTTTTTATGGAGGAATTCAATCATGTAGAGAAAAACTTAAAGACGAAGCAGAAGCAGATATTTCAATAGAAGACAAAAGACGTGACTTTTGCGGAATTGATTTAAACATCAAATAAAATTTAAAATGAGATTTAGATATAAAAATCCCAACTAAAAATAAAGCAACACTACAAATGTACTTGAAGGAAGCTTGTTAAATGCCCAAAGCTCACTCTTTAGTCATTAAGCTTGTGACACAACAAATAAAACTGTGTATTACTGAACTGCAAAGCCTCCCAAAACCTTAACGGAGACAAATGAAGAAAACCAATGAAAGTCTTAAAATCTGAAGCAAAAACATTTAAGTGTGGAATCACGGTACTTCCCTCCTTTCAAACCCTTCAAAGTTCTTGTGGTGTGGGTGTATAAGTTATTGAAAGGACTTTTGTCATTTAAGTTATGCTCAACAGTAACCGACAATCCATTATGCTATTTTTACTTTTGGGAAGCAGTCTTTCAGTTCGTTTGTATGCAGGTGTTGACTGTACTATAACACCACAGTGAAACAGGACTGTCTTTCCCATGCTGTTTTAACTTAAAGTGCTACAAGATGAAATATAGCAACAATTAACACCAGGAAGAGGTTGAAGATATTACAGGAAAATTTAATTATAAATCAAAAATATAAATCTAAGTATATTCATACTTTTACAAGCTATTTCCCACCAGTCCCTATTGAGGGAGAATTTATCTACAGAATTTGAATTACATTTATTTTAGATTAAGTAGCCGAAAGAAGAAAAAATGAACCACAAAAAATAAAACCCAAAAACATGCTACGGAGAGTGATCTGATAATCTAGATATTTGCAAATAATTTACAAGATTTCTTGTTTCTGAGAAATTTATGACAGAGAAAATTGTGTCAATATCTGTTCACTTGATGTATGTCAGGAATTATACATCAGTTTTACTTGGCAATAAATGGAAAAACAGATATAATTGAAAGAAACAGTCAAATCAAGCTTTTTTCATTAATTTTATCCATGTCTATGGAAAATCTGAAATAAAAGTTCAATGTGAAAATTGTGAAATCTTCAGCACATCAGTAGGTTCTGGGTTCCACTTTGTGGTGCCTTGCAGATGCACAGCAAAGGACTATATGAAAATAATATTTCCATCAGAAGTTTTTATTTCACTATGATTTCTTTGACAGATCTTTTCAAATTCTAAAGCTGAAGAAGAATAAACAAATTCTAAACAAAGTTTAGGGAATGAAGTAGAATTTTAGAAATAAGAAAATTGTAGCAGAAATCTGGAATGAAGCTTATAGCTCAGACAAAGCAGAAAACAAAGACTCGTTAACAAAGAGGATTAAAGTCTGTTTAATGCACATTAAAATGAATATGTTAAACATGTAAGACACAAAAGTAAGGCAAGATGAGTCATTAATTTTAAACTTTTAGTCAGAAGATTTATTTCAGGTGTATATTAAACCTATTATTTTATAGTATTATTTTATAGGTGGCAACCTATATGACTAAGTGATAGCACTAGTATTAGCAGCAGCTTTAACAGCACAAGTCAGAAAGAGTTACCTGTAATTTTTGTGTCTTCATGTAGCTATCCTAGTTTCTACAATGGTTATATTTCCCAATAAGCCTTCCTTCAAGCAGAATCACTCATGGCTGGATCCTAATTACCTTGGCAAAGCTTTCTGCATTACTAGTTCTCTCTACCGTTCCTGTGTTAAATAACCAGAAGCAAGCACATCTCAAATGAACTTTGAAACACATAGCAAACAGAGGGGTTATCATTATTGTTACTTTACTGGGTCTCCCCCTGCACACACCCACTGCCTATTACAGTCATTAGGTGCTTTCAGGCTGCATTATTGCATTTTGTTGAGACAAAAACTATCAATTATGAGGATTTTTAGCATAAGGTACAACAAGGCTTTGATCGAGCCATCAAAAGGATTGAGAGTAAGAATGGCAATTACAGGAATTACAGATAATTCACAGATTTTCTGTTTCTAAACAGAAAAGGAAGGTCAAAGAAAGTGCAACTACCCCTAATAAAAAATGTGGAAAATGGGTAACAATGGATGAGGAGAAGGCTGAGAAGTTCTGAGGGAAATGGCTTGTGTATTTGCCAAACCACTCTCACTGATATTTAAAAAGTCAAGGCAGTCAGGTGAAGTCACAGGCGACTGCAGAAAGGTAAATGTAATAATTTTTAAAAAGGGTAGAAATGAGGCCCCTGGGAACTACCGACCTGTCAGCCACACATCTGTGCCTGGGAAGATCATGGAAGAGATCCTCCAAGAAGCTATGGTAAGGGTCATGGAAACAGGGAGGTGACGAGATGCAACCAGCACAGCTTCACAAAGGGCAAGTCTTGCTTGACCAAACTAGTGACCTTCTCTGATGGAGTGATTATAAGGGTCAAGACTGACAAGGGTAGGGCCACAAAAGTCATTTATCTGGAGTTCTGTAAAGCCTTTGACATGGTCTCTCACAACATCTTTCTTTCTAAATTAGAGAAAGATGGATTTGATGGGTAGACTGTTCAGTGGATAAGGAATTGGTTGGGTGATCACACCCAAAGGGTGTTGGTCAACAGCTCCGGATGGACATCAGTCATAAGTTGTGCCCTTTTAGGGTCTGTACTGGGACCAGTATTTAATGTCTTCATCAATGTCAAAGGGATTGAGTGTAGCCTCAGCAAATTTGTAGATGAACCCAAGCTGAGTGGTGTGGTTGACATATCTGGAGGATGGGATGATATCCAGAGGGACCTGGACATTCCCAAGAAGGAGGCCCAAGGAAACCTCATGCAATTTAACAAGCCCAAGTGCAAGGTGCTGCACCTGGGTCAGCACACCCCAGGTATCAACACAGGCCAGGTACAGACCAAAAGAAGCCCTGCTGAGAGGGACTTGGGGGTGCTGGTGGGTGAGAGGCTGGACATGACCCAGCCATGGGCACTCACAGCCCAAAAAGCCAAACGTGTCCTGGGCTGCATCCAGAGCCTCGTGGGCAGCAGGGCCAGGGAGGGGATTCTGCCCCTCTGCTCTGCTCTGCTGAGACCCCACCTGGAACCCTGCATCCAGCTCTGGGGTCCCAGCACAGGAAGGACATTGACCTCTTGGAATGACCTGAGAGGAGGCCACCAAGATGACTAGGGGCATGAAGCACCTCTCCCACGAAGAAAGGCCAAAACAATTGAGATTGTTCAGCCTGGAGAAGAGAAGGCTTTGGGGTGATCTAGTTGCGGCCTTCCAGTATCTGAAGACAGCCTACATGAAAGATAGAGAGGGACTTCTTCCAAGGGTGTGTAGTGACAGGATTAGGGGGAATGGCTTCAAACTGAGAGAGAGTAATTTCAGATTAGATATTAGGAGGAAACGCTTTACAATGAGTGGTGAAGCAGTGGTACAGGTTGCCCAGAGAAGTTATAGATGCCCCGTCCCTCTAACTGTTCAAGGCCAGGTTGAATGAGGTT
Organism: Rhipidura dahli; assembly: GCA_013399225.1. Classification (NCBI taxonomy): domain Eukaryota; kingdom Metazoa; phylum Chordata; class Aves; order Passeriformes; family Rhipiduridae; genus Rhipidura; species Rhipidura dahli. The sequence continues at coordinate 867,389 of VXAC01001422.1, forward strand.
TTAAGCAACCTGGTCTAGTGGAAGGTGCCCCTGCCCATGGCATGGGGGTTGAAACTGGATGCTCTTNCGGCCTTCCAGTATCTGAAGACAGCCTACATGAAAGATAGAGAGGGACTTCTTCCAAGGGTGTGTAGTGACAGGATTAGGGGGAATGGCTTCAAACTGAGAGAGAGTAATTTCAGATTAGATATTAGGAGGAAACGCTTTACAATGAGTGGTGAAGCAGTGGTACAGGTTGCCCAGAGAAGTTATAGATGCCCCGTCCCTCTAACTGTTCAAGGCCAGGTTGAATGAGGTTTTAAGCAACCTGGTCTAGTGGAAGGTGCCCCTGCCCATGGCATGGGGGTTGAAACTGGATGCTCTTTACGGTGCTAGGACTGAGAACTTCAGCATAATTGCAAGGTGTCCACATCTATCTTACCAGCTCCTAAGGAAGAAATTCAGTCCAAACTTGCCTGTGCAGCATTTTTTTCATGAAAGCAACTTCAATGGTCTTATTGAGAAAATTCCATCTTGACTGTCCAGTTAGAAGAATCAGATAACTTTCCACATGATGTGGCTATAAAATAACAGAAGTTAATTTTTAACTGTTTTAACTGTGGAACCATGACTTACACCTCATTTCCATATTCCCTGCAGACAGTCACAGTCTTCTTTTCAGGGCCACCAGTACTTGCATCCCAGATATCTCCTATCTTCCCATAAGAAAGGATCCATCTCATAATTTCTTATCATTTTCTCTGCTTAATCATTAAGCTTCCCTAGGAGATAATGCACTATAAAACCTCTTTTTTCCTCCTCTCTTTGCTACACACCATTCCTGATTCTATGATTAGGGCTGCTTTGAATTTCTCAGGGCAAATGACATCTGCTGGCAAGCTCCTTTCCCACCTGAGGGAGAGGAGTGTGGTTTTCTCATATTGAAAGACCACCAAAAAATTCTCCATTAAAAACAATTGCTGATATAAAAAGGAATGAAGATGTTTTATACCTATTTGGTTGGTACAGCATCCTCAATTTTTGAATAGATTGGCAAACAGCTAATAAGTAAGTCAGAATAGTCTTTGCTTTCTAATCCTCCAGACAGAACCACAAAAAGATCTTAATCTGACTTACTATTTTTCAACAAAGAATGCATTTTTTGTCACCATAGGGTATGAACAACCAATAGAAAATATTACATTACCTTGAACACAAGTAGAAGAAAGTATTTTAAAATTAAAAAACCTAAATATCTCCTACATACCACCCTTAATCCTGACATATCAACATCTAGAAAGTCACCTTGAAAAGTGTTGTCTCAGGTTTCGCTATTCAATATTCTTTAACCTTGAAAAATATTTTATAAGTAGCTTTGACATTAGAATGACACCAACATGTAGGCTCAGAAGTTGTTTCATGTCTTCTCTAAAACTTGTTTTCTTTGGAAAGGAGATATTAATTTCCACCTTTATTGTAGAACGTATCTTGGTGGTTCAATAAATCGCCTTTCTGTTAGGAAATTTGCTTTGAGACTTGCCAATCAGAGACAAAAACAAGTCACCAGGTCTGTTCTGAAGGTCAGACTTGAGGAAATAAAATTCTGTAGAAAGGATTACAGTTCAGGGAAGGACGTGGCACATGCCCCTTCAGGGAAGCATATTATTTCCCAGTGGGAACTGCACTATTGTCAACTTTGCCATGGAGATAATTGCCACCTTTTAATAACACAGATCTTTTCCAAAGGATATAATTAACAATCTGACTTTCATTTCAACTCTGAAGCTATTCAGAATTTATTTCTGTTTCAGTAACTGGGTAATTTTTCCACACCAAACACTTTTCACTGCAGATTTTAAAATACTGAAGAAAACTTTCCTCCAGTGACAAAGACTATGTCAAATAGGGTTCCATGACTTCAGTTTTTCACAGATAACATTTAGATTGAAACAACATGAGAAATGCCATGGACCTGGAACACTTCTGCAACATGCAGAATTAAATCAGTAGAGTCCTAAAGACTGAATTCCTTTTAAATTCAGGATCACAGAGAAATATGAGAAATTAAAAATTGTTGTATTTCCTTAGCAACAGTGTTAACCTGTCAAAAAGAGCTCATTCTGGCTTGCATTAGTGTTTGAGTATTTCTCACACTTCTGCATAAGCAAAGCAGTGCACATGGCACACCAAAAAACTAAGAATGCTTTCTACTTGTTATTTTTTTCTTCATTACTGACATGAAAGTAATTTTAATATTTTATTTTGAGCTTCAGGCAGCTAGTCAAGCTAAATGTAAAGAGATCAAACAGTTCCAGGTAATTCTGCATCAGAATTTTACAGTTATCATCAATACAAACCATTTTATTTAAGTTTCCACTGTAATCTTATTAATATTATTCTATAAACTTATTAAATTTTCTGTAAAGTATTTCCAATGCACCTTAGGTTTTTTTAGTGAAACTTTAGATTCTATTTTTTTCCCCCATATTTATCTTAAGAGGGAGTGATAAAAGTTCTGGTCTGTATTGTCAGCTCTGGCTTTTGAAAAAAGGTAATGAACAAAATTTTAACTTGGTTAGTACATCTCATAGAATGGTTCCTGTAAAGCATAAAGCCTTTGGTTTAGAACTGTCAAAGTGTTTCAATATAGGAAAATTTATGTCAAAGTTGTCCAAATATACTCTAAAAGCTGTATATGTAACATTTTTATAATAATTTCTTTAAAAAATAACAGTGAACTTTTTAAGGAAATTCTTGAGGACCCTAAGAAACCTTTCTAACAATTTCTTTCTTCCTTGAATTTCAGCAGCCCTACCAGGATTCTGGAGCTTTATGATCATTTAAAACCACTGTGAATTTAAATATTTACCCTTAAACTCAGTCCCACAATTCAAATAAAATTAAGAAAATTTGTCATAAGAATGTAGTTTATATTGAACTAAGCAAATACATTGTTCAGTTACTAACTAACATTTTTAATAAATATTAAAATTTATAAAATTCCTACACTTAATATTATAATTAAATCAATATATCTTCCTATTTGATTCTAAGTAGCAATAAAAATAATTTACTAGTTCATCATCTACTCAGGTTTAATTTTGTTAAGCTCCCTTTTGCACTAAAACAAACAAACACATCTATCAGCTGATCTATATTTTTAGAGCTAATTATACCAAGTTGCCTCAGACAAAATCTTGCCTTTGAGTAAGAAACTTTAATAGAATATTTGGTGTAGGGAAGTGCCTTAGTGACTCCTGTCAACAAAGATTACTGATGCAAATGACCAGTCATTCTTCAGAATTTTAAGAACAATGTATACTTAAAGGAAGGTGCTATAGAGATAATAATAAGGATTGGAGAAGTCCTCAGAAGTTTAAAAATAATTAAAAACATGTACTGAACATCTCCCTGCTTTCAATGAAGTAAGACGGAATTTTCAGATCCTTCCAGATCAAAAAACAATAATGAAAGAAATAGTGGTTTACCTTCTCTCAGTATAGAGTTTCGCATTATCTTTCCCTTCTTGCCTAAGAAAAAGCATTCATCCCATCACTCAAATGAACTGGCTTACCAAAGAATGTAAATAAACACTAGCAAAAATTAGAATTTAGACTGTTTATTAAGACAAATAAAAAACACAGTTCAACTAAAACCCTTGAACTTATAGAGGTAAGAGGGAAGTTCTGCAGTAGAGGATAAGGTTGACCAGCTTGGAGTAGCAAAGAGCAGACTTCTGAAACTGTGTTTGAGCATAGAGACATATTTCTCTGCCAAAGGACCTAATGTGTAACTGTGCTGTAGTCTTCCAATATTCAAATAATTTCTGTCCAAATGGTTTATGGCCAAGTGAGAAAAACTACATCAGAACTTTTGCAGAATTTGACCATGCATTCGTTGTCACATTCACTAAGGATTTAAACCAGCTTCAGATAGTAGGTATTGAAAGTTGAAGAGACCAACAAGAATTGAAGGGTTTTAGTTTCCCTTCAGATAAAAACACACATTAATTTAACCCACAGATTATTCCTTGCTTTTATATAGGGTTGAGGTTTATAGTTAAATCTTAATAGGCTCTAAAAAAACCCAATTTTGCTCAAAAATAAATTTTAACTAATGAACTGCAATGACTTTTGAACTGCCTAAACTGCAGCACATTCTTTACAAGACAAACTGTCCCATCAGTCAGACTGAGTCCTCTGGGATTTTAATGTTTGTAAATGCCCTTAACTGGTAAGTGACTGTGTGATGATTCCTCCCCTGAAGAGGACATTTCTTTTGTTTTTTACTTTATCCATTTTGCCATGGGGATTATGAAGATGACTGGCATCCTGAGTACAATAGACTGCCAGCCAAAAAACAAGGAAAGTCATTTCAAGTCAAGTTTTGTAACTAATTCTCACTCTACTGTTAAATATTCTTCCCTGGAAAAAAAAAGTTATAAAACAACTCTTTGGGAGACCTGGTTTGCCATCACTAGCAAACTTAAAATCTTATAAAGAGAATCTTAGACAACTGTCTTGGGGTGACTTGAAGATGTGTATCCCCTATTGCCTGCTCTATGCCCAGACATGAATCCTGTGCCTTTTCTTTAGCTTTAAAACTAACTAAAGGAGAGGGGGGAAAGCTGGTGGAATTCCTTTGGCACTGTGTTCAGAACACAGATAAACTCACTGGCTTCTCCTGCCTGGCTGCTCCACTTCTGCAGCAGGAAGGAGAATTACATTCCTTTTGTTTTCTAGCTTTTTGTTTGTTAGATAAAGCAAGGAGTTTTCCTCGAACTTCAGTTTCTTCTTCTTCTCTTCTAGACTGTTCAACAATACCAGAACACACCAGAAGAGCCCACAGCAGTTGGCCCAGAGAGGCCCATGCCAAACAGTCAGCTTTGGCCAACTTCAAAGAGAGACACCACACCCACAAAAAGGACTCTGAAATTTACCAGTTTCTCTCCACAGCTAGAGGTTTCATCATTTAGCATTATTCTTTTCCCGTGCTTGCATGCACTTTACTTGTTAAATAAATAGTTTTTTCACTTTCCTCTGAGGAAAATTATTTTTGAACCTGGTGGAGGAGGGGTGGCTGTAACCTGCCTTCTATCAGAAGATGTTAATTTTGGACATTCCTCCAAGTTTGTCTCAAATTGGGACACCAACTTATGCAGTATTTCAATACAGTATTTAAATTTTTTTCCATTAATAATTCCTGCTCTTCCATTTATCAATGCCATGGAGGTGGGGAAGGAAGGTTAAGTCCATTATTTCAAGAATACAAGAAAATGTTATCTGATTAAATGTCGATCTAAAAAAAAAAAAAAAAGATTCGGTTTATTTTAGATGTATTTGAGCTAACCTATGATCTTTAGATAAGAAAATCTGAATTATTAAATTTTCATCATCTGAAAATGCTATATTTATATTTTGAATTTATTAACCTTTAACCCACAGTAGTAACTTTTCAGCAACTAATGGAAGATATTCTTGTATATATAGATGATATAATGGAGGAATCAACTTGCATAAGGAGACCTCTGAATGAAATAATGAATGTATAACCATGCATGTATCTTGAAAATTGTTTTGGTTCCTCTAATAGTCTGGCAATACATACTCCAATATCAGCTTGATACCTTGAAAAAACTCTTTTCATTTCTCTTGTTCAATAACTTGATTTCATCAAAAATCAAATTTGATCAAACTATTTTTGAATTTTTATTTCAGTTGGCAAAGTAAAAATTAATAAACTGCTATGACTGAAGGAAAGGTCGGGGTGAGATCAAGCTGTACAGGGACTCCCCAAGGTTCAGGAACCTCATCATGATCCTTGGTATCCAGTTAGGCGAGGGGGGCCAATGCTGCAAACACACAAGGGAGACTTAAATGTCTCCAGGGCAGGCAAGCAACCCAGAGCACAGCAAACAAGAGTAGGCAAAGAGGGGTGTGGCATATTGGTAAGGGTGTGGCACAGCAGTCTGCATGGCAGTTCATCCTTCTACGGCCCTGTGCTCTTCAATGTCTTCATAAATGACTTGGACGCAGGACTCGAATGGCTTCTAAGCAAGTTTGCAGATGATAGAAAACTAGGAGAAACTGCTGACTCCCTTGAGGGCAGAGAGGCCCTGCAGAGACCTCAACAAATTAGAGGACTGGGCAGACACCAACCCTATGAAGTTCAACAAAGACAGGGATCCTGCACCTGGGATGGGTCATCCTGGATGTACAGACAGACTGGCGAATGAGAGGCTGGTGAGTAGAGCTGTGAAAAGAGACCTGGGGGTCCTGGTCGACTGCAAGTTGAGCTGACTCAGCAGTGCCTTGGCAGCCAGGAGGGACAACCCTGTCCTGGGGGGCATCAGGCACAGCATCACCAGCTGGGAAAGGGAGGGGATTGTCCTAATCTGCACTGCACTGGAGCAGCCTCAACTCGAGTGCTTTGTGTAGTTTTGGGGGACACAATATAAGAAAGACATTAAGCTGGTGGAGAGAGTCCAAAGGAGGGCCACCAGGATGGTGAAGGGCCTTGAGGGGAAGCTCTATGAGGGGCAGCTGTGGTTATTTGTTCTGTTCAGCCTGGAGAAGAGGCGGCTGAGGGGAGATATTCCTTCAACTTCCTCTTGAGGAAAAGAGAAGGGGCAGGCAGTGATCTCTTCTCTGTGGTGACCAGTGACAGGACCTGGGGGAATGGCCTAAGTTGCATCAGGGAAGGTTTAGGTTTGATATCAGAAAAAGGTTTTTCACCCAGAGAGTGGCTGGGCACTGGAACAGGCTCCCCAGGGAGGTGGTCACAGCACCAAGCCTGACAGAGTTCAAGAGGTGTTTAGAAAATACTTTTGGACATGTGGTGTGACTCTTGGGGAGAGTCCTGTGCAGGGTCAGGAGTTAGACTTGATGTTACTTGTGGGTCCCTTCCAACTCATTCTGTGATTAACAGTGCTAACAATTATGAAATTCAATGCTGTCATCTTTCTGAAATAATAAATCCCCCCAAACGTAAAACTATACATCAAATGGAGGAAATAACACCAGAATTAGTTTTACTTCATCATACTAATATTAGCTAGGGGATTTTTTTCCAACCATAAAAATTACAAAAGCCATGATGAAACACAGTTGCATTTCCCAATTTCCTGAGCTTGAATTTCATCACTTTTTTTCCCTGCACAGCCATCAGCAAATAGGCCTATGTCAGCTAAAGTCTGTGAATGCTAGTCATCTATCAGTTTCTTTTTTGAGACTCTAGCATAAAACAGTATTTTAACAGTGTGCTCTTTCTAGGTCAGCACTTCTGAAGTGTCAAAGATCCTGAGGGAAAAGGAAGAATTCTAGTTGGGAAAAAGTCTACCCTGAGTCAGCGTCTGTGTAGTTTATAGCGTGAAAAGCTCAGGCAAAATTTTTATAAGAGAATGCAAAAGGCAAGGAGAAATGTACCCATAACCTATATTATGATCCATATTTTTATGTCTCATAAGTTATACAAAAGGAATTCTAGCAATAGAAGAACACTAGTCAATTTTTATATAAAGAGAAATGGAGACTGTCAAAATCTATTGTATTCTCCCTGTGTCACAGGGACAGAGTTCTATCCTAGCTTCATTTTAATACAAAATCAGGAAGGAGACATTCAATTTCATTATCTTTATCTGAATGTATTTTTTATATGCCAAATTGATAAAAAATATTGAGTATCCCTTTCAAAATCAGGAAGGCTGTATTTTCAAAAGAACATTTTGTCAACAAAACAGAAACAAATTTTCAAATATAAAATTCCCAGCAGTAAAAATAAAAAGCAACTTAATAAAAAACAAATTAATAAAACACTCTTCCATGTAATTTTCTCTTGTTTTGCTTTGATATGATGCTTCTTTTAAATGTCCTAGCTAATTCTTTAACAAGCAGTCAGGGACAGAGTTACAGCTTTTAAACTTGCTTTCCTGTGTGAGTACAACTCCTTTTTATGCCATGTGTACACAATAAGGCAGGTGGTCTACCCGGTCTCATAGCCCTGGCTCCTTTTCCAAGGAATCATTAAAAGCAACCACTTCTTCCCTTGCTCAGGCAACTGGATTTCCTACTGCTGAAGGGTAAGGAGGGACAAATGCAGTTCATCTGACTTTCATGCCAGGGTGAAGTTAAGAACAGAGAAGACCAAAACCCAAGACCTGGGAAACACTCTGTGTACCACAACACATTTCTCCATTATCTTTTTCTCCTGACAAGCTGAGCTGCAAGATTATACTGCATGTTTTAAGGACAGGTTCTCACATTTGTTCCAGATTCCCATGGAATTCCTTCCCAATTTGACTCCAGTGGTAGCATACGATTTATAAAACCAGGCATTTTTTCCACAGGGGCTCTAAAAAGACTACATAGGTCAAATAATCTGTCCATTTTTACAAACTTAATTATTCCTTCATGAGACAAAGCTACCAGTTCATATGAGGTGGACAGAAATCTTGCCAAAGAACTTCTTTAGTGAAGTTCTTCATGGTCTTGGAAGTCCCCTTTTACTTAGCAAAAATGATTTACTGTCTAAGATGATTTTCTCTCATTCATTCAGTTTTTAAAACAATGTTCAAAACTCCCAGTTCAGTATGAACACTTTAGAAATGTTATTCTAATTAAGGGTAAAGAAAGAAAAATTAATTCATTCACCTGAAGTTCATGGCAAGAGAACAGAGTATGGAATCGCAAATGCTATCCACAACACAAATATATTTCCCAGATTTTTTTTCTCTTTATGTTTTTACACAGAAGATTGAACTTTTCTGTTTCCCCATGCTTTACACCTTTCAGACATAATTTTCATGGTTTTCCACTATCTGAGGTGCTACACTCAAAAGAATCTACTCCCAGTATTGTCAGGACCTAACACAGATTTTGGTAGATACTAATGCAACAGGCTTAAACCTAGATGATTTTAAAACAGATTTCTACATGAGAAGACAATTGATATTTATCCATGTGGGCAATTTATCTTCTTCTGTACAACTATCTCACATCAACAGTTTCAGTCTTTGCTTTAGCTTTCTAAGAAGACACTATAAATACCTTTTAAGGTTGAAATATATATTTTATTGTGTTATATCTTCTTTTCCCTAGTGTATGGTGTAATGCATCCACCAGTTCTCTTTTAATACTGTAGATTAATTTGGGGTAATTCAGTTCTACCATGTTACCAGTGATTCATGATCTGCAGGCTCTTCTAAATTCTAAGTGAGAGTACTGAGTGAATTAGGGATAAACTTTCTTCAAGTGTTGTAGGGCAATTATAAGCACAATGGAAATTTCACAGAATTTAAAAGCAAAATCAGATTCTGCACAGTGTGATTAATTTTGAGTTCTCCCTCCAGAAAATGTAAGTATTCAGTTTCTTAGTGTTAATTACAATAGATTACTAAAGTTTAATTTAGATTGCTTGAATGACAAGTCCAGTCACAAGTGGTAGACTGCTAATAGCAAAAAAGTGTTTTTGAAAGACTTTCAATTCAGTTCTTTGACATAGATTAGATCACAATGCATTTTATTAACTTCAGAAGTGGAAGAAGAAATGCTGGCTTTGCATTGCTCTTGTTAGAGAATAAAGGCACACACATCAGTCAGTCAGTCACTAGTCAGATTTCTGATGTAGATGCTTTACCAGCCAAAGGTTGTTTTGTGCTGAAGTGTTATACAGGAATTCTAGGAAGTGTAAATAGTTAATAACAGTTGTAGAAAAAGAGGTGTAACAGCTGACCTAAGTTTCTTTATGCTGCTTCAGATACAGTTGCCTTGTGTGTACACAGCGTTTGCTGTGCCAGTTACTTCTGATGGTCTCTGCTTATTACAAAATGGCATTTCAGTATCTGTATATCTGCTCTGTGTATCTGTACTGTCTATACTTTGCTGCCACCTAAAATGAGGAAATATTTTTTGATATAAAACTGCACTTACAAGATAGATGGTAAAATCCAAATCTTTCAAACTTTCTGAAACAAAGTAAAGCAAAACAGAAAAAACAGCAGTATTTTTCTAAGCAATCTTTTCCACTCTGTCACATTAGTATCAAAGAACCAAAGCCTAGTGCTCTCACACTGCTGGTGAGAAACTTGGTGAAACTTGTCTAGTTGAACTGTATGCTGGATCTCTGTAACTCTCCCCAATACCACTAACCCATTTTTGGAGAAGGCTGGAATTTACATTATAAATAGGTATTCTGTATCATTTACTGCCTCAAAACATTAAATTACCTTAAAATTCTTCATGCTCTAGTTCAGGAAAGTGGCATTATAATTTTTAGTTTATCACTGAGATAAAAAAACCAAAACAGGTTTGCTTTAAATAATAATAAGTAAAAATCAGCAGGGAATGCTGGATTATCATTAGGAACCAATCTGTGAAACTGATTTGGGGGGAAGAAACCTAGATTTATAAACATTTTAAACAACAAAAGAGTTAAAACTGAAACCAAATATTAACTCAGTGAATGACCAACACTTTAGCAAATTAGCCAATGACCACCTTCAGCTCATTTACAACTTTCAAGCAACAACAGGGAGATAATAAATGTGTTTACAGCAGATGAGTCTTGCATTTTAGAAAACTGTCAGAGTGAATAAGGCTATAGACACACATACATGGATTTAAGTGAAATCAAGACAAATTCTAGAATTTCTGGCAACTACTTCCATAGCCTTTTTGGCCACATTTATGCTGCCTCTAAGAGTCAGTCCAGCAAGGGCACACAGAAGTGTCCATCTGTTCTGTCAGTGTTTCAGGCTCTTACAAATCCCATGGGCTTCTTAGTGCAAAGGGCTCCCTTTAGACCTCTCTGGGGCAAGCTCTTCCTACATTTGTCTAGAGGCATGTAAAACATCATGGTCAAATAGAAGGAACTCTGCCTCACTCCTGGCATACTGAAGATTGTTTACAATTGCTGGCATTTTGCAAAGTGTCAGGGCTTGCAGAAATGGCTCTGGATTACTAAAATAATTTCACTAAGAGTGATATAACAAAGAATTATATTTCAGACCAGGGCCCCTGGGCAGACACCACTCTACCTGCTCTGTATGCCTACTTGTACATGGATTTCAAAAGGTTAAGACAAAATTGCGTGGCAAAATAACAGTACGTATTTGTTCTAATTGCTACATTATAGTAGAAAAATACTTAACCAGTGTATCACTTTCAAGTACTCTCTCTCGAAACAAAGCCAGCCTTTTTCACAAGGCCAGCTGTTTGTTCTTTAAAGTTACAAACTGGATGCTTGAAAACCTGAATTTCATCATTAGTCTGAGTCTTTTAGAAGAGTAATATGAATTGATCTGTCAAACACAGAAAACAGAAATAATGCTGAATGCTTCAACTCAAGGCAGCAGGGATAGGACTAGGTGATTTTTATGGTCTCCTCTAACCCTTAACATTCTGTGATTCTGTGAACTATGATTTGTATCTGTTTTCTCTTTCAAGAACTCATTTCATTTTATACCTACTGAAATGAAATAATACATATGTTCCACATCTGTAACACAGGACTGTCTAACTTGGGAGTGAAAACTGATATTTCTACATCATGAAATATTATCAGAAACAACAGATTATATTAAAAAAAAAAATCAATCTCTTTATCAGCTAAAGAGGGAAAGCAGTTTTCTCTATGGCTGACCTGTTCAGAAGTTTATTTTAAATGTTGTTTCCTGATTCTCCTGTCTCAGTTCTCTTCCCTTAAAAAAAGACCATAAACCCTCTAAGAAAAATAAACTTACTTTCTGTGCAATAATGTGTATATTGAATCAACACTGCCTGCTGTGTCACTTAATTTTTGAATCACTGAGCTTTAAAGTCATAACTGCCTAATATGTAAAAACCATTTCAAGGGGGTTTAATGCTCCTGTATCTTGTATGTACCATAATTTAAATGCTTATTTGGGTTCTCTCAGAGTTATGAATATATAAACTGAAATGTTATGAATTCCTAACGTGTAGTCAACTTCTTTTTTTTTTTTTTNGTGAGGCTGTTCCAGAGAGACCAAAAAAATCCAAAATTTGGAACATTTTTTTAAAATTTCAGTACCTGAAAAATCTTGTTTATTTACCTGTGTTGTTCCTCTCTAAGAGGGATTCTTGGGCTTTTGCTTGATGCTCAAATCTCTTAAGTATAACTAGCTAAATGTAGTTTTCTCCTTTTCTCTTAATTTATTATTTGCAAGATCTTCTGTTATGGTCAGACCTTCACAAAATATTTCTGGCATTTATGATATCCTTGCTGAATTGAATTTGCTCTCCAGGGTCCTGAAACCACAAGAAAAGATTGCAGCTTCCCTTACTCTTTTCTTGAGGAACATACTGCATTAATTTAAAATTGGTATACTCCCATTTTCTGAGCACAATAAATGGCATTGTTGTAAACCTATGAAGTTCTATATAATCTGGAGAGCAAAATTAAATATTTCATAGTGTAGTCTCTTTTCCTGTATGTCACAACAACAGCACATCAAACCGAGGATATCCAAGAACAGCAATGCATCTGTAAGTCAAAAGCTACAAAGCAGGGAAAGTAATTTCTCTCAACAATCTGAGTCCAGTGTAATTCATGAAATTATTGTCTCATGGCTTTGACAAAAGAAAAAGAATATTAAATTGCTATATACATGTATTTTCAAGTCTGAACAATTAATTAATCTGCCTTTCATTACACTCTAGATCACAGAGCCTTAAGCCAATAACTTCTGCAATGGTCTCACTCCCATATCCCTTAGGCAAACCGTGTTCTTTCCCAACTAACCAAAATGAATTCTATGTATCAAAATATCATTGCAGGCAAAGATTTGTAGAAAAACTAATTTCAAGTGTAGGAAAACAAAGTATAGACAGAGTTGAAATCCAGAAGTTTTCTTCATGAAGAACAACCTTAGTCACATGAGTTGCAACTTGTAACTATCCTGTACATCTTCAAGGGTTTGTAAATTAGCAAGGCAAACTGGCAAGAAAATTCATGGGTGTTGAGTATCTCTGCCATAAATAGCTTGATACTAAAACTCTCAAGCGAGAATTTTGCATTTAACAAGATTGCTGTATGCAGAGAAAGTGCATCAGATCTTCAGTTTTACAGGTCAAATTAATTATTGATAAAACTTCAAATTTCAATAATTGCGGGCACCACATATAAGCATAATTTCCAATGTCTTTTGGAAGAGAACACATTTCAGGAAATACAGGACTTAAAGTACTGCAGAGAGGAAAAATAATCTATATCCTTTCCTGGCATAGGGAAGATATTTACAGGGAATATACTTATAAAGAGCTTTAAAACTATGTGCAGCAGATGATATTGCCTTAGCTTAGGCTTTACTATAAGTATTAACATTTAAAGAGCTAACAATCTGTAAGTATTGCCATTATTATTATTTCATGAGGACTGGGCATACACTGATCTTTACTGATAAGGCAGTTGCTTTCCCTGTCAGTCTAGTCTCTTGAATTGCACAAAAACCTTCAATCTGTTAAATGACTCCATTTTATATCACAGATTTGCCAAACTCTACAAGGACAGGGTCTGGTTGTTTTCCAAAGAAACCTGAATATCCTTTCAGAAAAACACATGGACAGATGGCCTTCTTCCCTGCTGATGTTACACTAGAGCTCTGCTTGGAGGGAAATTCTGTCAACTTCCCTGAGTCATATTTTTGTCTAATTTATTTTGAAATATTAAATAATGTGGTAAAGTTCTTTAATACATGTTATATTACGGTTCAATGTAGTTTTATTGATGCAGAATGTTCTATGTTTCTCTATTTTTTTATCGTGGGGAAAAAATAGCATGCAACAATCTACCAAAATAAAGAACTTAGAGGAACAGTATTTTATAGACACTTCTTAAACTATTTTCTTCAATTTAGTTCACTTAGAATAAACACTGCCATCCCCAATACTTAGATGGTGCAGAAAACATGCACTCTCAAAATGGTTTTAGCAATTGCAAATTGATGAAGATCAGAGTAGTCAGAATGAATTTATGAGGAAGAAATGCCTGACCAAACTGACAGCCTTCTACAATGAAATTACTAAATCAGTGGATGAGAAGAGAGCAGTAGATGTTGTTTTTCTTAAGGTTTTGACCCTGTCTCCCATGATATCCTCATAGACAACATTATGGTCTACATAAAATGACAATTAAGTGGACTAAAAACTGCCTGTTAAACAGCTGCATTCCAAGCGTTGTGATCAGTGGCACAAAGCCCAGATGGAAGCCACCCCACTAGGAGTGTACCTTTGGGATCCATACTGGAACCAACAGTGTTTAATTCCTTCATTACTGACCTGGACAATATAGCACAGAGTGCACGTTCAGAAACTTCATATGACACGATACAGGGAGGAGTGGTTGATACACCAAATGGTTGTGCTGCCATGCACAGGGACCTCAGGTTAAAGTCAAAAGTCTCCTGAGCTTCAGTGGGAAGAGCATCACCAACAGTTCTACCTAGCCTTGCATGAACCATCTGGATTTCTAGGACCACTTCTGGGCTCTCCAATATGAGAAAGACACCAACCTACTGAAGCAGAGACCCTCGAAAATTGTGAAAGAATTGGACCATGTGTCATAAGATGGAAAAGATGCTGAAAGACCTGTACTGTTCAGGCTGGAGAGCAGAAGCCTGGAAGCTAAGGGTCTTAATAATGTCTATAAATACCTGATAAAAGGGAGGAGGATGACTGAGCCAGAGCCCTCTTCATGATGCCTAGTAACAGGAAAAGAGGCAATCGGTGCAAACTAAGATACGAGAAATTCCATCTAAATATAAGAACAAAAAATAGTCCGAGTGACTTAAAGCACTGCAAGAGGTTGCCCAGAGAGGTTTTGGTGTCTCCATCCTTAAAAATATTCAAAACCTGACTGAGCAGCCTGCTCTAGCTGGCCCGGTTTTGAGCAGGGGATTGGACCAGCAGAGGTAAATTCCACCTGCAGTAAATGTTCAACTGTAGTGATTCTATGAACAGATACAAGTATGGAGTGATTAAGTCTTGTTCCTCAGGTTCCCCATTTGACTGTGGGGTCCCTCCACAAATAAAGCCGACAGCACTTTTTTTTCTCAGAAGTACATTGATAAACATGGTGATGAAATCAATCTGGATCAAGGTGAATTTATGTATTTTTTAATGTATTTGCTCTTGTATAAAGACCTCCCTTTTCTTGAAAGCTGGTATCTTACTGCACCTCAGTAAGAAGCACTTTCAAAGCATATCCTCAAAAACCTTTGTGATCTCCAGGAGGGAAACATGAAGATCAGCTTTGTTCCAGAATTGCACTAGAGACTCTTGGGTGGTACTTATCAGAGAAAAAAATTCTGTGGATTAGTTTGACATTTACAATAGCACCCAAAAAGAACATTCAGGTTGTTCTTAAACTTTTAAAGCTTCACAGAAACAGTCAGTATCTTATTTGGCATGTGTATTACTTAAAAAAAAAATTGTAGGGTAAAAAAGTCCTTTGACAAAACTTAAGTCTCCTTTTATGAAGTATACAACAGCCTGATATTTCAGAATTGTATCATCTATATCACCATGCTGTCATCTAAATCAATTTACAAGTGCATGGTATTTATTAATGGAAATAAATTAACTGATATTAAAAATATTAGTTTACAGTAACAACCATTTGTTACAAAGCTTCTTGCTTGTAAATGTGTACCTTAATGCTATATATAGTTCTTCCTGGAGAGGTTTATTTATTTACCAAAGACTCCTCTGAGACAGTTAATACTCATATTTTGTCACCAGCAAATACTCAGAAGATATTGCCCTGTAAATCAATTTTTCCTTGATTTTTCAAAATACCTTTGTCCCTTGGTTCATTTCTTTCTGCAGGCTACATTCTTGCTTCAAATCAAATAGTCCTACACACTGACTGAGGAAATACATTACTGCTCTCACTAAATGTATCACCAAGAAGTACCAAAAGAAACTCCTATGAACAATCATCCAGTGGCATGAAAAATTCTCCACACTAAGGCAAACTGCTATGTAATTTTTTGCATGAACTTCAGAATGGTACAGATAGAGACACATTTCTGAAGTAAAAGTCCATGGATAAAACCATGCCAAATTAGTCCTCGCAGCAGGTCTAAACAGGAAAATTGAGTAATCGACAGTCTCTAAATCAGTACTAAGCGATCAGATCTTTACAGGCTGTTATTAAAATTGGTGGTGCACTAAGATAGCTCCAACACATTTGTACCTACTATATATTTTCAGTGCAGATATAAAGCACAGGATTGTGCCTTATATATATTTTTCAAAAGATATTATAGAATTAGAATAACAAAAGTGCACTGCCCTTATTAAAACATAACCTACTATTAAAACATATGAAATGCAAGCCATATTACATAAACTTGGTGTTTGCAAAAAAGCGTATACAGGCATTTGATGCAATTGCATTTACAGTGGATAATCTGCCACAGACATTTACATGAGTTTTTACTCTTGTTGAGAAATTTATGATTTTTAGATACAAGAAAGGAAAGAGGCAACAAGACTGGAACCAAAACTGATAACAAGAAGAGTAAGGAAAGATAATAGAGTCTGAAAGACTGGCTATGTTCAGATTTTCTAACTTTTTTTTTTTTTTTTTTCAGGTAAATCCACTATCCTGCATCTGGCAAGGAAATTGTTTGTTTGTCTCTTATTAATTTATTCACATGCTGCTAATTTATAAGCAGTGATAAACCACCAAGAATTGTCATAAGAGAAAGAACCAAAATTGAGGGGCATCTATCACCTCTCTGGGTAGCCTGCTGCAACATTTCAACACCCTCATTGTAAAAAAAATTTCTTCCTTATATTTAGTCTTAATCTACCTTCTTTATTTTAAAACCCCTTGTCCTATCATTACAGGCCCCCACTAAAATGTGTTTTCCCATCTTTCTTACAAGCCCCCCCTTTAATATTGAAAAGATGCAATAATGTGTCCTTGGAGACCTTTTTTTTCTCCATGCTGAACAGCCCCAGAACTCAGATCTCTCAGCCTTAAATATCAATTAGTATGCCTATTAACTGCAATGCTGATATTGATTCGACAACAGCAAAGGCTGAAAAGTCCCTTTGAAATTCATGGCCACAGGTAATCACCAACCATAAACTTGGTTTCCACAGTAGCTGAACAATTTAAAGGTTGTTACTACAAACATCTATAGTGCCTCAGATGAACCTATATCATTAGGCAAAGGCTCCAGGTTACAACTGCACTTTGGTGTAGCAGGTGAAATTTCATTGCAGCTTATTTGCAAGTTAAGAATTACCTTTGTGGAATTAAATATGAAAATAAAAAAATTAAAAACACAGCTACTGATCTTTTAAAATATTAGGCTGATGAATACAAAGCATGTTGAGGTAACAGTGGGCTTTCGGCTTTTCAATTTTTAAACCTTTTTCTAAATAAATCACATCACAGAGGTTGTCAAAACACTGGATATTTGAGCTCTCAGCTACCTGATAATGGAATTTTTAATCTCCTTTCATAGAGACACATCTGAAATGCATCAACTGAAGTATTTATTTAAAATAAGTCATCAACAAAAATAATAATTGACAATTTAAAGTGTTGGTATTACTTTCTGTAGTCTTAAGAATTAATTCATGACTTCTGCATTGCATTGGTTGCACTGTGGAAAAGTTCTGATAAGGACCCAACTTATAGAGGAATCCCATTTTAAAGATTTTTAAATAACGACATTAACTAAAAACATTTTAAAATTAAACCTGTGATTTGAAAGTACATCTTTCTCCCAGGAGCTAAATTAAATAGACTGCTTTTGTTGTTGATTGAAGTGGAAACATAAGACTAAAATACATATTATATATAAAGAAATGTAGGGCTTCTCTATCCCTTCTGTTCTAATACACTAACATGAGATAGCTAAGAAAGCATAAGGTCAACAGATTGAAAACTATTAAGTTGCTGTGTTGGGTTTTTGGGGCTTTTTTGGGGGGGTTGGGGAAGAATATGTGTATGTGTGGGTGGTTGGGAAGAATGTTTCAAGTTGTTTTTTGGGGAAGGGTTTTATAAAGCAAATAATTGACCTAAGAGACTTAACAGGGATACACATCAGTCTAAACAGTTTAAGAAAGGATTAGAGATTATCACAAGGAAGCAGTACACCTACTGCTACAATAGATATGGCTGCAAGAAAAGAAGAAAACAAACTACCTAAATTTTCACGTTGCAAGGTCTGAATCAGTCATTAAGTGACAGAAACCAGGAAGGCTGAAGGAGCATAATAAACATCCCACACACTTCTGTGTGAAGGTTCTCTGGACAATTCCAGAGAAACAAAACTAAAACAGGAAATCAGTTACTAGGATAAACTAAAATGGTAATTGTTGGCTCAAGGACATGCCATTTTTTGGGGCATCCTCCCTCTAATACTTTAAGTCTGAAAAAAGTTTCCTAATTTTTTTTTTTTTTAATTTACAATGAATTAATTTTAAAACTAATTTAACCTAGTCTTACATTTAGAGAGAATTATCAATTTTTACTTACAAAATGAAATTAAGAAACAATCCTGATCTATTATGGAGTTAGGTTAAAATTTTAGTTGTTAACAGCATTTGTATTTTGGCCAAAATCTCAGTCTTTATTACTGAGTCTATTATTTCTTTTACCCTCCACAGAGATTTCCTCATTCTAAAATCCATGAGAAACAAGTTAGTAAATGTAAAAAAAAGAGAATGCTTTAGCTATATACCCCTACTTCCAAAACCAAAACACAGCCCCATAAACAAACAAAAAACCCTCCACAAATGCTTCTTGAATATCAGGGCAGTTTGGTTTCTGGTTTGGGTTTTTTCAAGATTTTTCATTGCAAACTGCAAAACAGGTATGACTGAACAAAAATCAAGTCCTTTGAAGATAAACTGGAAATAATCTTTTCTAATTCCTTTCTACTTGGGCATGCAAATATAGTTAAAGTTAACTTCTGCAAATTTTAAGAAGTTAGAAAATTTAGCTGATCTTGCTAGAAAAATAAACAGTAGCAATAAATGTACTTCTAAGAAGTCTTAAAATGATAGTATTTATATATGCCAGGATTTCTATTGAGACTGAACAACATTGAAATATTTTCACTTCACATATTAAAACTGAATCCTGATTTTGTTCAAGTCAAATCAAGCTTCCAGAGATTTTAATAAAAGCATGATTAGTTATTTTAGTCAAAATAGAAGAAAGCAAGAGTTTATTGACAAGATTTTCAATACACTTGTCTGCCCCGCTGACAGTAACACCTCAGGCTTGGCACACATTTTCTAAGTCATTGCTACTCAAATTAGGTCCATTTGCTGGGCTATTTCAATTCAATTAATGTCTCTCAGCTGGTGTAAAACCAATATCTCAAGGCTGGCATATGATTTCCTTTTCTTTTAATTCCCTTTTCAGTGTGTCCTAATGGGGTAGGTAAGGGAGACATGAAGAATGACTGGAATTTCCTGTAAGACTGTAAAGGCAGTAGCTTCTGAAAAGATATAATTTACACAAGAGGACAATTGGACTGAGAGATACCTGAATTATTAGAAATGACCACTCAGTACTGTGGCTGTTGAAAGAGATGAGACACAAGGTGCAGATAATTATTTTTTCATGAAAAAAACAACACACTTAAATCATAATTAAATATCTCAACTTATCATATTAACCTTTGTGGAAAATTTGTGATTTTTTCTGTGAAGTAACCCCTTATCTTCCCAACCTGAACCACAAAGATAACTCACAAAGGCATAAATAAATTTAGGTTGATAATTTCATTTCACTTACACTGCACACACACTGAGGAAGCAGACTTATACTTCCGGCATGGAATGAATCTTCACATTTCAAAATACAAATGATATTGGAAATTTTGTGTCCAACATTGTATCTGATGGAAATGGCACAGCTGTTACTTCAGTCACACTGGCCTGCATACCAGTAAATTATGCTTTTTGCTGAGAAGAATAATGGGAAGAGAAAATTTCTCAGACCCTACTTTTTCTTCTGGTTAAGGAGCAATATGCACACCTGCTCTAAAAATTGGATCATTTTCAAAAAACATGAAAATTTCCCAGCACTTAAAAGAATTCTAATGGTGGTGGTCCATTCTCCACTCTACATTCTGTGAAAGGATAAGAGGCAAAGACTCATTTAACACACTTCTTTACCTTTCAAACCAAGGCTTGAAGCTACATCAGAAAGCAGTATTAGTCAACTTCTACAACTACAAAAGGCAAAATAAAACTCAAAGTCTTTTTCACTGTGCAGAAGTTTTTCCTGAACCTGGCACAATTAATCCACTGCAAGGCAAACCAATCAAACTTGGAACATTCTGTAATCATTATTTCCTAGCCATCTAAACTGGTTGGGAAAGTTATTTTCATGTTTTGCCATGCTTTAAAAGCATGAGAACTTCCTCCTTTATTCTGGAAATTCAAGAGGTTCCTGGAATCAAACTAGTTATGAATGTTACATAAAATGAGATAACTTTTTGAAATGGGATTTATTTTTTTTTAATCAAAACCAGAAAAAAAATATGCATCATCTTGGAGACCACGGTTCTCTTGCCTTATGTCACCCTGACCAAGATCAGAGACTTAAATATTACTCTTGTTCTACTCTATGTCTGTGATGAGGATCACTTTCTCCCACTTTTGCACAAATGCAGAATTACATGCACAAGAGAATCAGAAATATTTAGATTAATTCTTGCAGATGATGGTGATTTATTCTCATGGAGGATAGAGAAAAAACAAACCAAAACCAAACAAAATATTTCATGGAGGAAGGCAAGTCATAGGGTGCCTGGCTCCAGAAAGTCAGTGACACCTTCAGTTCCTCAGACCATGGTACACTTTGCATTCTGCCTTTATGATAAAATTTTATTCACTTTTCAAAGGAAAAGAGCAAACCCTGTGAAAAGTGTTATGTGATGCTGCATTCCTAATGCATTTCTGTAAGAAATATGATATCATGATACCATAAATAAATTTGCTGAGAGTCAGAGCTTTACTTGTATTATTTTGGAAGGAAATATTTGAGACAAGACAGATGAATTAAATCTTTCCTAGTTTTCCATCTTACTTGACAGAGCTACTGCATGCTTTCATATTTCTAGTGTTAGTGATTCTGCCTCCAAAATATCTGAAAGGATGAAGATATTTACTAGATACAATTCACAATAAAACTGCTTATTCTTCTTTCCCAATCAGGAGAAATATCATCATGAGTTTCATCTTTTAATGGGGACATTATATTAGTAGCCTCATTAGTAAAACTGTTTAGTAAAGCAATAAATAATGCCAGGCTCTACTCTTTACAGCTGCTGATTAGAAAACCCATTACATCTCATGAGCAATTTATAGCTCATCAGTCTCAAAACACAAAGGAAATAAATTATAAGAGAAGGATGAGCTTAGAATGACGCCTACAAGTCCAATCTTCAAGAGAGGAAACAAAATAATATTTGTAATAATAACAGAGGGCACTGAATATTAATGGGTGATCTCAGTATGCTTGATATAGAATACTCCATGAAAATAAGAATACTTCTGTGCTTTTTATTAATACCCTCATTGACTGATGTTCTTATTTGCTTACGTTGTCTAACAGCACACACAATCATTTAAAGTATGTAGCTGATGACCTTCTGTGAGGTAGGGATGTGCTGTTAGCCCTGTTTTGCAGACAAGAAATTGAGGTGCAGAGACCATCTTGTCTGAAATGCTGGAGAGAGCTATGGACCTTTAGAAATAAATACTGGTCAAGTTCTGTTTCTCCTAACCATGGTACTCCATCATCATACAAAACACGAATTGTATAAAGGTAATAAAACTAAAGTCTAAACATTCCTGTATTGACTAGAAATGGTGCCTTCTGGTCTCAAAAACAGTATGAAACATGGAGGTACTGGAAGGCAAGACATTCTTTTTAGATATATTTTATCTTAAAAGGCTTATCTTAGTCTAAAAATGGTTAATTTATTTACTGTTGAAGAGTGTTACCAAATTTACCCTTCATTCTTGTGTTAAAGAAGTGGAAAACCAAAACATATAGGAAGTGAAGCAAATAGTCGTTCAGTTTTCCAGCTTTCTACAATAATGATGTTTTTTTAATAACACATTTTCATTAACTATTTTGACAATATCACAACCAGTTTAGAATTACATCTATTAAAAAAAAAATAAAGCAAAGAAGTAAAACATTGAATCACCAAAGATTATTCAAAGATACAGAAAGAAGACTGAATAAAAATAGAGCCCAATAAACATGTAAGCAGGCACATATAGCAAATTCTCAAGACACTATGATCCTAAGACATTACAGTGATTTGTAAAATACATTTTTAAACACATTTCCTAAACATACTCTAGATTATTGAAGATTCCAAGTGACTGAAAAAAATAATTTAAAAAATTAAAAGGATAAAATCTTTTAGCACGGAAATGATGAACTACATAGTTACTTGTGAAATTTCTGAATAACCATATGCATATGTATGGAGAAATGCGGATTCTAATTCTATAAAGATTCCATCCCCACTAAAACTTAGTTAAAATAGTTTCTTATTTGTACAGGATAGCACAATAGCATCACAAGCAAGAAGACTAAATATTCAAGTCTAATAGTCAAAGGTCTAATATAATTAAGGTATTCAAGAAAATAATGAACTTCCAAAGATGAAAACAAAAAAAAGAAAAAAAATGGAGTTCTGCTCATTCTCAGGATAATGATTTCTCAGCTACATTTCTGTCTTGAAAATTTCAGCCTTCTGAGATTTCTCAGTTTTACTTTATTTGAATCGTAGGGATGTATCCAAATTGTCTGTGAGAGAGTGCATTTTCCAGATCACAGCTGAAGACATTAATTAAGCCTACTGTCTAAACCCCCAGGCAGGCTGACAAAAGAGCAGGGCCCTTGGCTTCATTTTAAGGAAGGGAAGCAAAAGGAAGTGAGTAACTTGATTAGCAGAAGTGAGAAATTGGTTATACCTACAGCAGTGTCATTCAGTTACAACAGACTTTTACAATGAAACTCGCAGTGCTGAGGACATAGCATTTGGAAATAGCATTAATACTATTTGTGGTTTTTGAGGTTATACTTCTGCATATACCATGTTGGCTTTGCAGGAAGAAATCCAGTTTGCATGCTGCAAGACCAAGCCATAACACATACCAAAGAACAGTATTTGGAGAGGATTAGGACAGGCATTACAGAAGTGGTCTTTTGATGAAAACTGAAATGCTAAATATTATGATATGGATCAGAGGAGAATTTGTTTTAAAGAGACAGAATCTCATTTGAAAAGGACTACAAGATGAAATTCTGAGGGACTTATGCCCAGGAATTGGAAAGCGAGTCCTTCACCTGCAATTTGTCTTCAAGAACAAATGTTAAACTGGTCTATTAAAAAAAAAAAAAAA
>VXAC01001422.1:890819-959116 GCA_013399225.1 Rhipidura dahli
AAAAAAAGGTAATTAAAATAATGGGCTTTTTAAATTTTAAAATTATTATTAAATTAATATTCAAAAACTATCTAAACCAAAAATGTGCAGAACATTAAAATAGTCATAAAAATGTCTATGGGCTTTTCTACAATTAAAGGAAATACTCCTAGGCTTAATACATTTAATTATTTGATCTAAGAGTAATTTGTTCTAAGGGATAAGTGATTCAACAACAAAGTTTTGTACATGAAGTGGAATTTGACCTAAACATGCAATTAAATGTGTCTCATCAATTCACACTGAAATTCACATACAAAACCTCAGATGGTGTCTCTATGTACGTCATAAAAGATTTCATTACTGTGTTAGGAGAACTGAAGACCTTTGGACTCTTTTGCCTGTGCAGAGAGGGCAAGCTGAGGCATGTGTTAGATTCTAGTATCCACAGTTAAGGTTTAAATTATGTTTATTTACTCTACTTGCCTGTGTTCCAAGCCTGAACTTGGTTTATTCAATGGAAGGGAATTAAACAGGAAGGTTATATTATGCTGGTTGCATCTGCAACTCCTTTTCAATTATGCAGCACACCTTGTAATCTCAGCTCAGCTGTCATGCACACCAGATATCTGTAGTCTGTGTGTGCTTAGGCGGTTCCCATGCAGACACTGAGATACCTGGGGGATAAAAAGGTAATTGGTGCCCACCTGTTTCTTACTGCATTAAGATTCAGGAACATAGGTGAAATACATAGTTCATGAACTGGGCACTGGGTAGAGAGACTAAATAATACAGGTGTATATAGACACCATCTTCTGAATGTCAAACTCAAGGTCAAAACCAGACTTATCCTTGTCACTCTTACAAAAATACACACATGCAACAAATTTCTTAGTAGAATGCCTCATAAATACTGATTTATACTGCCAGAATCACATGGAAAGCATCTGTGCCATGCTCATCAGATGCTTCTTCCAATATTTTGATTGGCAATTACATCTAATTGCTGAAATCCAGATAAAAACTCAGAACAGTAAATACCTGCAAACCTTAGAAAGGTTCAGAATAGCCATAAATACAAAAATACTAACACCAATTCTATTTTTAGTTAAAAACAGTGATTTTAATCCTCTTCTGACTCCAAAGAGAAATTGATAAATGTTTTAAAATGCAAAGAGCAAAATACGGAGTTAAGAAAAGGTGATCTTCAGTCGGGAGAATATAAACCTGACTTCTTGCATACACTACTGACAATATTTCAGCTAATAATTTCTGTGGTTTGTGTGTGACAGCTGTAGAAACATCACAAGTTACTGTTTTTCATCTAATAGGAGAAAAAAAAAAAGAGGAAATAAAAATCAAAGAATTGTCAAATCATTTACGTTAAAAGGGCACTTAAAGATCATCTGGTTTCCAACTACCACGGGCAGGAACACCTTACACTAGACCATGTTGCTCAAAGCCCCATCCAACCTGGCCCTGAACACTTCCAGTGATGGGGCATCCTCAGCTTCTCTGGGCAACCTGTTCCAGGGTCTCACCACACTCACAGTAAAGAATTTCTTTCTAATATATGATCTAAATCTACCCTCTTTCAGTTTAAAGCCATTACCCTTCATTCTGTGTCCTAACCTAAAGAAGCAGTAAGAGCCACAGCTAAGTACAATGAGGATTCCCTTCTCTTGCCACAACACACCTGTCTTTTCCATAAACTTGAATGCATTTTTTCTGAGTATTCAATCACCACCATTTATAAAAGGTAAAGAGACACCACTTCATTCTTGCATTGGCTGCTTTCAAGTAATCCCAACACCTTATCTGAGCAGTATAAGAGTGCCACCAATTATTATGCTAATGTATAATTTTCCTCACTTTCAGAATAACAAAATGTTATTGTCCTTATTCATGCTGAACAACCAATGAAGCTACTCCAAAATTAGATTATTGCTTAATATGATCCACACTGTTTCAAAAAACAGCTGCATCCTAGCAGAGAATATTTTATAAGAGAAGCA
Source organism: Rhipidura dahli (assembly GCA_013399225.1). Lineage (NCBI taxonomy): Eukaryota > Metazoa > Chordata > Aves > Passeriformes > Rhipiduridae > Rhipidura > Rhipidura dahli. Next base: position 892,814 of record VXAC01001422.1, read on the forward strand.
GCACCTGCATCTTGAAAGAACATTCAGCAGTATTCCTGATCTAAATAGTCACAATAACATTTTTACTACAATCTTTTTAAAACTAGTTTGCTGCTTGTGGAATGTAAAGCAGTTTCTCCTGCAAAAAGCCAACCTGCTTTCTGCATTTTCTGTGGCAGAGTTTTGGCTCAGCTTGTCAGGAGATTTAATTGACATTCCAAAATGCCTGTACTTTATCAAAACAACAACACAATTATGGAACACTTTCCTTCTGGGATTTTGTGATATACTCAGAAAGAGAGACCGCAGATTTTTAGGAAGCTTCTAATCTGGTGGATGCCAGTGGAGAAGTTCAGAGGCAAAAGTAAACTTTGTCCAAACTTTGTAATTTATATACTGATCTAGCAAGAGAAAAAAAAAAAAAAAAGATAAATTCTAACCATTCTATATTTTTATTGTAAATGTCAATATTCCTTTCTATTAAAAATGATTGTAGCTTCTTTCATGCAAATGACCAGTGGAGTGCCAAGTTTAGTATCAATAGCAATTTCACTTTTACTAATCATAATTATGTATAATTTTGTATTTTCAAAAATAATTTTATCTTCAGACCAAAAGAAAATTCAGCATAAACTTTCAGGTAACTACTGCAATTACCACTTTACACTTGCAAAGAGATCAGCAAGAGTATGTACTGCAGGAGCTGTTACAGAATTATGCATGACAGACTGCCACTCTAAATTAACAAACTTTGTGAACTATAGTTACTTCCTTTGCAGAACAACTGTTTTAAATTCAGCAAGATAAAAATGAGCCACTGGCTGAAGCCCAAGAGCCAAATTTACTGTAAACCCCCAGCTGTTATTGTACAATCATAATGCTAAAGCCATAATTACCAATTCCAGTAGAGGATGCTAACTTGTTCAGCTGCTTCCATTATAAGATTTCTACTTGTGAGTTTTCTTAGTCCTAATCTCACCCATGGATTTCACCATCTATTGTTTGAAGTTCTTGCTAGTGTTTATTTCCTGCTGAATTTCTAACAAGAAAAAAAAATCTTTCCCTCATTTTGTGCCTGTGAGACACAAATAATACACCACACAGCAATGCACTAGTTTGCTGTTTTAAGGCTTTCCTTCTTTGATGTGAAGTCTTCATATAGTTTGGAGATTTAGCTTTGAAAAAACTACACACTTCGTAACTACCTTAAAAAATTTTCTTGAAATTTAATTCTAAGACTTTTTAAAAAATATCGCATTTTAGTGAATTAGCAGGGTCTAATCAAAACCGAGTTTTAAAAATTAACTTCATATAACTTATTAAAGATGAGACATTAGTTAATTTTTTTATCTGAAATTTTTAAATATCGGCTTCAGATTATAGGAAGTCACTCATCATATACTTGGTAATGTAAAGAATATAAATGGTTTGGCTATGTGCAATTATTTCCTGAGGATGTTCTTCAATTCAACAAGGCTTTCAACTAATGTTAGCATTACTTATCACTCTTGGATGGAGGCCAGTGTCAAAACACAGTCCTTGTTGTGGTATAATCAATGCTTCCATTTCATTTCCTCAAATAATAAATTTCCAGCTACTTTGGAGTAACAATGTTAGCAAAGATTCAAGAATATAATCCATAAGATGATGAAATGTGGTACTAATTTTGCATATAAAAAGGAGAATGATTGTTCTACCAACCTATTTTTAAAGATGAATTGAATTAACCTATAAGGAAAGCAAATAAAGCAGAAAAAAAAAAAAAAAAACAAAAAACAAACAAAAAAAAAAACCTGTTGATATTATTGCATTGCCTAAAAAGGGAAAAAAAAAGGATATTTTGTATTCTAAAATGTTTTAGTAATTTATATCATATCACTAAAATGCTTGTAGCACGTCTTGCATCTCTTTACTGACTCTCCCTTATTTTAATTTGATGCTTCTCTATTACAGGTAATGCTGGGGCCATTTTGCTTCCCAAAACTGATGCAAGTTCAGCAGATTTCCTGAAAAATTGATCTGACAGTACAAAAATCCATAAAGTTTTAGTCACTGAGGGAGGGATTTCAGAACCGTATAAAAGAGAAGGAACCAGATGGACAAGAAACTCCTTCAGGGATGGTAAAAAAAATATGCGATGGGAGACGAAAGGCAAGATTAAAAATATTTTTTGTCCTCATACACCAAACATGATACTTTTTGTGGAAGACAGTCAGCTTGGGCAGGCATGATTTCCCCTTCAGAACTCCATTCTGACAACTTCCAACATCATTAGACTTATAATTTTAATACATTAATATTCTTAGCTTTTAATACACTTTGCATATGAAGAATCTCCTTCTGACTTAAGACACACCATTCAAATGTTTTTTGTGAAAACATCTTTTTCCTACCAAAACCCTAAGAGTAAGGATATTGGACTGCCAAACTTATAAGAAATACATTTAAAATTATCTCAGCAGCCCTCAAGTCAGGGCTAAAAAACTATGAGCATTTTGGGGAGACAAAATATGATTCTATTTTGTTTGTGGTTAATGGCTTCCACTGATATTTTTCTACCACAATGACTCCCATTTTTGCCTCCTAAGGTTTATACAGAGAAGCAAAAACTAAGGTGTTCCTTCAGATTATAAAATAACATTGAAAGGATAAATGTTCTCCACGAAGAAACATAAGCAAATTCATGTACAAAGAAATAAAGACAGAAAGAGATTATTCCCCTTCTCAAGTCACTTGCAAGTCATCTGCTTTTACTTTATTGTGTTGGAACAGATTTTCTATGGAAATATTAATAACTTTTTTTTAAAATATACAGGATTTCTTTAATTGCTTAGCTTGTGTAAACTAAATTATTTCAAAGTTGTTCAGGAAAGAAAAGGTCATTCCTCAGCCTAAGATGCCCATGCAGTTAAAACACCAATCTAAATGTACTTTACATGAGAATCAGATACAAAATATTATGAACATCAAACTGAGATGTCACATGGTTTCACTGAAATTTTTCCCAGCAGAACAGAGATGAATTACATGAAGGAAGTACTTGGAAAACTGAAAATGCAATTGATGCCAAAAACAACAACAACCAACATCCAGAAAAACAGTTACAGCTTCAATAACTTTCCCACATCCATGTGAAGGAACAGACACCCAGACACATTCAGTTCCTCAAGCTGGTGTAAAATTGGGTGGATATAGGCCTCTTATGACTTTATTCATGAACAACAATCAACCAAAGAAAAAGGCTTGGGTAATATTAACTCAGATTTTTCAGCGTAAAAAGCAGAGATCCTCCTTGGCTGAGCAACAAGCCACACCAATAATAACAGGAGTAGAAGATGACATGAAAAAGCGACACTCAAAGATAAAGTTGTTCAACTGGATGATCCCCAGACAGATTCCACTGAAGTATAGTAAATCAAGGACAAAATCATGAATCATGGAAGTTCTTATCAGCTGTCAGCAAAGGCCGAGCAAAGCCAACTCAATTTCAGATTGGTAGTCCCTCCAGAGACCACCAACAAATATAGGAGTGACTTGTCTTTTGGCAAAGACTGCGATTAAGAAAACCTTATATCTTTTTCATACCAATAAAAGTGACACTACTGGAATGACATTGTGTTGAGAGCCAAAATGACTTCAGGAGTCCTTTATGACTGTCCTAGTTCTCCAAACCAGGACAATGCTGTAACAGTGACTTTATCCTTAGTGACAGGTGAGTGATCCCAAAGGGCAAGGCTTGAAGAGCAGGTATCAGAAAACTGAACTGGGAAGCATTTCAAGTTTTATCTGAGTGGATTGTGACATGCAGCTACAGAAACAAGTATTGCATTTTATCCTGTGCAATAACAGTGGCAGATTCTTTAGGTACCTTTGTGATTTTTTTTTTTTTTTTGATATTACAAAAACGCATGCAATGACATCTCCTAAACGGAGTTTCTCTGATACCTATATATCTCAGTAGTGGTAGGATTGCATGATTCTTGAACTAGTTTGACTGCATGGCAGTGGGGTATCTCATAGCACAAATCTGGCCTTGAAATTCTGGGAGAATGCCTGAGTGGAATGTGGGGGAATATGCTCCTTCTACCCAACCCCAAAACAAGAAAACCCCCATGCTGGCAGGCCCTTACAAGAGAGAATGAGCACCCTGCAAGGAGGGAAGACTTTGGAAACTACAGCCCCATCAGTCTCAGATCAGTTCCTAGCAAGATCATGTGGGAGAGGCCCCTGAAAATCATTACAATGTAGACATGAAAAAGAAGGCAATTGGGACAAAATGAGCATGGGGTCAGTAAAGTCAAGAAGCATCTGATTTGTGGTCTTGCAAAAAGAGAAGACTGTCTCAATGCACAAGAGGAGTGCATGTTCTTCCTCAGCTTCATAGAGGCTTTTGATGTGATCTCCTATGCTGTATCTTTATAACTCGATCAGAGAGAGAAGCTCAACAAAGACATTGTCTCAGAAAAAGAATTTGAGGTTCTTGCAACGGCACCTGAGGCCCAGACATAAACCTTAGTATATCTGCAATGATATGGCTGAAATTAGCTGAAATTCTAATTTGATGATTACATGCACTCAGAGAAACAGTGATGACAGAAATATGTTGTAGATTTGCTTTTTGTCAAGATTGATCCAAGTTTGGAAATAAAACAACATAAAATAAACCTCTCCAAATGCTTACAAGGATATTCAGTCTCTTGAGTAAAAATCTGGAGGAAAAAATACCTGAAAGAAGTCCTGCTTTGAACCCCACTAACAATTTCTTAATTCATATAGAATCACATTTTAAAAAGAAGATATACAGAGTTTTCAGAGTTTCCTGTGTTCAGTTAGAAATTCATATATATTCACTATTTCTTTTTTTCTTGATATTTTCCCAAAGATTTTTAACTCAATTATTAAATTCTGTGTTCTCTAAGGATATCTCTGGAAAACACATGCTAATTTCAGAGAATACATTTTTAACCTTATTAATTGTGAAAAAAAAACCCTGAAGGAATCCCCTCTACTTTAAGGGACAATGGGTTACTTCTTTCTATGTAATAGAAAGAATTTAACAAAGAGAAAACTGGATTTTATTCAGCCCATAAGAACTGTATGTGCAAATGAAAAAGATTAATAAATCCAGGAATACATTCTCAAGAAAACACCACAAACTACTTTTTTTTGTTATATGACAAGCTAGTAAGACTGTACCTTGATTGTTTCCATTCAAAAGTGCCGTAGTACAAATGCACAGTAGCATGTTAATAAAAAAAAATAATTCAGAATAACTGAAATAATGAAATAACTGAGGATGTTGCATTTTGTGTTATTTGATTTCATACATCTCATTAATGATACACTATTAAGAATGAAGTTTGCATTATATCAATGCAAATGATATAAAAATGGGAAGTATAACATGGTCTGGGTGAAACTTACTGGTTTCAGGTTAGCAATTTGATCAAAAGTATACGGCTAGACCATTCATAGTCAAAATGTAATTCTCCATAAAATTCATTTCATAGAGTACACATGCCCTGGTTTGGGGGATATAAAGACGTCAATTCAGGATCAAATGAGCCCTTATCTGCTCAGGTCCTGATGCCTCATTTTAATTTCTGGCATGCAGTGAAACTATTTGATGAAAATACAGAAGTTTCTTCTCTGCATAAACAGAATTGGGATAGGAACCTGTAGTTCTGCGGACACCACTAACTGGATAGGATAAAAAGGGCAAAGCAAGAGGAGCAGGGCTAGGGAAACAGCACACTCTGAGCTGCCTTCTCATTTACACAACTTCTACAGAAAAGAAAATACTCATTTTAGTCAAGACCTGGATTTTTCACTGCTACCTTTGGAAGGAAAATTTCATACTGTCAGAAGAAAATATCCATAGAAGTTTTGTTTTTAACAATTCACATGCATTTGTTTTCCAGCTGACTGAAATTAACTATTTTAGCACTTAGTTTGAATATTCAGGGTTTCAAGGAAGAAATCATAAGATAAAAGGCCGTATTTCGACCTATATAGAAAGTTCAATACCATTTTCTTGATAAAGGCAGTTTAAGGTCTGCATTTAACACTGCATAAATGATCTTATTTGGGCATCCAGGTATGCAGAAGGCAAGTGTTCATCAGTAAGCATATATGAGCTTTACACTAGCAAATCTAGCTACTTGTAGCAGCAGAGAGCTCAGCTCAGCCTACCTACTCAACAGACAGCTGGGCACTCTTATCAGCAGTTATTCACTATCAGAATCCGAGGTGAATACTGCACTCTCAATGAACATTTTTATCACCTTCAGATCCAGCTTACTAAAAGACAGCACCAGCAAATGTGCAAGAATTCCAGTCATGCCTCTTAGCCACAGCACACCACACCTGCTGCTGTGCCTCACTGCCAATAACACTGGCCTGCCCACCTCACCCTGCCCTGTGCTGCAATGGGAGAACAGCAAAAGCCTGACCTGAGCAGAGAGCCCTCCACGGAGGTCCCTCAGAGGCCATTCCACAAACCATGTTCTGCAGTGCACAGGAAACATACCTCTCCTGCAAAGCTACTACTGACTGTGTTACAAGTCATCCCCAGCCTTAATCAAACCATGTCACTTTAATGGATGTGTTCTTTTATAGGGGAATGAGTAAATTGTCTTAAAAAACTAACTCTCCTTCTAGAAAATAAGCAATGACTTGTTGATTTCACTGAATATTTTAACTCCAATATACATCAACCAAATCACTGTTACTTCCATGGAAAAGGCAGACAAAAGCATTCTCATCTGTATTATCCAAAGTAAGCTGGTGAGCAGGAAGGACAGCTGCTCAGAATCCAATCAGTATTGAGTAGGTCTCTTACTGACTGTGACAAGAGCTCAGAAAACCTAGCTTACTTTTAGGTTTCAACAGCGTTTTTGTCACTTTTGTAAGTGCCAAAACAGCTAATGTCACATGCTGATGCCATACAGCTGTAGAAATACCCTGTAGAGACATCACAAAACCCGACTGCTATGCTGAATACAGCTCCAGAGGTTCCTGTCATCATTCCCTTGTGGCATTCACATTTGCATACAGAAGTTACTGAACTTTAGCAGAACACTACTGAAACAAGCTGGCAAAAGACTGGAAACCTGTGAACCTAGTTCACAAGGGCTGCAAGATGAGAATAAAGCCTGTGTAAATACCACTTTTTTATCTAGGTGATAAGTGCCTTAAAGTTACTATGTGTAAGTAGACCTGGAAAACCAAAAATATTTTACTTGAATTATTTTGCCCAGTTAATGATCAACTATTTTCTGCTGGCTTGAGAATATTTACTGGCAAGTGTTGGGTTTTCATGAGCCTCAGAGGACTAGTGGGACCTTATGTTAGGCATCTGGAAGATGCTGAATCCCTTTCTTTTGCAATAATTATGCATTAAAATATGCTTAAAATGCATCTGTGTGCATTTTTTCCTGAGATTTGTTAGCAACTTAATGAAATTAGGGCCCTACTCAAGTCTCATTATTATCACTTGAAACAAAAATTTCATCTTCACTTTAACAGAACCAGTGCTCTGCAATAGGAAGCACTGGGCAAGAAAATATTCCAAATCATAACTTTCATGTACAGTAACAGGATGTGGAACAATAACACACACTGTCCACTCACAAAAAAAGAAATGGGAAAAATGCACACATTGTGACTAATGTTCTGAAGCCCTGAAGGCAAAGTATGCTCCCTCCAAGGTTACTTAAATATTATGAAAGTTTTCATTACCTAGGACAATACTGCTACTCTATTAAACATTGAAAGATCTTAGCTTTACAGAAAAAGAGGATGAAGAGACTACCTCAAGGATTTATTAACACAAGAGTGAACTAACTAAGAGAAATGTCATGATCTCATTTATTAATGTATTCAAGACTTTTCTTATATACACAGAAGACAGATTTTAACAAACAAAAATTTCCAAAAAGACATTTAGGGTCAACATACTTGTGATTCCTGTCAACTGTTGCAGTACGCACATTAAATTCTTGACAGATGATTGAAAACCAATGTAACAATCTATTCTGATCATAGGTAATCACTTGCAAGGTGAAAGGAAGATTTTTTCCAGATTTTTCAATGTTTTTTTTTTAAATTCATTGACAATGTTATTATAAAAAGCATAACTGGATCAAAACAAAAGGGTTAAAATGTGCTACACTGAATTTCTTAGTACAAAATGTCTTACTTTTCTTTTTTTCCTCTGTAATAACCTGATGCCATATGATAATTACACTTAAATAGCATTAAAAAGGGTTTGCTTTGAAAACTTGAATCATAGAGACACAATGTAGCAGGATTTCCTCTACCTAATGAGCAAAATAAATGCAAACTAAAATTAAAATTAAAAAAAGAATGAAAAAGAAAAGGAAATCATGACAGCTACTGAAAGAAAGAACAAGAGCATTCCTTATTTCACTGTATTTTGTACTTATCACCACCCTTGTTTTTCTGGACTTCACATCAAATGAGAGTCAAATGTTCCATTCCCAGTGCTGAGGTCATTTGATGTATAAAGTATACATGCTTTGAATCTCCTTTTTTTAGGATAAAACATTTCTTTCAAGAGTCAAGCAAGGTTTCAGAAAAAAAAATCATTTTCGACATGAAGGAAGCTTTCACTGTTAAGGTATTCTCAAAGCAAATCTCTGCTGATTGCTAATCTAGGAGGTGTAAGAATTAAACTTTGTAGTTTGAGACTGAGGAGACCAATTTATATTAGCTGCAAATTAAGAAATAAAGATGAAAAACACCTACCTTCCGGGAATGGATTTCTTTCACATATAGTGGAAGTAGAAATTCAGATATTCCTTCAAGTCGTATTCCTTTTTTAGTGACTCTCAAATTTCCCATTCCATCCTACAATCAATAATATATATATTCACTTTAGGAAATAACCTTATCCAGAACATGTTAAAAAAGAAGACAGCAGTTGGATTAAACTCCTAAAAATAGTGAGTGCCATCCCCAGCTCTCCTCATAATCTTGGGGAGGAGGTAGATGGGCACTTTATAGCCAGAGCTTCACCTAGGACTGAGGTATTTAACTATGCAACCTGATGGTGGCCTGCATAGGCTATTTCTTGGCTGCACCTAATGCCAGGGTACAGCTGTAGATCATCATTATTCCCTTCATAGAGGTGAAACTAGATCCTGAATTCTACAGTTGATCAGTAAAAAAACTAGTTAATTTTCTCTCTATATATGTAACATTTGGTAAAGCAATTTATTCATTGTTATATCTTGAATCCACCGTTTTTGCTTTTCCCAGTAATTAAAATACATAGGAAAATATCATCTAGGAAAAAAGAAAATGGTTTATAGTGGTTGCTCATCACTACTAAGAGCATGTTGCTGGCAAACAACTTGAAAAATGCTATTTTTGATTGTGTTTATTTATCAGAATAGAAATAGGAAAGGCACCATTGTAAAAGTCTGGATAAAACAAATAAACCACATAATACAATGCTTAATGAAATATAAGCATACAAAAGTGGCATAATAAGGCTTCAGCTGCATTCTTACAAAACAATGCTCAGTACTCAAGACACAAAATTATTTTGCCCAGCAATAGAAATTCAAGACTTTTTATTCCAAGAATCTTGTTACTATATTCCTGACAGAAAAATAATTCTTCACTGTGCAGCCAGTGGAGTTCAACTTGATCCATTTAAGTGCAAAATATGCAAATTTAATCTAATTGCTAATTACATATTTCAAAGCCATTTTTTAACTCCAATGTACTGGAGCAATGAGAACTTGCACTTTTGTTCTGCTGGCTGAACTGTGAAGCAAGTAACCTCTGCCTACTGGGTGAACAGCTGGGTAACAGTCCTTGACTGCTATGGCTGAATTGTCAAATAATGCTTCTTAAGAAAGTGATGGTGTATGTTCAAGTATTTATCTTAGATCAAGTATTGTTTATACAAATATTTTCACATAGAAAAGTTCAGGTATTTGTAGGCTTTCTAACAAAAAGCACAATATGTGCTTTCTACAAACAGTGATGCCTGTTTTTGAAAAGGAAATATGATAAAGAAATTAGAGTTTGTTATGGAATGTGCAGTCTGCATTAACAAAAATTAACTCTCAATTTGACCAATCCTATGGCAATAGAATATAAAATTTGAAAAAAGGATAACCTGAGAAAATACAACAACCATGCTGTAGTTTTTGGCAATGAATAAATACTCAACAAGAATTAGGTACTAATTTATTGATTTGGAAGCAAATATGTTCTCTAACTCAAAGGCCAAATTCAGTATTTTATCTTCTTCTGTGGAATGTTTGTAACCAATGCACACAAGATACATTCACAATAAAAATAAAGAAGGAGGGAAAAGGAGGAAATGAAAAATAAACACAAAATATACAAAAATGTAAAGTCAAACTTTCAGAAAACTAGAAATGCTGAAAGTAAAGTTGCCTATGAAACTTTCATCTGCTCTGTCTTGTATGTTTAGGATAAAATTCTATACTTATATGTGATATTTACCTTCCTGAATCTCAGCTAATTCCACACAAGGTGGGCACTAACCTCAATCAGAAGCTACTCACTATTTTGCTTTCACCTCATTATTCTCTTTGCTCCTCGTTTATCGTACTCTGTTAAAACTCTGCTTCGAAGACAGTATTATAAGTTTTCTTCCTGACTTCTGTTCTCATAAGTGTTTCTTGCTGAAGTTATACAGTTCTTCACAACTATTAATTAATTTTCAACATACTTTCAGTTGACTTAATATGGTGGTAGAGTTCTTATGTTACTGACAGAGACCTAAAGCAGAAAAATCAATTTATTCACTATTTTTTGATACGTATGATCTTTTCTGTTTGTTTTCAGCTTTGGAAGGTTAATTTGTATAGAAAGATTAAACTGTCAGAGTCTCAGAAACAAAGTAAAGATAGACCTGACTGCGTCCATAAGGGCTTTTACTTTTCTGAGTGACATTTCTAAGTACTCATTCTTTAGTCCTTCAGCAGTGAGATATCCTTTTAGCAGAGTCCAACAGATTGAATGCAGACAGACTCTGCACAGACAGAAGCACTCTGGCTTCAGTAAAATTACACGAATCAACACAAGAAGACAGACACTACGTTCTGGAGCCTAAGTCACAAAAGGTGTTATAAAACTGGAATAGGGTGACTGTAACCTCAATCACTTCATAAATGCAAAAATCTTCCAGACAATAACTTCCTGAAGTGTGTAATGACTGACATGAAATAAGGCTGAATAGTAAAATAAAGAACACAGTTGGACATGCTTAATGAAGATCAACCCATTCGAAGAGTTACTTGCCAGTATGGTTTTTTTTCATCCATAACTCCCCATCAGGTTTAAACAGGGGTTGGAATAAGAAGAGTTCCTTGTTTCATTAAGTTAGAACTATGCTATTACAGAGAAAAATACAGCTGTTTTCAGAGCTAACACAACTTAGTTAAAAAGTTATTAATATCAAGAATATTAATCAGAAGGTCCTTCTGCTTATTTCCCAAATAAACTCCATAAAGTTTAGGTTTTCCAGGCAACTAATACTTAGATTATCCTTTTGGTGTGATTTGATTTTATTCAAGAGCAAAAATAAACTTGAAAGAACTATGCCAGTACTTAAACTTAGTAAATGTCAAGTTCAGGTACTGGGGCTGACTGGGATGGACGTTTTCTTTCCTCATAGCAGCTGGTATGGTATTGTGGAATTTTGGCTAAAACAACGCTCATAACACACCAGTGCTTTGGCCACTGGTGATCTGTGCTTCCACAATATCAAGCCTGTATCATTTTTCCCCCCCTGCCTCTGCCCCCAATAAGTTGAGTGGGGATGGCCATGAAGTTGAGAGGGAACAAAGCTAAGCCAAATGACCCCAAGTGACCAAAGACATATTCCATACCTGTAACATTATGCTCAGTAAGAAAAAGTTCTGGTAGGGAAAGAAAGGGGCTGGAGGCACGGAGGGCGGGAGAGAACAAGGATTGTCTTTCAAACTGGCCACTGCTTGGAGACAGACTGGGCATCAGTCTGTGCTAAGTTGTGAGTGATTTTCTTTGCATCACTTTATCATCATTCAGTAATAATCCTCTTTATTACTATTCAATATTTATTGTTATTCTGTTTGGTATACAACCTTCCATTTTACTCATTTAAGAATATGAAACTAACTACCTAAGACACTAAGAAAAACAACCCCTGAACTTTTACATCCATAAATAAGTCTTACAGAGATTGTAAAAAAAACCCCTAAACCATCACTATCAATATTTTATGGTATTCTTAGAGTACATCACATTTCAGTTATTAAACCCAGAAATTCAAATAAGCAGTGATTAAAACAGGAAAAGCAAGCATTTATTTTATGCTGTTGTTTCTATTACAACTGCAGCAACCTAAGGATGAGTATTACTGACTTTGAACACTACACTAAAGTCAATGAAGTCCTAAACTATACTTACTATAAATCTGTGATAATGAGAGTATAACTTTGAATCAAAGCATAAAAGAACTCCCCAGAAAAATATTCTGGGAAGCAAACAACAATACGGAAATTCAGAGCTTTTTCAAGCTTTGACCTGCTTATAAACAGGCAGCGATTAGTGTTCTTCAATGGTCCGGTAAATGGTATATAAGAAAACCAGAAATTAATTCACAGTGTCTTTAATCAGGGAGGATGATCTTTTAAAAGATTAATTATTTCTTCACAATGTGCTGAGAATTCTACAAGGGTGTATTACTTATACAGCCTGTATTATTTCTGCCCAATAAACTATCACAGCAGCATGTTTTATGATAACTACAAATATAAAATATATGCTAGAACTATGAATGTTTCTCAGCAAGTCAGAGAGTTGGCTAAAATTGCAATTTCATGTAGCCTATCTACAATCTAAACTACTACAACTAGTCCTGGACTACACACATTGCTATCTAATGAAATACATAGTGGCGTGCATTCTTTCTTTTATCACTCTCTCTCAGTTTTTCTTCTTTTTTTTTTTTTCCTTTTAATTGTATAAATGCTAAGGCATTCTAAGAAAGAAGGAAAGGATAAGGAATTCTACACAAATTGCTGATAAACCAGAAGTATGAGAGAACAAGCTTAGCTGTTTACACAATAGAGCCAGTCCTCTGTGACATCATAGATGACAACTAGAGACCTAGGAGAGGATTCACTATACTGGTTTAGAAGATCTTTAAATTACAGAAAGGGCAGTTTTGAAGCCAAGCTGTCAACTATTTCAGTTAGAAATAATATTTTGGAAGACAATAACTATATCTTACAAACTCACACCACCTAGTTGAAATAACATCTCCTTTCATGAGATCAAATCCAGACCTTTAATATTAAAAAATTCTGCAAATCTATGGGTAACATTGCTATATGAAAGACATTATAGTGGAGAAAACACTTGCAATTCGTGCTTCAGACCACAGAATTCAAAATTCCTTGGTCTAGAGAAAAGAAGTTGGAAGGCAAAATGCTCCAAGTCAGGAATGAAAACTCTCATTCTGTGGGGTGAGAACAAAGTTCTGATAGATCCTCCAATAATTTGTCATCTATTTCATAAAGTGGGAAGTGAGAAGGCAATAAAGTGCTCTGCTAACTAAAATTCAGGCTTTTTTCTTAGGATCATGAACTTACATGCAGAAGCACAGTGAAAAGCAAACTGAAGTGTTGGTTATTCTGAATTGACTAAAACATGAATAAATAATGTTTTATATTTCAAGTTTGCATCGTGTTTTTTTCTGTTTTCCTTAATAATAACTTACAAATGTGTTTCAATACTTTACAGCAGGTACAACCAAGCAGTTGGTGGGTCAAGAAATCCATTGTTATCAATAATATTCAAGGTTTTCAAAAGTTATGATGTTAGATGTGATATCCTGCATGTTTTCTGAGTATTTAGGCCCAACTCTGTCTCCAAAAGTTCACAGTCTGAAGAAGGAATCATTGCACAAAACAGGGACGGGGAAAGTAATAATAATAAAAAAGTAGGGTTTAAACAAAGTGCCTAAATCCAATGTCCTATGAATTAGTAAGCATTCAATGTCTGTTGCCTTGTAGGCATCATAGCACAAGCTAAACCTGAAATGGAATGTGGATGATGTGGCTGTACTGGTATCAAAAAGCACAGATTAAGCATCTAAGCATACAAACATGCCATGCCAAAGGAAAAAAAAAAAAAAAAAGGCTATAGTATCAGAAGAAAGGTGATTGAACCAAGGTAGCAGCAGTGAATTATAATGATGGGAAAGAACACAGAATTTGATATGATGGCACAAAAAGCAGGTAGTGTAATGGGACAGTGATGGGAATGATTAGGAAGATGAAATATGTTAGCAGCAATGTTGTTGATAAAATGGAAGATGTACACAAAAGGTTGGAAGGAAGATGACAAAGGAAATTATTTGTATTGTAGTCACACATGTGAAAACCTGGATTTAATAAACTGAGCTGGAACATAATTCCAGCTGGAGAAAAATGGTGCTTGAAGGTGATTATGGATGTACAATTGAAGGAAAAAACTAAAGGCAGCAAAAGTCCTGCATAAAATGGGTAGTATAAGCAAAAAGTGGTATGAGCAACAAAACCAGACTCTATTTTCCTGTATTACTAAGAAAGATAACTGAATTTCAATGGCCAAAAATAAAGGTAAAATGATAGCAAGCTACTCATTGGAATGGCAAAAGTCTGGATTGATGGAAACACCTGCTTTCATCCATCTCCTGAAAACATTAGCAGACACTTTGTAGATATCAGCCAAAAGCTGGGGAAGAAATTACTGTAGTACAGTGCAGCATGTTTAAAGGGACACAGACTAAGGAAAAAACAATGAAAAACCATTAAAAAGAAAAATCAGACTACCATTCAAACTAACTGGAATTAGGATACCCTGAATATACATTACCTCAGAACAGTTTTTGAAATTGTGGAGCATGATCTGGTTCCTCAGTTATAAAATACCTATGTTAATATAAAATATATACCTATCAAGACAATAGGATGAAATCCCTATTACACATCTAAAATTTTGATCTTGTTCCCTGATAAATGACTTAGCTATGGACTAATGGACTTAGCTATTTTTCACTCAAACATAAATGTGTCCTTTAATGTCACCATTGTTAGGCTGGTCACAATCATCTTTGTAAGGCTGTGGCAGTGAGGAGAGGTGCCCAAGAGCTGGAAGAAAGCAAACATCACCCCGGTCTTCAAAAAGAGCAAGAAAAGGGACCTAAAGAACTACTGGCCAGTCAGCCTCATCTCAATCCCTGGAAAGGTGATGGAGTGTCTCAGTCTGGAGGCCATCTCTATCAGTGTGGGTGACAAGAAGGTGATCATTAAGGGTAAATCACTGTCCAGTGTCTTCTACAAAGTAACAACTGCCTGGGGGGGATGTTGGGAGAGCACATGTATTGTGTACCTCGACTTCAGCAAGGATTTTGACACTGGCCATCTCACAAGATCCTTGCAGGCAAACTCAGGAACTGTGGACTGATTGAGTGGACAGCGAGGTTGATTGAGAACTGGCTGGATGGCTGATCCCAGAGAGTCAGAGTCAGTGGCCTCAGGGTCTAGTTGGAAGCCTGACACTAACAGTGTTCCCCAAGGTTCAATACTGGCCCAGAATTGTTTAACTTATTTATCAATAACTTGGATGAAGGGGCAGATGCCTCCTCAGCAAGTTCACTGATGCCACAAAGCTGGGAGGAGCAGTCCGTACCCCAGAGTGCTGTGCAGCCCTTCAGAAGGGCCTCCACAGGCTGGAGAGATGGGCAGAGAGGAAATTCAGTGAAGGCAAGTGCAGGGTCCTGCACCTGGGGAGGAGTAACCCCCTGCACCAGCACAGGCTGGGCATTGACCTGCTGGAACGCAGCTGTACAGGGAAGGACCTGTGGGTCCTGGTGGACAACAAGCTGTCCATGAGCCAGCAGTGTTGGGTGTGGATGTGTTTATTTTGTCCACATAAATTGCACAGTTTATTTAATTCACTTCCCTGTGTTTGAGTCCTGGTTGTAATTTCAGCACAAAATCCTGAAGATAATATAGTCATGCTGAAAATTTAATCTTTTTTTTTTTATTATTTTTCAAATAAGTAGTTTCCTGACTTCAGAAAGAACAATTGAAAACTGTTACAAGAGCACAGTAAACAAATATGTTCTGTACAGAAACAGTCAACATTGTTGATAAACCTCTAAAAAATATTTGCCTATAAGAAAAAGAAAATGAAAATATTACAGCCCCACTGGTTTGTTGTGTACACATACGACTTAATTAAAATGTTAGGGTAGAGGTTCAGATATTTTTCTAGGAATTTCTACAAACAATGTTTAGGGCCTACGCTTGTTGTGTATTACAGTGAACTGCACTGAACTAATGCAGTATTGTCTAGATTTTCAGAAATACAGATATTATTTGGGTGGAGATGCCTTGAAATTCATTCAGTCACATGCATGAAATAGGTTGTGTTAATGCAATTATGTGTTTTGTGCCTTTCAGGTTTGCACCTCACCATTTCAATGAGCCTGACACAACCAAAATTTCAGCCCTTGTGACACTAATCTCTAATTGGGGCAGTAGAAAAAAGAAGTGCTAAACAAGCATTAGAAACCATTATGGCAGCATTTATATCTATTCAAAAATGTTAAAGCATGTCTTGAATTGAGAGGTGGGCTTAGTGGAGAGGTTCTGCAAAGACAACTGTTCTCTTACAGTATTGCAAAGTCAGCTCTGCCTTAGCTACTACTGACATAATGATTTGGTGTTCTCTTGTTTTTTTTTCCTTAAAGGCAGATTCTATATCTCTTTTAGGCAATTTACTATATTGCCTCTACTATCTTTAACACTTAAAAGTATTTTTTATACACAGCCTGAGACTCCAGTGCAGTAATGCAATTACTTTACTTTTGTTTGTCCTTCAGATACATTATTGCTTAGAATAAATAATCACAGTTCATTTTCTTTGTATCTTATTTTGCATCTTAATGTTTCATGTTGCTCCTAGTCTGCCTTTATCACCCAGATCTCTCTAAGAAGAATAAAAAAACCCAGAACAAGTACAGCTTGCGAACACTTGCCATGGTTAAGCGGAGAAAAATGATCTCACTTGTTTATTTCAGTATGTCTGGTATTTCTGCAATATTGTCTGATTCTGATTGATGATATGATAAAAATCAAATATTGTCATCAGAACAAATGAATTTAAAAATGGGGCTCCACAAACTGGCTAGACAATAGCTTCTCTTTTGCCTACTTATTAGAGTACTTACCCTGTATATGAAAGGGAAAACTTTTACCTCCTTGGTATGTGATAACTAGTCTATAAGTATAATTGTAGAACCACATTACTCTAATGACTGCTTTTTTCTAGGTAACAATCCAGTTCATACAAGTAATGAAAAACTTATTGGAAAAAAGTGAAGTAATTTGCCCACAAAATCCTTAATACCAACATTCTTCATCCCAAAAGACTTTTTTTAATATTACCAGAAAATCCATGCTGCCCCATCAGGAAAGACTGAGAGCCATTTTAAGACAAGCTTCACAAGATAAGACTCTCATCTGCAGATTTGCGTCCTAGATTTAAAATAATCCCTGATTTAGGTTTCAGCATCTAAAGAAATTTGAGTCTTTATTTTAACTTTCTTAAGGCAAATGTACCTTCCTAAATATTTTGCTATATTGTGATTCTGCATTCATTACAAAGGCTTAACTTACAATAACCTCATGAGCCATACCATGGAGGTACTGAAGTACCCATAGTCAAGCACATCCTTCAGTAGCTCCCTGGACTGGCACTTATATTCAATCTTATAACCAAACAAATATCATTAAGTAGGACCTATTACACTGCTTCCTTGATCACAGCACAGCATTAAAGAAATCAATTTTCAAAGCAGTCCAGTCTAAGGAACCTATTGCTGTCAAAACCAAAAATGACTATTTCATATGAGGAAAAAGTGTTTTATCAAACTGGAGCATTGAAGAATTCTACTATTCAAGAAGTGTGACTACATAGCATTTCAGTCTTTATATCATCTAAGTTTAGACAGTTATTTAGTATTACAGTACAAACACTGCATGCTTTTCAAAAGAATTTCTACACATCTTGCAATAAACAATACCTTGCTCCACTGATACACTCAATAAAATAAATAGGATAAAGAGCAAAGAAGCTCACTGCAGAGATCCATCTCATGCTATCAGGGCAAAGAAAATGAAAGTGCAAGAAATGCCACAAAGTTGCTTGAAAGTAGCTCCTCTTTTACCTAACAGCCTGCTCAATAGAAAACTCATCTCCTAAATCATAGCTTCCAGTTCATTCTCTGCAGTCTGAAGGGAGTAAAAATATCTTCAGTTTTTTGAGGAGTATTAAAACCGCAATGGAAAAGGGACCTACTCATTGCTCAGCATGGCAAAAGAAATTGAGAAGTTATCAGTTATGTTGGCAAATGGGAGAAGTCTTGTAAAGGGGATAATTTCACAAGAAAACATGAAAGAAAGAATTACTGCATCATTTTGAGGGATGATAGTGTGTTCTCAGATATCATAAATTTCCTGTGGTGTGACTAAACTGATCACAGAAGCACAGTGAAAGATACTTACTTGTGAATCAACATTTCAGTGGCTCGCTGACTTGCATAGTAGGACAACTTTAGACACAGACTTGAGAAAGGAGTTTAGAAAAAAGTTTAGTATCACAATTCACTCCTTTAAAAGCACAGCATCAGAGCCACCTTTGTGATCAGATCATTTTCAGTCTACAGCTCTGTGGACGCAGGCTGGACACAGAGAAGCTACCTGTTGTTGCACCCACAAAGGAACTGTGGAGGGAAATTCTTCAGATTCTGTGCTGAAAGCAGGGAACACAGACCTATATCTTCCAAAAGCAGGAACCAGGAGTGAAAGAGTCCCTGCACACATCCTTTAGGAAACTGATAGAAGAACTGTATAAAGAAAGTGGTGAAGCAGAGAAGTCCATATGATACAAAAGGATATCAGTACCATTAGGCATGAGGGGCCCCAGTGAAAAAATAATGGACTCCCTCCAAAGCAGCTGACTAAGGAAGCAAATGGTCCAATCCCCAATGGCAAATACAGAACCCATCTTAGTGCTAGTGGAACAGAAGCTGTACATCACTAACCCAAGAATCATGAGTTAGACTGGATTTGAGATTCACCAGCCACCTGATTATTAACTCATACAGCTGATTTATAATAATAATAATAATAATATAATAGTCTAAGGAGAGAAGGAGGTTGAAGAATTCAAATTCATGTAGTACATCCTGTTGAGGAAGAACAGAAAGGGAACATGAATAGATCCACTTGTTATGAGGTTCAGACCAAAAGGAAGAAAGAACTACTGACTTCAAAGGACATGAACAAACTTCAAGAAAAAAAACAAAACAAAACAAACCCCATACAACATTACCACAGGGATTTCCCTCGAAGACCAGAAGGACCGATTAGAGGATGTATTTGTGAAGAGTAAATCAGACCACAGACCTCAATGATAATATAGGTTACTGCCTAACAATCTTTATGACTACAGCAGGAGACATGTTGAAGAGGAAGCTCCTGAAGTGCTTTAGTGAGGAGTAATAAGGCGGGGGGGGTAGTAGGCACTGCTTCCCATTTGCCTCCAATTAAGAGAGAATGAAGAGTGAATGGGAAGATTAAGTGGTAATGTAGTTAAGATTGGTCACAAAACGACAAAATTCTTGTAAGTTAGATTAGAAGGAAAATAATTCAAACTAAAAGCAGTGTGTTTCAAGAAGGCAAACTCCAGTAAAAGAACTCTTAGTGAAAATTTCCTGGGAGACTTGCCAAAGGTGAAAAAAGAAATAAGAGTGAAGTGGTAGCTCTTTAACAAACTAATTTACCCAAAAGAAGAAGAAAGGCTTCTGAAAGATACTGAAGAATATTGGCATTTCTTATGCATTTTTTTTCCTGCTGTTTAAATTTCTTCTTTAGTCAAAAGGTCAACATAAATTGGTTTTCTGTTTTAATTGGTACACCAGTGATAAAGGATTAAGATCCTGCAAGGAAAGGATGAATGCATTTATGAATTCTTGTATAACCTCAGTATTTTCAAGCCAGCTGAGTGAAACGAACTTCATATTGAAAGCAAATCAGCAAATGATAAAATATTAGCTAAAAGTTGTCTACAACAGTGACATAGCTCAGAGCAGTAGAGTGCAGCAATCCCTCATTTCCCCACTTACTCCATGTTGGCTCACACTGTGGGGCAGTTTTTCTGCATGTGAAGGGGATTCCTTTTGGATGAAATTAAATCAGAAGATCTGTTCAAAGTGCAGCAACAGTCTCTAAAAGGAACAGAAAGGTCTAAATCAATGTGTGATCTGCAGCACAAGCAAGTCCCACAGCAAGTACCAAGTGCACATGCACTGACAGAATGCTCTCAAACCACAGAGACCTCCTGTGTCCTTCTGTTTCTTGTACCACTTACAAGGCTAAAGGTCTCAAAGTCAGTAACCAGTTCACACAGATGCCCTCAGCTAAGGGTATTCTTTTATATTTTACCAAGACCTTCTATGGTTGAATATATTGTCTTCTTGCTTCTGCTGCCATATCCCTCTTCAGCACTGTTCTGATTTGCTTGTCTCACCTGCCTGCCTTTTTAAATTATTTTTCACTTTTCTTTTTTTTTAAATTGAAAATGATTCCCCTTTTCCATCCTTCCTTTCCAGTCAGCTTCTTCAGTCTCACAGAAGATTCAAACACTGCAGTCATAATACCAATTCATGGTTAAGGGTCTCAGCTATGTCACCTTGCATCCAGAAGTTCTCTATCTACTGTCAGTTGTCCCCAAGATTTTGAAGTTCCATCTGTCCAAATGCAAAACTGCACATCCTCCCTCATTTATCCTGACTCTTCCTCACACAAAGGAGCAACTGAGAAAATCATAATTTCATGGTGTCAACTTGATCATTTGCCTCTGCCACAAGACTTAAGATACCATCTCCTCCATTCTAGCCCATATCGAAACAAAAACTCAGGAAGCAACAGGCACTCTGTGTTACATTTAAATGAAAAACAACTAAAATAAGACTTGCTTTGATGGAAAAGGGCATGAAAAGACCCATGTGCTCCTGTCACCTTCACTAAACAGATGAAAGTATGCTGTGGCACTTGCTGAAGCACACCAAGAAGCCTGGACACCTGAAAGCAAGAGTTTGAAAAATAGCTTTCCTCTCGCTGTCTTTGAGCAACATGTATAAAAGGGATGTTTTTTTCAGGGCACCAGAGTAATCATAAAGTAAATAAATATGCATACCTATAGCTTAGCTTTTGGGTCCTTGGTACAAACTGTTTTTTTCTACTTCTCTATTCATATTGCACCACAATAGTTTTTGCTGTGTGGCTCATAATTACACAGCCTATGAGTACAAAGTCTGTGAGGGCTCAAAAAAGATGGATGAGAGCAAACTGTAAAGGTGAAAACTAGAAGGAAGAATTGGCATTTATCTTTTAAAAGGCAAAACAGTGGCAGTAAAGATCAACTTACCTTGAATCCTTTGAAAAATACCATGAACTCTGCCAGAGGAGATAAACAAACAAGCTATTTGTAGGAAGATGGAAGATGCCCATGAGATCTATGAGATGCAAAAGCAATGAAAATCCAAAATAGGATAAGGATGACACAAAGGGTAATGCAAATAAGCATTAAATAATAAGAGGGAGAAAAAATAGAGACATAAAAGAAGGACTAAAGTTGATGACATTGTTCAAACTGGTGAAGAGAAATTAAGTAAGCACATGATAATAAAATATGAAAACACATTATTCATGCCTTCTGATAATTAAACAATAAACAGTGAACATATAAAGGAACTGAGAGTCAAGTGGGTGTCAGTAGAATACTTAGACTAGATGAGAAAGCTCTTACAAGGTTGTGCAATATCTATTCAGAAAGATTTTAAATAACTTTTTGGACAGATATATCAAGAATGATGCACAGTTTAAGCTATGGTGCAGCAAAGGGTGAAACAGGTGACTTTTGGAAACCTTTTCCTGACCTTGTCTCTATAATTCTTTTCTGATTTCCATGCAGAAATTATTATACACAGTATGTATCTTCACAAGATGCCTCATCTTTGTTGAGGAAATCCTTGTATAAAATGCATTTAAAGCTTTTTAAGTCAGCTCTATAACACTGAAAATATCTAAGCCACACAATTAAGGAAAAAATCAAAAGATGGTAGAATACATTAAAATTTATATTTTATTGTTTTCTGCAGAATATGTTTTTACCATGTTTACTGTATCGACAGTATTTTACTGAGTCTATCCACAAACAAATGGAAATAAGAATGTTGTTTCCATACAACATCTTACAGATGTCCAAATGCAGCATATCTGCATATTTTTCCAAACAGTTTTTAATATTAAAGGAAAAAAAAAAAGAAGAAAGAAAGAAGATTATAAGAGATGAAGAATGAAGTGTATCTGAATTTTCAGTGATTGCCATTTTGGTTTTAACAGGCATTATAATTTGTTCTAATATCGCCCTTGGATCCAAACAGAAACATATTTAACATCAAGTTTCAACGCTTATTGCTGACTTCATTAAGTAGCAAAATGTATGTACACTTAGTTGGTTTAAGAACTATATAAGTGTTTTGTCTTGACTGTTTAGGATTATGATAAAATTACTGTAGTGATCACCAATGACCACTGGCAAAGTTTTATTGGATTGCAAGAAAACAAAGTACTTCTTTCTTGTTTAAATAACTGACATAATCTATTTGTGTGGGGTATTTTTTTTTTGTGGAAGAATCAGTAGAACAACAGAAAAAGCACAATTTCTTACTGTGCAGACATTAAGGCAGTTTCAAGAATACCTATATAAGTTGTTCTGTAGTGCAATTAAACCTGCAGTAAATTATTTGCATACCTCATTTACTTATATTCCTCAACGCTCACAGGAGAAGGGCGAGCAGGGTCCTTTTTTGGATACAGGATGGAAGACAAAAGAAGAAAGGCCCTGAGAACTGGGCTGACAACAGACTGAGGACAATCTGTTTGATTGTGTTCTTTTAAGAGAAAACTGAAACAAAACCCCAGAAAGCACAAATCCAGTTGTGAGTGGTGTACCACTGGGCACACTGCAGTATAAAGATAGCCATATGCCGCAGTCAGACATAATGCGGCTGTCAAAGAATAAAGCAAGAATTACTCAAACACAGAAAAGGGCACCAAGCTTTCAAAGACATAATATATAATATTTGATCTGCCTGGTATTCAAACCTATCAACGTACCACACACACACCTGAAAAAAGAGGTCTAAGAAACAGGGAAACTTAGAAGTGTGTCTGAGATCTTTTCATGCAGCATCAGTAGTGTTGCATGTATTCCTTCAGTCAATTAAAACAGCACTAGAGATGCAGGGTCACTGCAATTGGACTGCACCTCTGGTGTTTGTCTCATCCAGCCTGCTGGGGGCTCACAGCAGTTACAGCAGCTTGCTCAGGACACTGTCCACTTTGACTGCCTCCAAGAATTAATTACCTCCTTGGGCAACCTCTTTCAGTGCCTGATCAGCCTTGCAGAGAAACAGGTCCTTTGGGTGCACTTTAATTAAATTTGAAAGCTAAAGAGTTTATCTCAATTTTTTGCATTACAAAAACAGAAAGAGAACAGAACATATTGTCAAGGCTCAAACCTGGACCGTGCAGAACTAATGTGAAGCTCACACAGTGAAATGAAGAGGTTCCTAGTGCCTGCTGCAGGGAAAATCATGGGTCAGATGAAGGCACTGAGGGTTCTGCCACCCATTTTTAGTCAGTATTTCAGCAAATATATGCAATATAATTTTCAATATCTGAGTCTTAATATCTTAATAAAGTTTTTTAAAATAAATGTGACAGAAGATGAGATCTGGTGCTTTGTCTTTTTATTTTTCTCCCTAATGAAAATCAACCCTGTAGTGACAGCCTGGTCAGATGTGAAGTTTACTTCAAATTCTTACAATAGAAGCCCAAGAGTTATCATAATCACACAGAAATGGAGACCAGAAGCAACCTGAGTTGATTCCTTCCACAATTCAATTTTGCTTAGTGATCCTTACACTGAGGTTGCCCAGAGCTTTGAAGTTTTTCTCTCAGATAGGTACTGATTTTGATGCCATGATGCAAATATAAGTCATAATTTAGTATGGTACTATCTTCCACTGCATCATGCACACTTTTCTACAAATGTTCAAGAAAGTATATGTAACAGGCCTGATAAATGCTATATGCAGACTGAAAAGCATCCTAACTCTACATTTCTGACCTATTCTTTATAAATCCAAAGTCTGCAAACATTTAAAGCCATGTTAGTTCCTGTCTTCACCATAAGAAATTGCCAAAATTATGAAAAAAGGATAAGGAAATAAGTGTTGTTAACCTCAAGTCCCACAATCAAAGTATTCTGTCTCCAAGCTCCTGGTTGTCAATGCCATAAAGAGCTTAAAAAACTCAATTATATTGAGAACTTTGACATTTTCAGAAAGGCACCTTTTCCAGAATGTATTTTCAGATTTTAATTGCCTTTTTCACTGCTATTTCACAAGCCTCATACTGACAGATATGGTCCCATAATGCTGACTAGCTGCACTATTATATAGCACTTGTTCTAGGAAGAGAGATTGCACTGGCTGAAGTATCCCTGTGCTACAAACAAGTTTTCTTCATATCTAAGACTCCCCAGTATATTTCAAGAACATATTTAACAATTGCACGATGAATTAAAGCTGCTGTTGACTGACATTAGAAGGAGGAATAAAAAAATCCAAACTAACCAGCAGAACAGATATGAACATGGAATAAATAAAGTACTACATGAAAACAAGCAACATGGTACCAGAATCCTAAATGATCTTTTGCATTTTAATCTCTAACATGCACTGTGTTTTAACACATTTCTCAAAAAAAGCTGGTGTCTTAACTCTACAGATTCTGAGATAAAATATACACATTATCATCCTGAGACTGGAGTGTAAGTGTACACATGTAAGAAATTAGATTGAATCAAGAGTAATAAAGCAGAATGTTACTGGGTACAAGTTATATGTGATTTTTTTTTCTTCTGCATAGGTATATCATACAGATTCCAGTTTTAAATAACTAAAAATTGTTGGCAAGTCCATCTGTTTTGTTATTCCCTTTGGCATGAGCTAAATATAACACAGAGGTCTGGAGTAGATTCTATGTTGTTTTACTAGGTTAATTTGATCTTGTATTGACATTAGTATATGTCAAAATTAATGGCTTTTTAATGACAGTACATGCTAATGATTAATTAGAAGTACTGAGAAGGGGTGAAGACCTGGCTTTAAAACTGATTAATATGACAAGATTTCAATACTATTATATATAAAACTGATAACATGTTAAAAAAAAAAGAAAGCTTAAACTGCCTTTTACTAAATTTTAGTTGCAAAGCAGAAAAAGCACATTACATTTCCCTGCACATACCCAGTTAAAAAATCAAAAAGAATAAGAGTTAGAAACAATTTTTAAAAATAGTAAAAATATTTTTAAAAGGGAGGGTCTTAAGCCATTTTCTTCATGAGTTACAAAAATGAATTTGAGCAAAAATGTAGTGAGATAAAACCAATCAGGGAGGAAAAAATGACAATATTTTTAAAGATACTTAGAATAATGGGATTCAGAGGAATTTCTCCCAGACCTCTGCCAATGTCTAAAATGAGTAATATGTATTTTACTTATATACAAATGTTTAATGTCATGTAGTAATGATATAGTTTCACCAATCGAAATACAACATTTCTCCATTGCCCTATAATAAATGCAATCATGAAATGGCTGATACAGAAAAAACCCCAACCAAGCAAAAGCCCCATAAATCCTCAGATCCTCAAAACTAGTAAAAAATGTGGATTTTGATGTGTTAATTGTTCATTTCCCACCTTTATTAACTTCATTTATCTTCATGATATTCTGCTGCTACTCCATGCCCCCTTAACCCTGTTGTTTCATTTCTTTAAGTCTCTTTTCATTGAGCTGTGACTTAGGGCACACATGGCTTGTGACTTGCTACTTGTTACTGCATAGCTGACCTGCTTTTCATTCCTCATTCTTATTTAGCAATGAACTTGGTATAGACTAAACTTGCTGGGTGCAAAAAGATCTCAGTGGGTCGACTTTGGCTGTATTTATGGCCTTTTGTGCGGTTTTTGGTGTTTTTTTTTTTTTTTTTTTTGTTGGTTGGTTGGTTGGTTTTTGGTTATTCCATGTGAAATCACCTTTATTTCTACATGTAGCAGATTATGTTCCTTTCAAATACAGTAATTAAAAACCTCTACATATTCCACAGTAGTTCTTTATTAACTCTATCATAACATTTTCTTCAATATTATTGCATGTTTTGAAAATTTTGTTAAAGGTAGATTATTTTTGATTGGTGCTTAATAGAAGCCTAAAATATAGACCATTCTAGAACAATTATATAACTTACAGAACATTCTATAAGAATTAACATGAACACTGAGTTATATTTAATTTTCAAAACACTTTAGTCACTTTATGCAGACAATAATTTCAGTGTGACTAATGACACTTCTGAGTCACATATTCTTGAAGAAATGGCTCAGTAAATTCAACAGCCTGCATGTAAAATATCCCTACATTCTGTGTAGTCAGGAAGATATTTCTGTATGGAAATTTATATATATGCAGACAAACACTACTTCAGAAAAGGCTTTTGACACAGCCAGCCATGTGTTTCTGTGGAACCTGAGGAACTGTGAACTGTTTGCAAAAACAAACCACTATTTGGGTAAAAACAGGAAGGAAAGAGACCAATATAGTTGAGACCTGCTGATCAAACTAATGGACAAGAAGCAAATGCACAGACAGTGGAAGCAGGAACAAATATATTGGGAAGAGTTGAGGAATACTGCCTGTCTGTGTAGGAATGTGGTCAGGAGGGCCAAGGTGCTGCTGGAGTTTAACTGGGCAAGGATTTCTACAGGTATGTCAGCCAGAAGAGGCAGGTCAAAAAAAGTGTGCCCCTTGATGAGCAAGACTGACAACCTGGTAGCAATGGATGAGGAGAAGGCTGACATACTCCACACCTCTTTTCCCCTCTAGTCTTCACTACTAACCTCTCTTCCCATGTCTTTCCAGTGGGTGGACAGCAGACTTGGGACTGGAGTAGGAAAATTCCTCCCACTGTGACAGAAAATCCAGTTTGTGACCACATGAACACAGTTGTGAACACAATTTAAGTCTGTGGGACCTGATGACCTGCATCCCTGGGTCCTGAGGGAATTGGCTAATGCAGTTACCAAGCCACTCTCCATGACATCTGAAAAGTCACGTTGCCCAGAGAGGTGGTGAATGTTCCACCCCTGGAAACATTCATGGAGGTCAGGCATCACGGCTCTTTGAGCCTTGCCTAGATGGTGTCCCTGATCATTGCAGTGAAGTTGAACTAACTAACTTTTAAAAGTCCCTTACAGCTCAAACTACTCTATAATAAGTCCTACACTATAATTTTTTTTTTTTTTTAATGACTTGGATGAGCAGACAATAGACAACCAATAACAAATAACAAATCAAATAACAATCCAATCCCCCCAATAACAAATCCAGAGATGATGCTTAATGGGAAAGATAAGTGAGGAGCTGATAGTGTTGAATAGCAGAGTTTCAGAGAGGGGGAACAAAAATCTAACAATTTCTCCCAGGACACACATGGGAAGAATAAGAACATGCATGCAAACAGGCAGGTAAACAATTATCTGAGTGCCAATCCTGCTGAAATACACTCAGGGCTTACAGCAGATGCCAAGTTAAATATGAGACTGAAGAAAACTTCTATTTCCTTCTATTGGTCCTGATGAGGTCACATCTGGCATACATGGCCAGTTCAGCATTCACCCCACCCCAGCTCAAAGGCGACTTAAATTCAGAGAATTTTAAGTTCTGTGCAGGGCTGCTAAGATGGTCAGGATCACAGAGAACACAACTTACAAGATGATTTTGGGTGAGCTGGAGCTGTTTAGACTGGTGAAGATGTGGATGAAGGGAGATAGAACACAAATTTAACTACGTGGGAAGCAGTTACAAAGATGTGGAGCCTCAGTTATGACAGTATAACAAAGGTGCATGACCACAAATTGCACATTACTAGTCTGAGGCTGAACATTAGGAAAATCCATTTTTCTAGGAGAGGAGGAGTGTGTGAGCACGATGTTGGGAAGCACCGTAGAAGCTCCACACTTCTAGATTTTCAGGACACCAGCTGAACTTGCTCTGGTGTTCATGGCACTTGACACAGCAGGCTGGGACAGAGGACTTCCAGAGGTTACATCTATCAATATTTCCATGAATATTTATGTGCAAAAAAAATAATTGGAAAAGTCTCAACAGATTTACTGCTGCAAAAGAAGTATATCCTTTTGAAAAATGTTGCTTCCTGTAAGATAAAGCAGTGTAGAAAATGAAATAAAATATCTGACTTAAGAAATTAAAGCCTTGCATATACAAAACAAGGTTTAAAAAAGGAAATTATTTAATTTAGAATTATGGTGTGAAGGTGGTACACAGCAGAAATATAAAATACAGCTAGAGGTAGAGCAGAGAAAAAATGAGTGCCATAGGTAGATGTCATATGAAAATAAAAGAGAGGAGTAAAATTAAAATAAAACTTGGATTAAAAAAAAATAGTCTAGCTATGCAACTAAACTGTAGAACTCCATGCCACAACTCAGCACTAAATCCCCTTGATTCAAAATATAAGCCCAGGATTAAGTAATGGAAATTTGAAGCTGGAAAGAAAGCCATCCTGTTAGGATTTCAGTAACCAAGCATTCACTGACAGGCTTTCTGAAATATTTCCTGCAATCTGAACTGGCCACTGCCAGAGTATAGGGCAAGACAGTTCACTGGTGTTCCTGGAAAAGGCTTTGAAGGCTTTAAAGCCTCACATACACAAAAGACAGGCTCAATGCAGCCTCTACCTTTTAAGAGGTTGACAGCACTGAAGTACTCATGTGACAAGACCCTGGAGTTGATCTTTCCATTTTTCTACAACAATAAATCAAGTGGTGATATAATTTATTCTACTATGCCTTTTGAATTCCAGCTGGTAGAATTATGCCCTGTTATCATAAAAACAATATATTATTACTGCCAAGTGCTATTTATCATTTCAGATGTTAAATTCTTAGTGGAATTAATTATTTATAGGGTAAAGCCAACTCAACTATTAAAATGTAAAATAAGGATGCAAAGTGTCCTTTGATGGATATCCTTTGAAACAGAAAAGTGTCATAAATCTTCCAGTTGGGTATTTTTCCAGTTTAAGCCCATCAAGTTATACGAACTTATCAGAAATGCTTTGTGCTGCTCAGTTTAAGTGAGCCACCTATTCACTAGGTAATACAACGTGCTTTGCAACAAGATAGATAGTTGAAATTCACAGAAAGCATCCTCTATGAGCAGACTCCAAAGTCCTAGCCACAGAGCTCACTTTTCAGCAGATAAGAGTAACTGCCAGCTGAGGTAAAAGCTTTTGCAGAGAAGAATACCCTGTGCTTGCAAGTATAGCAGACACACACACAGAGAAGAAAGCATTTTCCATCAAGATGGCAGAACATCAAAGTTTTCTTCATACATAGAGGAATGGCATTGCTTTAATTAGAAATTCCTGGCTTCATAATGTATTTGATATTCTAAACCATGATGGAAAATATAAAAAAAGAGAATCAGTCTGGCTTGTACATTAAGCCAGGTGTCTTTTTAAAGTTTAAATAATTATAGGTGATTTTCCCATCTTTAAATAAGCAGAAGTATAATCAGGCAAAAAATTCTTTCCAGACATCAATATTTAGCTTCAGCAGCAATTATAATCTAGAAAAATATTTTTAAAACTAGAAACTGGGGAGGGAGCAAGGGGAGTCAGGGAAGAACCCTAAATTTATGCAAAGGCTAGGAAAATTATTACATTATTATCTTATATTGGTATATATTATACTTCTGAAACTTTAGATGATTTTTTTTTAATTAACTTTCAAATACCCTTTTATTTTCTGATTAGAAATGACTACAGAGTCAAAAATATGTAAATAGACTCTAGGTCAGAGGTGAATAAAAGTACCTAAGAATCCTAACAAAATCTAGTGGTAGCACTGCATAATGTAACTCAGCAGGCTTCATGGGAATAAACATATCAGTCAATAGGTTGTTCAAGAACCACCTTTTCCTATCAAGAATGTTATTTCAGAGATTTAGTTAGAGGTAGAAAGAGTAGTGTAGGACTTCAGTTGTACAGTCATTACAACATGATGACTGTCTATTCCCTTTATGTCATGTGTCTCATTCTTTTGTATAAGGCATTTTACATAGTGAAGTTATACAAAGCAGATCCATAAATTATGTCATTTAACAGACAACAACAACAATGTAAGGAGTTTGCAGCTATGATTTCAGCTGAAAATGACATCAGCAGTTGAGTTTGGAAGATATGCACTCCTTTTTACCTGAAGGCAGGGAATAAAATTTTCCCAGACTAAAGCTATAGGGTGTGGGTGTTTTGTGTGGGTTTTTTTGGTTGAGTAGTTTTTTTGTTTGCCTTTTTTTTTAATCAGACCACAGTTATGAGACTATTGAAGCAATAAAAAAAGAAAATAAAGACAATAAAGATTTATGGCTTTAAAAATAATACATATATATGTTTTCAAATACTTTGAGTAATCATATCAGTATTCTGAAAGCAGAAGAATATATGTCTAAGCATGGACTGTTGAAAACAGATTGTTTGCATAAACACTTCAAAACTAATTTTTTTTTATCACTTGACTGCACTAATATAATACATTTGATTCATTACTTGTGTCACAATTTACCTGGTAAAAATCCAACTGTGCTTAGTATTTTACAAAGAGAAGATAAAACTTGCTGCTATCTATAACATAAATGTCATAATCCAATAAATCATAGGCATTTAATAATGAATGCGACCGCAAGAAGCAACTAATGGAAAATTACATGAGCTTTAGTAAGAACTTGAATTTACATATACAGTGGAATTATTCATACACAGATTTAACCAGACAAATTTAAATATTGAAATAACCAAACAATTACTAACCATACTTTAACAATAACTCCTGAAACTTCTATGCTATTTGACATCAGCCAGTTTTCTTCTATGCAGAAAGCAGGCCCTACCACAGGATCTTGCAGGAAGACAACCCCAGGGAAGTGGGGAATTCACACAGATTTGTGTTAGCAGTGCTGAAAACCCTGGCAGCTATTCATGCACAGCTTTATTTAAAATGTGATAATGTTCCCAATAAAATCCAAATTAATTACCTGAAAGCTAGTGTCACGGCTACTGAAATCAAGTTACCACTATTCCTAGATTCACAGCCAGGCACAGTAACTGGAACAACCAAGGCGATAAACTGAGAGAACTTACACAAGGGTGATTTATGCAGGACTATAAAAGGCCTAGAGTTGTGTGTCATTTGATGGATGAAGAAAGGAACAAATAGCAAAAAAGCCTAGGTGGGGTGTCAAGATCCCAGTAGTTGCTCAGCTACAGATTTCAATGGATATGAAGATTTTAGGTGGAGGCACAGAGCGTGTAGCTCCAGGTTGGAGAAATTAGATGTGTTCCAAGCTAGCATTTTATGTGTATCTTTAGTGGTACAGAACAAGTGTCCCGGTTTGGGCCAGAACAGGGTTAATTTTTTGCAGTATCCAGGAGGGGGTGTGGCTACTAGGACACTGAGGTGTTTCTATACCTCCTCAGGCCCTTGCTGATGATGGGAGGAAAAGGACTTGGCTCAGAGGAGAAGGTTCCTGCAGGTTGAGGAAATATATGGGGAGGGGGAGGGGGAGATATCCAGTATTGTTTATTGTCATGTGTTTTCCTTCTGAATAGTTTCTTTTCTTATACTGTTTGTTATTAATATTTTTGCTGTCACTGTTCTTTCTCTTAACTCCTTGCTGTTTCCAGTAAATTGTTCTTATCTCAACCCATGATCTTTGCCTTTTTTGCCTCCAGCTGGAGAAGGGGGAGGGGAATCTGCCTGTGGTTTTAGAGGGAACACTGAATTCAAGAATACCATTCCTAGCCCATGACAATAACAAACTTCAGAAAATGCTGGAATGTTAGGAAATGCAAAGCATTAACAGAAGCCATACAGAAACAGAGCACAGTTTAAGGGAATGTCACAGATTTTTAGATACACAGGGAAAGGTGGAGAAAGAGATGCTGATTTTGCTGTCTTTCTTCTACCCTTTCTTGGAGTCAGTGGAACTGTTACCTCATTTTGGGAGAAAGTCTTCATGCACTTGGCTTGTTCTGCAAAACCATACCTAGGTCTATGCAATTCCCCCTTAATACATCATAGAGACATGGAGGATGGAAAACAGAATGATCCCTTACTGTTGTAATTTAGAGCTACCGTGGCCTTGTCAGGAGAGGTACAACATTTCTCTTAACTGGTTCTGCTCAGGATTTTAACCTTTACATACTCCTTAGAGGATCAATTATAATTTATACAGATTACTGTAGGCTGCAGTTCCAGTCTCTCATACATCTGTGCCTCCATCTATTATTCCTGCAACTTCATTATTAAATTTAAGCTATTTATTAACCTTCTTTAACATTTATCACCTTAAAAACTCCTGCTAACACATCCAAACCCCTCAGTGAAGCACAGTCCTCTGAAGCATTACTTTGACTTTCTTCAGTGACTCAGCCACTTGATAATTAGCAAAGTCCCTACCAAGATTGATCACCTAGAGTCTAATTAAATACTCAGTGTGAACATTTCCTGATTAAATTCAATTGCATTATGCAAAATTAACACCAAGCCCAGACACCTATTCTTCACTTGAGGAATCCATGCCAGCAGTACTCTCTTTCATACCTTTAGTTCATCCCAGATTCAGTTTTCAAAGTTTTTTTACTATAAAAATATTACTATTTTTCATGACTCTAATATATAAAATATAGAAATGTTTTCCTTCTGCAGGGCAAAATAACAAATAAGAGAGAATAACAGCTGAACACAAGACGACTCCCTCCTCCAAAATCAGTGACGCTTAGGAGGATCGCTTGCAGATTTCCCTCCTACTCAGAGGGACACCAGACTGTCACTCTCAACTACTTGCAAAGCACAGTCTACTCCATAAATTGATACTCCATAAAATTGAATTAATAGAAAAGAAAAAACCTAACACACAATGATTTTTTGTACCTTTGCACAACAGTGCTGTCCACTGTGGCCATCAAACCATAAAAAGTATCACTAAATCCAGAATTCAATTTCTTTTTCTAAAAAGCTTAGTAAAATTAAATCCCCTCTTCAAGAAAGTAAGAACTTTTGAAATTTGGAGATACTGTCCCAGCGAACAGTGTCACAACAACGTCCATGTGAAACATGCAGATACAATGCTTTGAAAATG
Organism: Rhipidura dahli; assembly: GCA_013399225.1. Lineage (NCBI taxonomy): Eukaryota > Metazoa > Chordata > Aves > Passeriformes > Rhipiduridae > Rhipidura > Rhipidura dahli. The sequence continues at coordinate 926,254 of VXAC01001422.1, forward strand.
ACAGGATACTGTAGAGACAAAAAGATCTAAATCCACGAAGAAAAAGAAAGGCTAGAAAGCTCACAGCTCATACAATTCATGAAGAAAAGCCAGAGAAGTGATCAGAAAAGGAGCCCGTTGGTGGTTTTTTTTGTTTTGTTTTGTCTTTTTTTGTTTTTTTTTTTTTTTTTTTTTGTTTTTTTTTTTTTTGGTTTTTTTTTTTTTTTCAGTTCTAAACAAATAAGATTACAGTAATATTTACTGTTTTAGTGAAATTAAATTACTTTGTGGAGATATTTCTCTTCTGCTGTTTTGTTTTGTTTTTTTTTTTAGTTTCTGGCTTTAGAAACAGAGACACTTATTACAGGACCTAGCAAGTAAGGCATTGCTTTCTCTAAAATCAAGCTGGCATCCTCCACCTTCACAACCTTTCTCCCAAATTCAGTTCACACTGCTCCTCCTAGGGCTACAGGATGCTTACACATCCTGAAACAATCTTCACCTCCAGCATAATTTCGTTGACATAAAAGAGAAATTAATGTCTGAACACTGCATGGCATCTAGATATCTTTACACTGAAAAGATGTTAATTTATGGTCTGGGAACGCCTGATCAAGTTTTGAAAATTAGACTTGGAAGTTAAAAAAAAAAAAACCAAGAACCTACAAAGAGCCAAAAAGAATCAAACCCAAAGAAAGTAAAAACACCCCAAAACTCTTGTTGCTCTAAAGTGATCATTGTTCTACCTAAATAATAAAAGCAGAGCTGTACATTATAACGGGTAATATAGGAAAAGAAAACATTTCACATCTCAGTTGAAAGAAACAACCTTTATAAATGTTCTATCAGCCAGAAAACTAAATTTAGAGAGTAACTGAGGAGCAGATAAATTAATTTCTGTACAAATTACAAAATCTTTTACTAACACTGTTAAATGGGTTTTCACTGTATATCTTAGAGTAAAGTAAAAGACGAATTTGAAGGGTGGTTTCAATTTGGTAAACAAACAAGTTTCGTAATTCAGTCTTTGGATAAACTAGAACAAAGGAAGTTTTCTATCTATAAATGCAACTATGCTAAAACCTTCCTTAATGGCCATTTTGCAACACAATTATAAAGTAGCAAACAGAACATTAAAAGGATCAGTAGTCACATGTAATGGTAACTTCATTACCAATCACAAATAAAGATGAAGTAAATAGCAAAAAGAAATATCAAAGATTAAATCATCTTAATATTTATAACACCATGAAAAGTGGACATCAAAACCAGCTAGGTCTGCAATGTTGTCCTAGCAACAAAGAGAGGCAATACAGTTTTTCAGTGCTGTCTGGGTATCATCACCATGTTTATTCAATATCACCAATGTCATTGCTGGGGTCATGGTTTCAGCAGGAAATGCTGGGCACTGGAGACCAGAAGTTTGTCATCTTGCCTGGCTCACCAGAGCAGAGTGGACTGTCCCCTTAAAACCCCTGCTGCCCACCAGCTCCCACCTTCTTTTTTGTATACTTTTGCTATTAGTACTGCTGTTGTTAGCATGTTTTTAGTAAATTATTTAAACTCATAATCTCATTTATGGTCCCTTCCTTACCAAAGGGGGCAGAGGAAGGGGATTGCCTTAATTGGAGTTTAATTTCCCTGAAGGTGTTAAAACCAACATAAATGTTAATTGTTTCAGGTTTTCATACTACCCAAATTAATTTCATTCTTTTTAACTTGAAGTTGACTGCTCTTTTCTCTTTTACAATGTATCAGATGAAATAATTTTTTCCCATTTATGAAAGTTAGTAAATACTTTATAGCAAACAAATCTGAACAACAGAGCACTGTATACCTACCTATGACTGAAAACTCAGTATTTTAAGAAAATAGTATTAAAAAAATCTTAATATTAAGATGGTGAATTTACCTTATTTGATGAATAGAATATTCAGTGCAGCTCAATGAAAGTATTTTCAAGAACGCCTATCAGTGGTTTCTGCACAAAATTTTGTGCTTGTCAAGGGGAAACAGAACCTTTCAGCTACATTTATGCTTGCTTAGGTCCCAAGGGCATTTTTAGGCCTCCCTAATTAAGGCAATGCTTTACCAGCGCTCCTGCAGTTGCAGGTAATTGGCAATCACTAACAGCAGGGTTCTGATGAGGATTTACTTTGTTAAAGTAGAAAAAAAAAGAAAAAACTAAACAAAAACAAAAAGAAGAGAAATCTGTTTATTTCTTTTATTTATCTAAGCCTAATCTTACAAAAAATGATAATGAATTTCAGTTTAGCTTAGATTCTACTAGGTGAGCTCTTTTATCTGTCAGTTACATGAAAAATTCAATGACCCAAGCCATCAAAACAGGGATTTTTCAGAGCTGCAAAACGTTGAATTTTAATAGTAAATGTTAAACTTTAAACAGCAGATTTATGCGGTTTTTACAAATACTGATAACACAGAGACAGAAGGGGGAAAAACCAGAGGAGATGATTCATTTTTCCTGAAAACATAGAGATATATTAAATATTACATATTAAATAATAATTGCTACATATAATGTGATGTGGCATAGCCCTTCAAGTAACTATTGCACAAAGTGGGGACCCCATCCTCACTGCCTGAGTCTTCCAGCCCTCTCTGCTTAGAGAAACAAATCAAAGAGGTGAGCTACCAGCAGTGGATGAGACTGAAGCAAAGACTAATTGGGAGAAGTCAGCTCATGCAAATCAATGGGACTCAGTGGGCTGAGTGAGGGTGCTGAGAAAACTGGCTAATGTACCTGCAAGGCCTGTCAATGTAATTTTTGAAAAGTCATGAAGATCAGGGAAAGTCCACAGCAACTGGGGGAAGACAGCAGTTGCCCCCACCTTGAAAAGAGGGCAAAAGGACTGTCCAAGGTTGTGGATAAGTATGTGAGTAAAAGTGGGCTGGATAATTAGATGCACAGGATAGTGATTAATGCTCATCCCCTATCTGGAGACTGGTGATGATTGGTGTACTTCAGGGGCCTCTTGATTCAGTGTCTTTATCAATGACTTGGAGGAGTCAATAAAGGTGGGCTATCAAGACATTTTACTGAGGTTAATATTAGTCTGATACAGTCATAAATTAGGACAGATTCTGAAATTTTCTGATTATAATCTGTATGTAGAGATATATGTGTCTTTCTGTGTACATACTCACATAAATAGTAGTTACCCCAAGAGCAAACTACCTAATGAGAAGCTTAATTATGTTGAATTCAGCTCTGATGAAACACCATTGGACTTGTACACCTTCTACTGAGGAGCTGGAAAATGTAAGAAAGCTCTTTTATACAAGTCTTATAACAATAAACCTATAAACTGATATCAGTAACTGATAGAATATCATTTTTGCTACAAAAAGAAAAAAAAACTCATTAAAAGGTATTTATTACAGTCTTTTTATAGAAGTTCTTGTACATTTCTACAGGTCATATATGAACATACTCTTCGCTTCTATTTTTGTTTTTATGAATCATACCCTCTTCTTTACGTTTTACCTCTGTTAAGTGTAGGAACCATTCACTCAGTGAACATAAATGTCTTATGAAGCAGTTCTGATTGATCAATACTAATAAATCTAGTTTTAATATCTAGTGTTATGATTTCATCTGCGTATTTGGTATACGTTTCTATAGTCATTAAAATGTCTTGAATATTAAATAAGCAAAACAGAAGATGAATGATATGGAATAAAAATACTTCTGAAAATTTATCTATTCATTAAAAAAAAAAAAGAAGTTAAAAAAAAGAGATATGACTGAATGAAGTGTTTTCTAGAAATAATTATCCTTGCTTGGCTTGGTAAAAAAATATACACTACATACAAAATATGCACACTATCAGATGGGCACCTAGGCTCTGTATCCACCTTTAACTACAACCATTACTCTTTTAACAATTTAGGACAATTATTTACGTTATTGTCTCGCATCAAATAACAGGCCAAGAAGCAATAAATATTAAAGCAAATGAAGTTTCTCTTCTGAGACTTAAATTTACTCCTGAATTCTCTACCCTTTCCCCCTGCAGTGGTGCAAGGAGACAGGGAAAGGGGGCTATGGTCAGTTCATCAGGTTGTCTCTGCTACTCCTTCTCACACTCTTACTACCCTGCTTCAGTGTGCATCTTTTCAGAGAAGCCACCCCTATAGACCACCGTCACCTCCTCTGCCCCACTACCAAAACCTTGCCATACTAACCCAACACAAAGTTAAAAATACTTTAAGATGGGAGACTAGTTTCTGAAAAAAATTCATCTAAAAAGTGAAAACTTTCTTCTGAATCTTCATAATGGAACAGACAGATAGGCACCTACAAAGCTTTAGGAGTTTAAATACTGGCTCTTTCATCTTTATATGAATTTCAAAGTGTAAAGGTCAACAGAAACTCAAGAAGTACATTGATAAACTGAAGAGAAAGTTCAGGGCATCCTGAAAAGGCATCATAGGTAATTTAACAAGCAGCACCTAAGCTTAGAAAATACAAATTCACGATATCCATCCAATGTACATACTCTAATACAGTTTGTTATTTTACAAATGACACTTCTGTAAATCCCAGATGTAGAAACTCTGAATTGCTGACACAGCATCCCCAAAAAAGCACAGCTAGTAGTCCTAACAGAAAAGTCTATGTTGTCAGAAACTAGTATGACAGCTTATTGTACTTTAATTTTTATGAAAATGAATTTAATTTAAGCAGTACTTGATGAATCCTGCTGTAACTAACAAGAAGAATTCCTTTGGAAGGGATTTTAAGTACCAGTGGCTGTGGCTACTCCTTTGAAAATGATTCCATGAACATCCAAGAATTTTAAGCAGTGGAGTTTTGTTTGGATATGCATTATTCAATTATCAAAAAAAAACCAAAAACCAAAAACCCAAAAGACTACAGACATCAATTGAAAACCAAAATCAATAGTAACATGGTACTTATGATAATCTACTCATTATCCAGAAAAATGAAGCACTAAGACCAACGTCATGACTAATTGCATTTTTGCACTGCACAATGTTTTTTTGCCAAATCTCCGCTTACCAGAGTTTAACTGGACAATTGGAATGCAAATTGAATTATCAGCTTACAAAAGCTGTACAAGGAAGAAGCACACAAAGCAAATCAATATGGCTGAAATGAGAGAAAACAACTCCATGCCAGCGGAAGAGCTGGCCTGAAGTAGAAGGTCAAGTAGTGCAGAGTCATAGACTGCTATTTCTTACATTCCTCTACAGCCTGTACTATTTGCTCCCTGTTGCTTGTCAAATCCTCTGAGTAAATTAACATATTTAGATGCAGTCTGGTCTCCCCAGTTTAGCCTCAATCCCGTTAAGGCCACAGAGATAACAAGCACCTGATGCATGAAAGGAATGGGATACAGATGGGATCAGAGTTATCTGTGGAAGTCTGTCTCCTTTGTTGTGGTCATTTGGAGAACAATATCATAAATACTCTTGCCTTCATTATTCAAAATCATGGATTTATTACTGTGTAAACAGTTCTTTAATGCAAGTGAATATTTTAAAATACTAGTGGCCATAAATCACAATCTAGCTTACTTTCACATAACTGTAATTGCATTCTAAGTTTCAGAGGCTTTGAAGTGTTTAGTCTTTTTTCACTATCAATGTAGGCAAGCCGTATGTATTAATTTTCAAAGTTTTTTCAAGAAAACTTCCACTGCTCTACAGTAAAATGCAAGATATAACCTCACAGAAAAATTAAAAAAAAACCCCAAACTTTTAAAAAATAGAAATACTAGAGCTGGGGCAACACACAGAAAAATGAGAGACAGATAAATGTACTGGGAAGTCAAATACTTCTACGAATTACTTTTGTATTGCTTCTGGCATGTACAATTATATTAACTTAGAATAAGCAAACATTTGGATAAGACCAAAGCAATTTAACATGTTTATTAACAGAAAAGGTGTACAGGATTTTCAGAGAGCAATTATGAGAGAAAGGATTTTTCAAACCAATCACAGATAAAATGTGTGAGATTTTTCTGGAAAAATGAAGCTGTAGAAGTTTATATCACTTTGGACATATTACAAATAATGACATTTATGCTTGGATATTTTCAATGAGTTATTATAGAGTAGCATCTAAAATATCTATTGCAACCAAAAAGTTCTTTCTTTGAAATGAAGGCATAAGAAATCCTACTCTGAAGTTGAATTTGGTCTTTGACTTGGGAGTTCTACAACTGGAAGCTGAGAACCTTAATTTGTCAAACTCCCTCTGGGATTTTTAATAGTCAGAAAAAATACCATAAGTAAAAATGTCACTCTGTTTAGGTTAATAGCAAGTCTTTAATCTCAATCTGTGATTTTATGATTTAAGAATTTCATCTGCAAATATGAGGGTAGATTATTGCTTAACTTGATAATAAGATATCACGCTTGCTTTAATAAATAAAGTTTGAATTCCCTGCATGTATGACTTCTCTTTTGCCCACGACAATGTTTCTTCAAGCGTGGGCAAATGGAGTCTATCAATGAAAGTCTTCAGAGGTGGAAAATACAGATCTTCACTGCTTCCTTGCATAGGCATGCATACACCTCTGCAAGTTGTCTGACCCACCTGTCAGGCTGTATCACATCTATTCTCACCCTACACTTTTATCCAAATAACATTAATAACACAATTCCTCCTAGAAGAGATCTGATGTGGTGCATACAGGCAGCTGTAGGCAGCCTTTGCTTGGATTGCTAGAATGGTCGTTCTTAGCATGTTCAAAACATCCAATAACCAATAACTGAAGTGCAAGGACTGACTAATATTGTTTTTCAATTATTTTTACACTGTCAAATACCAACAAATAGATTATTTTTTCCCTACAATCACAAAAAAAAAGAATGACAGATCAAGTTTTCACTCTGTTGTGTAAAGGTGACTAACAGCTTCCTCTTATTAACACAGAAAAAAAATCTTTGTTTTCATCTAGATCAAGCTCTTGATAGAGCAGGATAAACTTGACAAGTTCTTCATTCCAAATTCCTTCACCACAAATTTTACTTTACAACCCTTATGTAGCTTGATCCTTATTTTCTGAACTTCTTGAAGGCCTGCACAAGCCTTGGGAATAACTCTGAGAGTGAATATAAATTTATAGTTTTAGTTCAGGTGTGAATCTGCTGAAATTATCTGCAGATCATTACCACTTATGCTGCTTAATTATCAAAACACATGAAAACCAGAGTGTTCTAATGAAACTAGATAGGCTTTAAATCACTGAAGGGTATTCAGTCCATAGGAAAAACAATTCAGGACAATAAAAGCATGCTTCCTATTTTACCAATTTCATCCCAAAACTTTTAACTATCTGAAGCATATCAGAAGGATTAATCACTTTTCATTAACAAGAAAATGCATCCTAAAAACAGCCCTTCTCACAAGTAGTTTGGTATCTATGGTGCTATAAACCAGGGAACCAAGCCAAGTAGGTTGAACAGAAAACAACAAGAAAGGCAGCCACATACCCAGATGCTACTGCTGCTGCAGAAAAGCAGGGTTTTTAGTTCACCATCTGGAGTCTACTGCTGCCAAGCACATCTCGTGAGTAGTCAGTGGTACTGAATCCAGTGCTGAGGCACATTACCTAAGATGGCACAGGATTACACAAAGATACTTCTCCAGTACCAGCAAGAAAAACTAACTGAAATTACATGTGTCAACCCAGTCTGGAGAAATCAGCCAGAAAAGAGCTTTCCATATGCAAAATTGCAGCTTTAAGGTTTGGGCAAAGTTTTTAAAAAATGTAATAATATAACTTCTGTGAACAGTAGAATATTTTTGTCAGCACTGTTTTGTATCATTTTCTTTTGGAATATTTGCTTTCTTTTCAAGTATCGTCTATGTACATTATCAATACACATCTTTGATATATATATATGGCCGCATACCAGATGCAAATATTTTAAACTATAAAGGGATACAAATAAAACAACAGAGGAAAATTATACTATTGTGTTTATATTCTATTCTCTTTCACTGTTGCAATTCTAGTTTACATGAGCACTAATCTGTATGAATTGAGTCAATCATCAAAAGGAATTAAAATAATACATAATTCATGCAGACATCAGATTATTCCATTACTTCTAATTCTACTAAGCTCAAGATCATATTCATAAAAATTTTAGAATTCTCAAGTATAATCAGTATGAAAATAATTTAGATGTGACAATCAGAGGACTGTAAAAGGCTGCTTTGTAAGCCTTAAGACATCATCTGCTGAGAGACATGTGCAAACAGTAGGATTATGTTTCAATTCTATTTTATTTTCTTACACTGTATACTTTTTTACTTGCTGAGTTAAAACAGGATTATACAACTAGAAGAGATATCCCTACTCATAAAGCCCAGTCCCTTGACCTTCACTTAGCAGTAACATTCTTTCAGTAAGGTTTCTGATTTTATCATCCTCTCAGTTGCAGGCACTGGCTGTATCCAAGAACAGCCAGAAAAGTGTAGCATCATGAATATTCACACACATGCTGTGGGAATATTGATAGAAAGTCATTGTGGAAAATCACATCTACACAAGAGTGCAGTTAGCAAGTAAGAAAGTAAATAAATAAATATTGTTATTGGCAGCAGAAACTGTTAATATTTTTCTAAATTGTAAATGACAAGATCCTTGTCATAAGGGGCTGTGTGTGTTTATTCCCTCTAAGGGCAGACAGACTTTGATGTAGACAGGAATTGATTGCTAGATTCTATTAAGAATCAAGGCTACTTTTCCAGTATAATATGGACTGCAATGCACAGGTAATGGGACGTAATAGAAATAAACCATTTTTACATTGTGGTTGGCTGGTCCTGGACACTTCCTGATTGCATCACCATGTCTCGTCAGATGTTGTCAGTGGGTGAATGCCAAGCCTCCACTCACCCTCTTCCCCAGTTCCTGTCTGATCATGTGAAAGAAATGGATGCAGGTAATCTTGTGAGTCTCCAGCCTCAGATTCCTTTAATACCTTTCATGTAAGGTGATCTGTAGTTAGGACCCTGCCAAGCACTAAAGGCTTTCCAACAGTGCAGGTCTGTGCATTGGTGTGATATGGCTAATGTATTTAAATTGTTAAAATGCTTGAATGTGGTTTCTAACATGTCTTGAAGATTTGAGATCTGTCTTGCAGCTAATGTTCTGCAGTGTCCCCTCCCCTTTCTTTCTGATAAATATATGTTAGAAATATATAGACATATACATAGATATATATTCTGAAGTGTATTTCTGATCCAAAATAGCTGATAATAGCTGATTTCTCCTTTAAATAGATCCCAGTAAGGGTTCTTCACTGAACATTCTGAGCGTGTTCTGTCTGCAAATCACTAGTGATGTAGCATAGTAGGCTGTAGAATGTTTTTAAGTAAATGTTTCCCTCTAAGCTGTAGCATTATCAACCTTATCCAGAAAAGAAGTATAAATCTCTGTAAATAAACAAAATGGAAATAAACTTCTGCTTAAAAGAAACACCAAGTAACTATAAATAATTATCTTTTTTTTTTTTACATAAATGCTTGAAGAAAAGAAGAGGAAGGTGAGATGTTGGTTTGAAAAGTTTTCAAAAATTTCTAAGGACCAAAGAGATTCATCAGCTATATATTAATGAAAAAAATACATCAAATTACATCAGCCTTTTTTTATTAAATTTTTAATCTCAGCTAAGCTTTTTATTTCCAGTTAAGATTTTTTTTTTCCTGAACTCAGCATGGATATTTCTGACTGGTCTACCAATGATTCAGAATTTTAAGGATTCTGTCATGTATCATGAGGGAAGGAGGAGTCAGCGCCATCAGCAATGACACTAGAGCATGCTTCCACTGAAAAGGACTTGGTAAGATACTCTTACTGATGGAACCCACTAGACAATTAACCTATTATGCAAAACTTTCAATAGTGAATTTAGAAAACGTAATCAACATTTTCTAAGGCATTCAGTACTCCCAGATTAAAGGAAAATGTGTATTTCCATACTCTATCATAACATGAATTTCAAAATAGACTTGAATATTCATATCTTCTACCTTTTTGTCAAAGGTACTTTTACATCAGATTAACATGCAATGATTTGAACACACTTCTTTATTTCAATAAGATTGGCATTGCTTTGTTGCAAATAAAGCTATGACGCCAAAGCTCATTAAACTCCACCATAGAATTTGTCTGTGCTAGGAAGGATGGAACTTGGCTTTTTCTCGTATGTCCGTATCAATTACCAGTGCCATTCAGGAAGGAAAAGACACAGCGTTATATGAAGGTTATTAGACTAGAACCTGAGCAAGTTTTCTGCTATTTTCCAGACCTCTTAAAATAAGCATCATTATTCATTTCAAAGAATGCAAAAATGAGAGGTTTACTTTATTCAAACAGTTTTCTTCCTAGCTGTAAAAATCTATATTGTATTTCTTCAGGAAATATCTTCTAATGAATGCTACACAGCTCATTATAATACATTTGTACACTGCAAGTTGGGGGGAAAATTGATTTTTTGATAGTTCATTGTTTAGGCTGCTTTCTACAGACATGACTTCTAGTAAGTTTTATACAGAAAATGTAGGGAAGTCCAACTGTATATGTGAATCCATGCTCTGAGTCACTGAATACCAGAATTTTCTTGGCCTTGTGAGCACCCTAAAAGAAGGCATAAAAAGGTTTCTTTGTCTTCATGGCTTTACAATTGTTGAAGATTATGAAGAGGACAAATTCAGAAAATGAGTCATTGGCTTTATACTAAGATACTCAGAAATTATGTCTTGCAGAATATCTGCTTTTTTTCCTGATATGTCATTTTTAATTCCCATTTAGGTGACAGCTAAGAAATATTCTTGGTGAGATGCTGGTTTCAACTCAGTAGTCAAAGGAAAATACCTAACAAAGAGCCAAAATAAATTATTTGAACTCAGTCTGCAGGGCAGCAGTGCATATCAGCACGTTACTAAAGGGCAGAGGATGCTGCACTCAATTGCAAAAAGCTTAGAATTTTTGAGGGAAGTAATTTACATTTAAAACCAAGTAGGCTGCTCACTTTAGATTCTCTGATCTTAAATAAGCTCCTTTCTGAAGGGTCACATATGGCAACAGACAAGCAGATATTCTAGATTTGGCTTTTTTTCTATTGGTAACATTAAGGAATGACCTGGTAGCAGCAGGGAACAGAATCAATGTCACGGCATATTACGATGAGTTCACATCAAAGATTCACGTTCAGCTGAAACAAGTATTTTGGGATTCATGACATAATTATAGTAAGTACAGCCACAGAACCTGATACACTTCCATTTCACTAAAGTAACAGAATAGAACTGACCATATCCATTCTTCATATGTGTCTTGTCACATATAATTTGAAAGACAATGGATGCATTGGCTGATTTAGGTGGACTTCTGGGGTTCCCTATGGAGGAACATGAGATAGGACTGCAGTATAACTCTGTCAAGAGTACATCATAAGGTAAAAAATTCACCTGCACACTGCCAGAGTCTCGAGGATGAATAAAGAAAATATTAAAAAGAAAGGTCTTGCAAACAAAAAATCACAATGGACAGACAGTGGTTTCAGACTACAGGTTGGAAGTGCGGTGTTGAGACTTCTCATAGGGAGAAAAATAGTAAATCCAGTTATTTCAGGAGCTTTCATACCAGAAGTGTAAGGGTGTGGAGGATTTCACTGAAGAAATTTTTATTTAACCTTTGCTGAGCTCTCTCCACACTTGGATAACAGCAGTGCGGCAGAAAAAGCATGGAGAGCAGCACTGAGCTTGAGCTTCTGATTATTAAGCAAGATTTTGTATTTTTCTTGCTCTGTCTGATTTAAGGAGATAATGGTGTATTCTTCCAGCATTGCCATAATTAGCTTTCTTTGTCTTCATTTTTACATAAGGAAGAAAAGGAAGGAAAGACTGAAGGGAATGAAGTAAGAGGATCTTATTGTAGCTGACTGAAGCGAGACTGAAGGATTTTAGTTTGCATGCTCCTATACATCCACTTAGTAAAGCAAGAAAGCCATTGCTCCAAAATCAACATTTTAGATTCTAGATTTGGTTATTTACTCTGCAATCTTTTCCATAATGCCACTAATTATGTGCAGCAAATCTGAGAAAACACAATACCTTCATGTCGTAAACCTAAACCAAGACATGCAATCTCTGTTTCGTGAAATTTATCTCAATTTTCATGACATTCTTCTACCTGCTGCTATTGCTGTGATATTTTTTAGAAATAGAAACCAGAAGCATCAGCAAGGACAGCAGAAATTAAATTTACATTTCCCCTCCAAAATATCCTGTTATTATTTCAAAAATTCAAATATTTCAAAATTCAAAAGCTGTCTGGAAATGAAAGAAAAAAATAAGCTTTGAAAACTTCTTTCCACTTAATAAAATGTGATGTCTTTGCATTTAAAGATGATGAAACCCCCATGATTGAAAGCTTAGCTCTTTCAATCAATCCTGAGTATTGCCACATTTGATGGGTATTTCTAACTATCATGTAGAGGTTAAGAGGGTTATTTATCAATCTCTTTTTATTTCTATATTACACTAGGAGACAAAACAATTATCAGTCAGATCTAGAGTTCTCAGTTGAGATACTTGACAATGGCACCTTTACAATCTCTAGGAAAACAGTACTTATAAATAGTTTAGTCCAATATTACATATTTTACATTTTCCACTATTTATTTTGTTACTACTGTCTAATATTATTTTAAGGAATATATTTAAATATTCATAACTTTCAATGGTTCAACACTGCCTTACTGTAGGGATATCAGAAAACAATGAAACATAATCTGACAGTCAAAGGAAGTAGAGAAGTATGGAAAAAGTAGGGAAAGCATGGAAACATGTCCTTAAGGACTGTTACTCAGGGGATCTCATTCAACAACTACTTAAAAGCTGGAATTTTGGTCGTCTTAAGTTCAGGGTCTTGAGTTTGCCCCTAGGCAGGTTCAGGGTCCTTGAGATCACAAACTCAACCAGGACATGGTTGCTACAGCCCAGACTTCCACCAGTCTTAGCTCCTTTTTATGAGCTCATCCACACTGCTGAGTACCAGATCAAATACCACCTCACTTCTGCATGGTTTGTCTAACACCTGAACCAGGAAGATTGTTGTGGCTGATGAGTGCCACAAATGGGGCAAAAAAGCCAAAAAAACTCCACAAGTAATGAAATCTACTAAACTGAGGATCTAGGTATAGGTGAGGGGGTTTTTTCTATTACCAGTCCCTGCCTAGCCATTACTTAAACTAATTTCAAGTTACTTTGAAAGATGTCTATTATCATTAAAGATAATAGACAGCACTATATGAAATAAGATTTTTATTCTCTTATTTATAATAACAAATCTGACTGCAGAGTCTAAAGAAAATGTTAATGATAAGGAACAATTTTGTGTTAATCCTTTCAGTGTAATCTTATCCTTGCAATTTGTAGACTAGTTTAAATATTTATTTTTCTTCCTAAGATTTACATGGTTCTATGGCATCCATTTTGATAAGAAATATAATACTAGTTATAAATAATTTCAGCATGCAGCATATTTCCAATTCACAATATTAAAATGAACAAATATAAAAGACTGCACTAAATTAATTTTTATTTCCAGCTCTGTATGTAATAAAGTACCAGAGAGTGGGTTGTGTAAATATTCTACATGAGACTAAAACTGAATTATGTACAAGTGTTGTGAAGCAGACTAAATGGAAACCTAAGTTTTACAAACTTTATCTATTCAATATGGAACACAGAGATCCACAAGCAGCAACCAATTTTGTTATGGAATCAGGTGAAATATAGGTCAATTTTATGCAGATAGTTTTTCCAGGCATTGAGTAAAAACTATTAAGCTGCACCATCTGATACCACCAACATAACCAGGAATTTCTGCACACTGCCTGTTAGCTGTTTGACGTGGTGGCAATGCTGGTGACTGGGCAACACAGATCCATGTGTTGGATATCCTAGCACCTGGAAACTCTGGAAGGATTGTTCACCAGTCCCAGGGGAATTCTCTCTGCTCTGTTTAATGAGCAACTTTACTTGGCAAACTTAGGAACCATTGATTACATCTATAAATTTGGAATTTAAAAATTCAAGCCAGAATTGTTGCAAGAAATTTTCAGAATTTATGCATTTCTTCAGAAACATTTAACACATAAAAAAAATTTAAAAAGAAAAAATCTTGATGAAATATAGAAGATAGAGAAACTTAATATTCTAAGAAAGCTTCATTCAGAATTTTTCAAGCAGTTGAAAAGCACCAGTGCTGCCTTGAAATGCTATCAAGAATTTTTACTTAAGGCAACAGTAGAATGTATAGTCTCCCTTATGATTACTGAATAGTCAGCATTAACTGATACATTTGCATGATTTCAATGTCTGAGACTATCTTAACATATTTATTTTATAGTGATATAGAAAACATTCATCCTATATGATTCTTTAGTTCCATCTAAGTGTGCATAGAGACAGAAAAGTTTACATTGTTTCCATTCATTCCTATAATATGTCGTAGGAAGTAGTTTTTATCATCGTATACATAACTTGTATATGATGTCATCTTGCTGGATTTGTTCCGTTAATGACAAATATCTTATGGGCACCAAATATTTTGTCTTATCTTTCATGATAATTTAATAGCCACATGCATCTCTGTAGGGTGATGCTGCAAATTGTTAGATGTATTCAAGATTTGATTGGTGGCAAAAAAAAAAAGGTTCATCCAATCAAGACTGATCATTTTTATGTTAATTTGTTCTCCTCTTATCTTATCATCTACAAGATGCTTTTATTCTACCTAAAATCCAAGCCAGATCTTTTTCTGCAATCTTTTTAATTTTCCTCTTAGTGTTTGATGTAGCAATTGCATCAGCCACTAATAAAGTCTCCCATATAAAAACACACACATACAACATTATTTCTTTCATGATTTTAACAAGAGTGACTTTCCCAGGAGTAATGAAGTAAATTGTACTGGCATTACAAAGACCTTTTTTTTACTACAGTTAAAACTAATGATCTAAGCTGCAGAGCTGATAAAGACCTGGACCATCTGTTTCCTGCTAAAGCAACTTTAATATCAACACTTTTGTGTTGCACAATCTCTACTAAATTCTTTGACTGGCAATCTGGATAATAATAACTTACATGACTACAGGAAAAACACTGTTTTATAACCCACTTATGTTCCCATTTTACCTATTTGTATTGATGTCATCTGAGTAACTATCATAATATTTCTATCACAGATTAAATGCAAAGTTGGTTTCTAGTGGTGGATCACACTTTCTGGTCAGGGTGACTGGTACTTACTGCAGGAATGACTTGTCATTCAAATAGCACTGCATTTTAATCTGAGTTTCATTTTTGGTATAAGAGACTGACAAACCTACAAGGAAAAGAAAAGGTTCTTATTTAGGATTTGATATTTCCAGTTAATCTGCAAGTGTCCCTTTTTTTTTTCTTTCCCCTTCTCTTCTACCATTTGAAGTAGAACCGTGTGCAAGAGTATCATTTGACAAGGTAAAGAAGGGACAGGATGAAAACAATGAATCAAGCCAGAAAATATCATCCATTTCTACTTTAGAATTTCCTTCTCATACATTTTTACAGAGTCATGTGTTTTTATAACAACACTAGCTAGAAATGCAACTTGATTTTCCAATTCTAGTTAGAAAATAAATCTATGTTCTAACTCTCCCGCTGTGGGCAGGGACACATTCAACTGCAACAGGTTGCTCAAAGCCCCATACCAACCTGGCCTTTAAGGTCCCTTCCAACTCAAATTATTCTCAGATTCCACCACAAATATTTTAAATATATTGTGTTAAACTAATTTCTAGCTGACACTATTTATTATTCCAACTACAGAACAACGAGGTGATTTAGCAAATCACACTTCATTAAAGTAATTGTTTCTATAATCAAATGAACAGTTCTGTAAGGGGAAGGGAGAGTACATGATGTAACCTTGATTTTAACAAAGATTTTAGATCTTAGTAGCCAAAAAAGTATATGTGGACTGGCTCAGTGAATTGTAAAATTAGTGGAAAATTGGCCAAACTATCAGTACCATCAGGACAGTAAAGAGGGAAACTTAAGAGAAGCAACACTGATAAGCAATCTCTTACAACTAAGCAGCATATCCAAAGGGCATTAAAATCAACCAATCCCAAACTTTTTGTCTAGTAGCCATTACACTGAAAATCTGAAAATCTAATATTCTGCTATTCTTCACATAGAATGATGTGTCAGTAATAAACTGGACTCTGAACAGTATGAGGAGATTTTGCACTTGCTCTTTCATTAGATCTAGAGTGTGCTAATGTACTTTCGGAGTTGTGCAGGGAGGCTATTAATTTGGACAGTATAATCAAGCCTTCTATATTAGTAGTTTAAATCTATGTAAATAAGTGTCTGAATGTATATAAGGTAGTAGCATATACTTCTGAAAGGAAAATACAAATGAAAATTTTCATTGACCAAAAAAACACCTTTTTCAAACGTACAGCAAATAAAAATAATACCTGGGTTTTAATGGTATAATAGAGGCAACCTTACCTAGCTGCATTTTACACCCTGCTAGAGTTTGATTAATATTCTTGAGCACTTTGTCAATGTTCAGAAAAAATAATCTTTAGATCATCAAGGATGTTGATGGAGGAAGTCTGTAAAGAGCTCACAGAGAGGTTCACAAAACTGAAAAATTTCAATGCCCTGCAAGTGACGGCAAACACTTCCTAGTTTTTAAATTCTTTCTTTCATATCATGGTTTAAATGTAAGCAGAGAAAGGATCAACCACAGTAAAGAAAAATAAATATATCAAACACACATCATATAATTGTTTAGCAAATAACACTTAATATTTTTGGGTCAGCTGCTGTTTAGGCACAGCATAACACTCTAATTGCAAATTTTTCCAATTTAAATAAGATGTTAATATTTAGGGATTTTAGGTGTACAGTTTTCAATGCATCAAGTTAAACACATCAAGTGGATATGGAAATGGTCTGTCAAATTGTTAAAAAGCACTGAAAATGTGCTTTTAGAAAACAGATGTTTTTGTTTCAAAAGTAACAATCACACAGCATTGCCATAGAAAGGGCAGTACTACTTCTCTGTAAGACACTATTTTATTGTGCCTTGTGCATCACTATTTATCACTCTTTAATTGGAAGTAATTATCCAACTTTATTAGGTAGTTGCTGCCAATAAAATGAATATGCTAAAATACTTTTATGGCAAAATCATTAAAAATATGAAAATCTCAAATCTTAGGGTCTTCTCTTTCCTTATTCAAAAATTTTAGGATCAAATCATATCATCCTTTTTACTTTTTACTGAAGCAAAGTTGCACTGGACATAATAAAAGAATTTCTATTAAAACATTTAGGTTAAAGTCCCTTCTTTTTGATCTTCCAACATCATTTAAATTTAGAACTTAGTACTGAATTCTAATATAAAAGCTGAAAATTTTGATGAAAGACATTGGAGTACATTACAGATATCACAGAGTTTTAAAGTCTGTTCATTAATTCAGTGTAGATTTTTGTAGAGTTTACAGAGAGCATAAGAGCACAGTTACATAAGTCTACATGAAGGTAACATTGGAGCAGCCAAATACATCCTATTACAACCATGTATAAAGAAAGCAGTAATCTGTTATTTAATATTACAAATGTCTGTGGGGAAAAATTTCTTTTGCCACAGGGAAAGGCAATGCTTCATCAAAATATCTAAAATAAATAAATTTCAACCAATGTAATAGCACTGAATTATTTTCAACTTCTGAAGAAATTTCCTGATTGTGTTCTGTCTCTATCAATTATTGACTGAAAAATGCATATTCCATTGCTTTGCACAGAATACATTTCTTATACTACTGAACTTGTACAGACTTTTGAATACAAGCATGTTCTTTTATACAAAGTTACAGATCCCACTTCAAAGATGCCATTTCAGGGTACTGACAAACTAAAGCAACACCTCTGAAGAGAGACACAGCTCCACCCCACTTGCCCCCCTCTGCAGTCTCAGAATTCCTTGCTGTTCACGGGGATTACAGAGCACTCAATCTCTTCCTACAAGGTTGATCTCAAGTGCATCACTAGGCCTGGGTGGATAGAAGGATTCAGATAGAGCAGAATGAAGAGACTTCCTCATCCTAAGTCCCAAGAAAGAGACTATTGCTCCTTCTGAAGCAGAACTGGTGTCCCAAAAAAGTTTTTAGAGTTGCAAATGAGCATTCTAACTTCATAAAATAGCCTGAAATAAAAAGGAAACTACAGTGTAGTAAGACAGCAGCTTTGAAACCTTACTCCTAGAAGAGAACAGTGAGTTGTCTTCCCCTCTTCACTGTAAAGTTTCTATTAAGTTTGCAATATCTTGAAAAGTCTTTAAAAATATCTGTCCAGTAAAGAAGGGCATAAATTGCCCACCATAGTGACTGCAATTTGCACTGACTGTAATCAATGAGAATTTTTGTGTGATAGCCATGGACAAACTCTGTCATCTATCCACAATTCCGTATTTTCACTTAAATCAGGGAGCACAAGGCACATATCAAAGTGCTTGTCAAGCTCTACCAAATTGAATGACAGAGAGTGGAAGAGGAATGTATGAGACACTTGCAGTAGCAGCCAGCCTGGGCAACAGTGGCTAGACTTACACTGGCTCAAGATGTGGTCTCACAAAATGAAATCTGTAGCAGCAGTTGCTGTTCTATTTCTTTCTTTTTTCTCTCCCAGACCTTTACCATTGGGAGAATGAACCGAGAAGAGTTAAAAAAATATCTATATATACATATACAAAAGTGAAAATAGTCAAATCTCCTGATAGTTTCTTACTCTTTCTGATTCTGCACCCAAAAGAAAAAAGAACAAAACAAAATAAAACAAACAAACAAACAAACAAAAACAAAAACCAAACAAAAGAAAAAACCAAAACAAACAAGGAAAAAAGTGTTAACATCAGAACTGCAACTAGTCTGCTGTGCTGAAGGAACAGGACTGTGTAGTGGAAGAAAGGAGAGAATATGTGAAAAGGGGTGCTTAAGATTTCATGTCCTGGCACCAGGGTACAATGCAGGAGCTACATTACTCTTATTAATAAAATCAAAGGAACAGAGGTTTACAAATGTCTAAGAAGTTATGACTCCATCAGCTTCAGACTGCAGTCGTGAGAGAAGAGTGGCCTGATGAAAACTGTCCATGACAGCAGAAAGGCAGCTCTGACACTGTCACCCACCCTACCTGCAAGTTCTATCCAGATATTATGACAAGCACAATGGATTCATTACAGTGGTAAGAGAATGTGAGAGAAGAGCTGGAGTGGTTGTTTTTTTTCAGGACTGCGTTCACATATCCAAGCATACACTTGAGAAGTAAACAATCATGATCAGCACAGTCTCTTCACCTATATACCAGTTCAAAAACATTAAGTCTGGATGTGCCATCCCAGCAGACAGAGGAAGAATTTTAGTTTTGCCTGTAGCTTGTTACTGTGAAAGAAATGGTGGGTTGGGTTTTAAGATGTATTTGGGGGACAGTGGTTTTTTTTGAGTGCCTATAGCTGTTAGCAGCTCACAAACTGATAGCCACAGCCACTACCAGAATAGACTACATACAGAAAACTCACAAAGCAGCAAGTAAAAATTGAAAGCAATACTACATGAAAAATATCTCATTAAAAAAAAAGAAAAAGAGATCATTTCAAATCTGAGGATTCTCTACAGTAAGCTTCTCTGTTCATGGAACTTGATAATGAAAAATTCTCACAAAGAATATTGTGAAATGGAATTATATGTTCCACTGAAGTAATCCCAAGAAGTACACTCCAGTAACTCAGATACATTTTTTGTCATTATTCGGGTAACTGCAAAATTTTCAAGTGATAAACTTTTCCAGTGAAAATAATAATCTATAAGATTACTACAAAATACATTAGAAATGTGCTGACTTCTAATTTAGGCAGATTTCTTCAGATGTGTCAGAATGCATGATCAAACACTTTAAAGCAAGCTGCTATATTACCTCCTTTGAACTTTGTCTCCAATATCCCATAATTGCAGTTTTAGTGCCAGACTACTGGATAGTTCTTAAAAATGTTGAAAAGTTTATGTTTGTTACAGTGGGAAAAAGAAAAGTTTATAAAATCGCAAAATATTTTATTCGGTTTTCCTCATTTACTGAAATTCCTTGTTTCTCTAGATATTTTCAGTATTTCAAAGGAAGTTTCATATTGTATTTCACACATATTTCCCTGCTTGTAATCACTGCAGTGCACTGATTCTACGTCTACCCAGAAAACAGTTTCCATAGCAGCAGAGATGTGCCCATGACTTGGAGAAGTTTCTATTCAATATGATTATGTAATGGATCTCTAGTCCTGCATTTCTTGCTGACACCTTCCAAATGCTCTTCTAGTCTTCTGACAACCTCAGCTTTCCATTTTACTATAATCTCATTACTCTCTGTTTTTACTTGCTTTAAACTTAATGCCTGCTAAATGAAATTCCTCTTGGCCCTGAGGAATCAGAAAAGAACATGTCAAGCTACAGTACAGTGTGAAAAGCAACAGACACAAATAGAAAAATATAAAATCAAAAATTAATTTGATTGAATTGAATTATTTTACATATAGTAAGTCTGGGAATCAAATAAGTTTTATGTGATGCAATATAAGGCTAAATTTTTTCAAATAGTGAGATAGAGTAGCAACGGCACAGGCAAACTTCTGTGACCAACATGATGTGAAAACTAAATAGAAAGCATAAATCTGTTCTTTTAAAATTCATGCTGCTTTTTTAAAGCAGGGTTTTCCTAGATGTTACTGTAAGAAACCCCCAGAAGACATCAGGTTGGTTGTAACCTGGTAAGAACCAGGTTCACAGCAATACAGGCAGCCTGAGGGAGCAACTTTCCTGACACCCCAGTCACAGTTCACCTCTACCAGCTGCACTCCCTGGTAAACTGTGCTTTTTTTTTTTATTTTCTTTTTATGGGTTATTTCAGTCATGTAGTGGTGCAAAAATTCAACTGTAATATTAAAATGGTGATGGACAGGAATTTTGCAAGCCAGTATTGCTACTATATCTCTGATATTGTGGCTCTCCCCTGTGTTTACATTCCGGTAATTTGGCAGTATCAGTGAAGATTTACAAAGATCATGTACAAGCATGGACCATCTTCTCACCACCTTTCCTCCATGACATATGAAAAATATCAGAAGTAACTATCTGGAAATTAGGAGGAAAAGAAACGAGACAAAGTAATATCACTTATTAGCCCAGCTGGTATAGTTAAAGGGATAAACTCACACATTGACACAAACGCAAAAGCAAGTCCAAATTGAATACAACTGCTTTGACTCTAGCTTAATTACATTAATTAGCTAGGTAATGTGAGAGATAAGTGTAGCTGGCACCCATGCAGAGGAGAAGTTATCAACAAAGGAATAACCTTTGGAGAAACAGCAAGAGAGAGAAAGCTAGTTATTACCTACGGAAAATTAAGGTCATCTGAGATGGAGATGGGAGGAAAATTATAATGTGTTATAAACCCAGTATTTTCACTGAGATCATTCTTTCCATATTTTTACCGCTGCTAGGTTTAGTTCCAAGACTTATTTGCTGAAGATATTTTGCAAGTTTCCATTGAGAATTAGGGAGCAGAAAAAAGGTCAGAAATAAAATAACCATTTTGGGAAAAATGGTTTTCCCATTGTTCACTGAGATTTTCTGTTCTTTATTGTCCATATGAATTTGCTTTGAAATATGGAGTATCTGAGTATCTGATTTGATAAAAAAAAATTCCCTTTGAAAACTGTACAGTGCATTTTACACTCTCTAGTGCATATGTAAGAATGACAGTAATCATAAAACAAATACAATACTCCCCCTGTACAATGGGAGAATATATTTCTCTTATTGAAAAAGGTAATTTTCCCATGAGAAAATTAACAAATATTTTGCAATATACCTTTAGCCAACTGACAGTCGACGGACAAGGTATGTCATGATCCATAGTCTATAAAGTTAAATTAAGACTGAGCCACCAAAAGTACCTGTTCTTGTCTCAATTCAGCATTAAGAAGGTGGAGCATATAATAAGCAGATGCTGAGTGATTTGAATTAAGAAGAGGTTTTTTTGATTAGTAATATACCTTGTTTTTGTCTTACTATGTTTGTATTGATAAGAACAGCTATTCCAAAAGAGAATATGCTAGTAGATTCTAAAAGCACAACAGAATGCCTCAAATTGCCTGATTTTCAATGTCCTCAAATCCCAGACATAACCATTTGGGCAAAAAATAAAATAAAATAAACAGTTCTGTGTAATGTGCTTATATGCATCAATTTTCCCATAACTACAAAGGATTTTTCATCATCATGCTCATGAATTCCCATAATGTGTTAATGAAGTACACAGTCAAAAGTGAAAAACTTCTTCCATTAACACGATACTCTCCTAAGATGCTGGAAATTTCAGAAGAAAAAAACTATAGTTCTTTCTTAAGCATGCATATTGTTCTCACTTGGATCACTGTGAAGAATATTGAAATAAATACTGCAGACTTTGAGAAAGTAGTTTTACCTTTTCCAGCATATACTCAGTGTATATCCAAAGCAGTTATACTGCATCACAATTTTTAAAATAATTATCATAAACTAAATCATCAGGCATGAAATTAGCCATCTATGATAAAAAATTAATACTAAACAGGAGTTTTGTGCCTTTCCATTATATTTACTCCCTTGGATTGTATAGAAAATAGTAAAATTTTTATTGTTCTATGTGAATCCTTTTTATTAGCGAATTAGTTTTTTTTATTTATAAATCTGTGTAAACAAATAAACCTCTCAAACATTAATGTTTGTCTCCACATCCAGATTTTTAACCTTTCTGAGACAGAGAGGCTGACTGAATCCTTTGCAAAAGGTAACAGTTATTTCCTACATGCTGATGTTCCCAGTCCAGAACAAAATTTTGGTTCCATTCACATGAGACATTCTTGTAGCTTGTTTCAAGAAAATCAATCCTAAAATCTCTCTCAGATCTATTCAGATTGCATTGATCTATTAATATTTTAATCTATTTTGTTTATTAAATTTAACTTATATTGAAAACATTCAGAAGACATGTTCATTGACTCAGCTGTAACATATTTTCAACAGATTATTTCTCTAAGAATCAAGAAAAACCCTATTGCTGAGTCTGAGCAGCTCAGTTAGTATGTTTGCTGCATATGAAATCCTATCTAAAGTTGTGATACTCCACACTTTAGTATGTTTAATTCACCTGCAGTTTCTCATAATCTCCCATAATTCTTAACTGATATGACACTGAAATCATCATCTACTGACTAATTATTCTGTAGCAAAAGTGCATGAAAGAAAGTAGCTAGAGACAAATGTCTCTGTTAACAGCTAGATTCTAAAAAGGATTAGGTTTGGTTAAATAACAGTATTTAAATGTTAAAAATCAGCATGTAGATTATTGGGACAGAGAACAGTTATTTAAATTTCAAATGAAAACTGGATCTTTATTTGAATGAATCATTATTTTTCCTATGCAATTAAAAAAAATAAATATAGTACTTTAAGTAATAAATGTAATTCTAGCTAATAATTTAGCTCAGTATATCCTTTCCTAAACTGTGCAGTAAAAGTTGCTTTGTTGAAATCAATTTTCAGTAGAGAGAATAACTTTCAATAATAGTTTCTACCCTTGAAATGAAGAAAAAAGTAGATGAGGAATAAATTATGACAGATTATATAATACATTTTAACAGCTGCAAAATTCTACAACAGGTAGCATTTCGGGCATTCTCCACTAAGCCTTAGATTTTATTTAAACCCATGATCATCAGCTATTTGCTGGAAGGCAAAACACACACCTGATTTAAGCTGTTGACCTCCATGTCCACAGTCCCTGTTCACTGAAATTTCAGAAAGCTTTTGACCTCATACAGAATGCCAGGGGTCAGCTTGCACAAGCAGCATGAAATCAGATGTGCCATATTGTTCAGCATCTGTTCCTAACTTCACACCAGTTTCCCTGGAAAACACAGGGCTGTCAGAGTCAATAATTCCATGCTAATCCATCAAGTTTCACCTACATTTTGTCTCATCAATTATACTCCTTAGATCTTATTTAGCTACCTATACCTAGTTAATGAGTCTCAGATCAACAACTAGAAACTGCCAATGTAATTTGCATCGAAGAGATTTTTTTTTACTTTCTCTATCTTTCCTTCCTTTTCTTCTTTCCTCTTCTCTCATTTTCAAGACTCAGCCTGTATTTCTCTGCCTTAGTATGAGTCTGAAACCACTTCTTCCTAAAGACCTCTCTCTCCTGGTACTGTAATTTTTATAGGACCATTACAGAGTTTAGAGACAGTTTTACTGTAAGTAATAAATATTTCTAAAAGAATTCCAGCATCCAGCAATTGTGTTTATTGAATGTCACTATCATATCACAAAAGATCATAATCGTTAGAGGCCAAAAGCATTTCTAAATTAATATAAAATTTATAGCCCTCCATTAATTGGAAAAAGTAATAAAGGGGAAACTAATGAGTACCTACTAGATATTTCAACCACTTTTAGCATACTTAAATATTTCAAGATGCATTTAAACCTATAAATCACATAAAAATGAATGTGCCTTGTACTTTGTGCCTCTCTGCTAACACATACATGCTGCATCTGTAGTGGCACTGTTAAAACTCACACCTTCATAAATAACACCTTGCTGGTATTGCTAAATATGCTAGAATTTATCTTCCAGTGATGTGAAAAGTAATCATAATTTTTAAGAATAGATTTATAGTTCCTCTAGCAAGGATTTTCAGAGAAAATAAACCAAGTGCCTATTTCCACTGAAAGGTAATAAAGTATATTCAGTATAGTTCCACGGGAAAAAAAAAAAAGCCAGAATCACTCTAAGAACATAATTTTAGGTATATTTCAGAGTACACTTCTGTCCTTGTAAAATTTGCATAGTCCTGCACACGTAACAAAAATGAGTACAGGTTTTAGGTTTGTCCTGATTTTCATGTCTTTTTTTAATCTCTTTTTTTCCCCTTTTTTCTGTTGCTTCCTCTATCCACATTTTTTTCTTGACTTTCATTTCCTTTTCCTTTCCTTTCCAAAACTATATATGAAAAAAGCTGGCTTCCATAATTAGGCTGATTACTATCAGAAAATCTTTTCTTAATAACAATGTTTATTTAAAGATAGTCCATTACTAGCAAGAATGCAAAAAAATCAGGAAATTAAAAAAAAAAAAAAATGAGATACTTGTACCAATTATCCACACGGGGTCTCACAAGAGCAGAGTAGTGGGGAAAATCAATTCCCTCAACCTGCTGGCCTTGTTTCTTTTCATGCAGCTCAGGATAGTGTTTGCTCTCTCACCTGTATCCTGATGGGTCATGTCAAACTTCTCATCCACCAGAATCCCCACATCCTTCTCAGGGCTGCTCTCATACAAGTATTTTTTTCCCCACAACTTTCATTTAGAAGTAATAAATCATTAATATTCACAGCTAGGCAACTGCAAAGAGTGCTAAAAATCAAACTCTGATTTTCAGAGTCCTTGTCCAATGATTTATTCAGAAGACTAAAATACTTCTTTGCAATATATCACATCTTCTGGTGCTGTCACCACTTTAATTTTAGTGATCTAAAAATTATGTATTGTTTTTCATTTCTAAAACTTATTGCTGCCTGTGGCTAATACATCTATTAGCTAAGAAACCTCTTTTACATGAAACATAAATGGCTTTTTTTTTTTTCAATTTTTCCATCTCATAATCTTTTTTTACTCTCATAATTTTACCATATTTGATTAGGCCTTTCTTCTGCCTCCTATTTCTTCTTCCCTTGCCTATACATCCTTTCCTGTATGCCCTTAAGCCTTCACTTTGCAGCATGAGGAAATTCAAATATATACAACCAATTTCGAAGTGTAGCTATATGAATAATTCCACTCACATAAAATTAGAGTAGTTAAAGCATTTTATTTCTTGGAGTTTCTGTCCTCATGCTCATCACTGCAATATGACTATGTTAAAGTAACATGCAAGTAATATCAGTTACATGCTGATAACCACATGGGGTGATTTGATAACCACAAGTGACAGTGATGAAGACAATGGATAGGGGGAAAAAAGGAACAGAGGAGGGGCACCAAGTTGATCAGAGGGAGGGAACATCTCTCTTACAAGGAAAGGCTGAGAGAAATGGGATTTCTCAGCCTAGAAAAGAGAAGGATTCAGGATGACCTAATTGTGTCCTTCCAGTATCTGAACAGAACCTTTAGGAAAGATGGAGAAAGACTATTTACAAGAGTATGTAGTGAAAGAACAAAGGGAAATGGGTTCAAACTGAAGGAGAGTAGGTTTAGATTAGGTATTTGGGAAAAACTTTTCTGTGAGGGTTCTGAGGCTCTGAAACAAGCTGCCCAGAGAAGCTGTGAATGCCTCATCCCTGTTCAAGGCCAGGTTGGTTGGGGCTTTGAGCAACCTGATCCAGTTTAATGTGCCCCTGCCCATGGCAGTGGGGCTGGAACTATATGATCAAGATCCCCTTCCAACCCAAACCATTCCATGTACGATAATTCTATGATTCATTTATAAAAGTGAAAAAAAAGAGTTTTTTATTATGTCATTACCTGAAGATTCATGGAGTTTTTGCTGACTTGTGTACTTTTAAGAATTTGACAGACCACAAAATCTGCTTTTAGAGTGGCATATAGATTTGTTTTGCTTTCAAAGGAAATCTAATGAAAAACAGGAGAATGTTGGAGCACTCAATATAAAGACAATTTTTGTCAAATAACAAAAAAAAAATACTTACTGAAAAGATGCAAGGCTTTTCTGCTTTCACTTTACATTAAATTTAAATTGGAAAGGTTGTTTTGTTTCTTACACTGAGTGTTTTTTAGTTTCTAAGTACTTTTTGGAAAACAGCTAGCTCAGATATCAGTAATACTGCCACCATGCCTCTAGCTGCTGTGTTGATCAGAGATCATGGCATTTTTCATTTCCTTTAGCTGATAGTTAAAAACTTCCATTCTATTAAAAAAATTATTGGAGCTGTGCTTTTCTTCAAATATTGTTAGTTTCAAAACTAACTATGGAAAATATTCTAACATTCTGTGATGATACCCCATTTCATAGAGATTAATCATCTCCAATCACGTGGGCAAAGTCAATTAAAACACTCATTATATGATCTTCCTGTAGCGAGATCCAAAAGTATATTCAGATCTGAATATATGGACAAGCTTCTGGGTATCCTTGCTTGTACATTGACTTGATCAAGGATCAGAGGGCAAACAACAGATGAACAGCAAAATGCAGGCAGCATAAGAAAGGCTGTCTGTGATTCACATGGGTACAGGAACACAGGTGGTGGTGGTGGTTTATGTGTTTGTTTCACACACACAATATGGAAACACAACAGTTAGCACAATGGAATAGACCCCAAACAAATTCTAGGAGGATAGAGATAACTGAAACATGCTTTTGCTTCTCTGAATTGTTGTGATAAACAGCAATTAAGAAATTTTTCAAAAAGTAAATCTATATGATCTCAGATATAGTGGCCTCTTCCCTGTAGATATCTCAAAGGGACAGAGAGAGATCTGAGAATAAGCAGAGAAATTACTCTAGATATAGGGATTATTTTTTTAGTAATTTGAAGTGAGTTTCATCCATTCTATTAAACTGAAAAAAACATTTGTAAAATAACATCTATAACATTTTGCTTGACAAATTTATACAAGTGTAACACTGCATTGCCTAAGGTATTATCTGAAGCCAAGGGCAAAAACTGAAACAACTGATCAATGATTTCTATTCAAGACATTCTGATGGGGTTTTTCTCAGAAGTTATACAACCAACACAAACATAATTAAATATGTAAATGTGATGGAAAAAAAAAACTTTTTGAAATTTTAACTTAGAAAGTATCCTAAATATATTCATAAAATGTTATTCCAATAGCTTCCATAGTTCTTTTTACCATCTCTTCAGAATTTATCTTAAACTGTTTGCAATATTATCTGAAAGCAGACATTGCCTGGAAACAGTTTAGTAAACTAAGTCACATTTTTATGACAGAGAGCAATAACTTACAGATCCAAATCCAGAATTTAGTTTGAGAAGATACCAGTTTAGTTTTGTTCGGCTGTGCTACAACACTGCTACTCAGCCTACCCCTGTATTTTCTTACCCATTTATAGGAGGAAGTAAAGATCTTAAATAATTTCTACTTTCCTGTGATTAAGACTAAACCACTTAAATCTACTGACTAAATGTGATCCTTAAAGTCCTAGTCTGACTGCATACTGTGATGCATTGAAATACACAATACAAACCACTCGTTTATCAATATAATGTATAAACTGAGAATCACGTCCTCAGTCCTGCTTTCATAAAATCCTAAGAATGGCCCTTCTGGGTGAGACCAAAAATCAACCCATATATCTCATTTCCAATAGCATCAGACATACAAATATTAAAACAGAATATTCAGATACCTGATTTTTTTTGGTACATTTTCATTCCATGTGTTTACCCATTTGCTTCTCAAACATCCATCATTTTTTTAACATCCACATCATGTGGTGATGTTCTTCACAGATTAAATACAGATGATGCTGTCAGAGTAACAATTTTCTGCAACTTTCCATCCAAGTGGCAACCCACCATAGAATGTTCCTTCTGTGGCCTGAACCAC
This sequence comes from Rhipidura dahli, assembly GCA_013399225.1. Lineage (NCBI taxonomy): Eukaryota > Metazoa > Chordata > Aves > Passeriformes > Rhipiduridae > Rhipidura > Rhipidura dahli. The sequence continues at coordinate 955,001 of VXAC01001422.1, forward strand.
TGCTTCTTCTCTGTAGCTCATGTTCAGCTGCCTTCCCCACTATACAGACACCTTTTCCGAACTGCCTTACTTTCCTGGGCTTGCCCTGGAATTGGTACTTCTAATTGTCACCAAATGAAAGGGAAGGTAAAAGACTTGGGTGCCTTACATACAGCTCTGATGTTCAATTACTGATCTTCACTATCCTGCCCAGTCACAAAAACTCTGTTTGCATACTTTACTGCTCCACCTTTGTGAGAATCAATACTTCCAGCATTATGCTTTGAGGTTTTAGAGCCTGCATGAGCATACTGCTCTTCAACACCCTTTATAGTTGAGCATTTATTTATTTATTTAGCTGTTATTTTCCAGAGTCCACCCAGCATACTATGTGTATGTATGACACACAGAAAATACTGTGCTCAATAAGGAAGTATTTCACATAGAATGGATCCAGAGGGTGCCTTACAACACCAACAGGCATAAAGCTGTGCAGGATGGTATTTTTCAAATAACATAGATGCTGTCAAGGTTGACTTCCAATTACTTTTGAAAACCTAGCCATTAACGGCTAACCTGACACTCGAATCTTTTAGATTGCATGTATAAAATAATACCAAGTGTTAACGCATACAAAAATACCACAGAGAAGTGTGAAAAGGTTTATAGAAGTATTTCTAATCACATTCAACAGAGTAAACTACCAGGCAGTGAAAGGTTTTAATGCTCAGTAAACTACAAAGTTGTCAAGTAAGATTTTGGAAATGTTCTCCGTAATACAGAAAGATTACTTGGTGCAAAATAATTACTTAGGAATATTTTTGTGTGTGTAAATTTATACACTGTGAGCTTTTTGAATATTTAGTAATACTCTACTAATAAATTTCAATTAACTAGAAAAGAGTGTTGTGAAATATTTATATGACTGGAATAGTGAGATCAACTCCTGAGATCTTCTGTCAATAAATAGTAGTAGTTGGCAGAATATTTCAGCTGAGCTCATACCTTTGAGAACCTGTGATTATACTGTATCCTACTGTACAATCTATACTTATTGTCATTTTGATTGAAGCAGTGGTTTAAGAGTGTCCAGAATTTTTAAGAATGCTTAAGAATTTTCTGGTGTTCTATTTTACTTTGACTTTACATGTGACTCAGGTTTCACCTGAACCTTAGGATATCTGAAGTAATTTTATTCACAAACACCATGAATCCAAAATCCATTAATGTTTCCCTTCGGACTACAAAAACTATTTTTATTTGTACAGTAATAAATGCCTTTATCTGCCATTGAATTTTATTTTCTTCAAAGTAAATGCTTTGTTAACCTTCAGCAAGCTCCAGGTTACAGCTTTATTAAATCTTAAAACAGAAGTATAACAGTCCTTTGACAGTTAGACGAAAGCTCAGATAACAATCCATAACAGGATATTTATTTTTCCAGTTCATATTAAGAACTGCAGACCAGAAAACTCCTGTTTAATATCAAAAGTGACACGAGAGTTCACAGCAAGAATATTCTGCCAAAGTTTTATATTTTAGAGACTTCGTGTTGCCAGACTCTTCACCCTTTTTTCCTGTCCAACTGGTTCTGCTCAGGTACCACAAAAGAGCTTGACCTTTTTGCAGTCATGACTAAAGGATTTCCATAATAGCATCCTGAAGACAGGGTTTAATTTAAATCACTTTGCAATTAATTTATGAAATTTAAAAGTAAGAGTAAGATAATATAGAACTAAGCTTTAAAATCAACCCTGCCCCTTTATAGATAGCATTTTAATTAACAAAAAACCAAAAAAAACCATTAAACCATCAGGAAATTCAAATATAAATAGTTTGCATCCCTCATGAGAAAAATAAGTTTGGATGTTTATGTACACATAACCTTATATCAATCAGTGAGAATGAATCTAGAGTCATATTTCTTTTTAGTATTAATTGTTTGCATCATACATTTTTATTTTAAATTGGTTACTGTAAAAAATGAACACATTTTTTAATAGTGATTATTATCATGTTTTGGCAAATAAATAAAAATGCTAGAGTATGTGACAAAACCTATTTAAAATTAGTATCTTTCAGAATGCTTGTTCATCCAATAAAGCTGAAGGAAATGAGAAAGAACTCTAAGATGTCATAGAAGAATTATTTCAGGATGACAAAATATGTATTTTTTTAATTTCTGTCTTTCTGTCTTTCATATACCTATAGTATTAAAATATCATCTCAACCGAGCAGAGGAGAGCAGGATAGCAATTTTGATTTTTATTCTATAAAAAATAATTGCTTTTCATTTTTTGACTTGTGCCATCCCAGTATATAACAAGAAAGATGTGTTAAAAATTGAACTAGTCAATATTAATATGTATTAATTCCTATTGTATTTTTATTAGACTTATTTCAATTTTTGTCTTTTGTTGATGTGGATGGAAATCTGTTACTCTCTTGCACACCCTTGTTGTTTTAAACCTGAGCCTTGAAGATAATATGAAAAGTAAACACAGTAGTTAGAAATTTCTCTTTGGGAAAACATTTCTTGATGTTACTCTACTGTATAAACAAATGTCAATGAGGTGAGAGGAAAGGAAGATCTATAATTAAAAAAATTATATGGATTGTGATTTTGCATCACAAAAATGCACATTTCATTATTAGAGACATAAAAATATGTATCTGGGGGTTTTTTTTGGGTTTTGTTCTGTAAGATGCAATAAGCTCAAAACTCTCAAGATCCTGCACAAGGCTGGGCACAATTTGTTGCACTTACCTGAATGTCACAGTGAAATGGTGAGGACTACATGATTGTCTGATGGACACTGGTGTGACAGACAGGGTCTGCACCTTGATGCCTGAATAACAAATCATTGGACAAGCTCTGATGGACCAGGCCTTCCCAGAAAAGGCAGCCAAATTTATATTACCCTTAAGAGGTTTAGGACTGTGTATTAACTTTTTGTGGTATTTCCACTACTTCTATATTGCCTCTGGCAATATTATTTATAATCTGCTTTAACTGGGTTTCTAGGTTTTTATTCCTTGATTGGTACGTAGCAGTACAATAGTAAAATAAGTTTGTCAGGCATAAATAAGACACCCACATCCTTTGGGATGTGTTGCATCCTTTGGGTAGAAGTCTCGAAAATTTTTCTCCTCATTTTCTGCAGGACAGACAAAAACTTTATTCACACTTGTTATTTTTAAAAAAAGTCCTTGCTTCTGTATCAGTGAAATATTTAATTCATTCATTCATCCTTCATGGCATTGCAACCACACATTTAATATCCTGACTTGTAAGAAATAAGAGGAAATACACCGCCATGTAAGACATTTATCACTACGTATTCTATCTTACCTTCTTGTTTCTTTTTTTTATTATAATTCCTAAATAAGGTAGGTCTAATTCAGGCTAGATTTACATAAGTACATTCTGCTCCTGTACACAGACTTGTATTTATTTCAAGATGGAAGATTCATACAAATAAAAGCAGGATTCCAAGCAGGGAATGTAATGCTGTATGAATAATGACACATTTCATTATTCATACAGACTGTTGGTGCTTTTAAGTAACTAAAGTTTGTTCAAGTGATTTTATATCTCTCTAATCACTGCTAAATAAACTTACAAAATATTACTGCTTGACCTGAACTATAAAATTAACTCAGTCTGATTTAGTCACTCCACTTGAGACAAGCATACTGATGCATTAGTCTTCTTTTTTTCCCATGACTTTTTGTTGATTATTTTCATGAACCCTAGTACACAAATTAATTTTTCCCGTTTTTTTCCCCCTCATTAAAAATGACTGCACATCAAAAACATTCTTCAAATATCTGCTATTCAAGCTATGCACTTGGACAAATGTAAGTGTCAGAACTATCCTACTTGATAAACCTTTAGGAATTCAAAATTACATTTATATATTACACTCTTGAAAATCTCATTTTCTACAAACACTAATGTCATGCTAGAATACACATGGAAAGGAGAACCTATAATGGAAATTAAGTTAATTCCATTTTCATGAAAGCAAATATTTGAAAAAAAATTCTGAGACACTTGTTCCAACCTATTTACACAAGGAATGATTAAGAATAAGATATCTAGTAAACACTGTTCACTCAGCTTAAACACGATAA